>OZ024740.1:278698028-278715528 GCA_964016885.1 Eledone cirrhosa | reverse complement strand
ACCGCTCTTTCAAACCAGTTCCTGTACACAGCTAAGTATTCTATAAGTCTCTAGCTGTGTCATTCTCGATAAAAGCACTGGATATGTAGTCCTGATGATTTCTAACGAGAATGAAACGCGTAGATTACTTCCCTTGCTTTTATCGAGAATCTAATTGTAATACGTGACGTATTCTATTCTATAGCGATTAGGTCTTCAAAATGTTTATTATAAACATACAGAATATTTTCGAATATTCTATGTCTATATTCACATATATATCGCTATTTCAGAGCATTTATTCCAATTTCTAATTTCTGCCGGACCGGCAACCGCTCTTTCAAACCAGTTCCTGTACACAGCTAAGTATTCTATAAGTCTCTAGCTGTGTCATTCTCGATAAAAGCACTGGATATGTAGTCCTGATGATTTCTAACGAGAATGAAACGCGTAGATTACTTCCCTTGCTTTTATCGAGAATCTAATTGTAATACGTGACGTATTCTATTCTATAGCGATTAGGTCTTCAAAATGTTTATTATAAACATACAGAATATTTTCGAATATTCTATGTCTATATTCACATATATATCGCTATTTCAGAGCATTTATTCCAATTTCTAATTTCTGCCGGACCGGCAACCGCTCTTTCAAACCAGTTCCTGTACACAGCTAAGTATTCTATAAGTCTCTAGCTGTGTCATTCTCGATAAAAGCACTGGATATGTAGTCCTGATGATTTCTAACGAGAATGAAACGCGTAGATTACTTCCCTTGCTTTTATCGAGAATCTAATTGTAATACGTGACGTATTCTATTCTATAGCGATTAGGTCTTCAAAATGTTTATTATAAACATACAGAATATTTTCGAATATTCTATGTCTATATTCACATATATATCGCTATTTCAGAGCATTTATTCCAATTTCTAATTTCTGCCGGACCGGCAACCGCTCTTTCAAACCAGTTCCTGTACACAGCTAAGTATTCTATAAGTCTCTAGCTGTGTCATTCTCGATAAAAGCACTGGATATGTAGTCCTGATGATTTCTAACGAGAATGAAACGCGTAGATTACTTCCCTTGCTTTTATCGAGAATCTAATTGTAATACGTGACGTATTCTATTCTATAGCGATTAGGTCTTCAAAATGTTTATTATAAACATACAGAATATTTTCGAATATTCTATGTCTATATTCACATATATATCGCTATTTCAGAGCATTTATTCCAATTTCTAATTTCTGCCGGACCGGCAACCGCTCTTTCAAACCAGTTCCTGTACACAGCTAAGTATTCTATAAGTCTCTAGCTGTGTCATTCTCGATAAAAGCACTGGATATGTAGTCCTGATGATTTCTAACGAGAATGAAACGCGTAGATTACTTCCCTTGCTTTTATCGAGAATCTAATTGTAATACGTGACGTATTCTATTCTATAGCGATTAGGTCTTCAAAATGTTTATTATAAACATACAGAATATTTTCGAATATTCTATGTCTATATTCACATATATATCGCTATTTCAGAGCATTTATTCCAATTTCTAATTTCTGCCGGACCGGCAACCGCTCTTTCAAACCAGTTCCTGTACACAGCTAAGTATTCTATAAGTCTCTAGCTGTGTCATTCTCGATAAAAGCACTGGATATGTAGTCCTGATGATTTCTAACGAGAATGAAACGCGTAGATTACTTCCCTTGCTTTTATCGAGAATCTAATTGTAATACGTGACGTATTCTATTCTATAGCGATTAGGTCTTCAAAATGTTTATTATAAACATACAGAATATTTTCGAATATTCTATGTCTATATTCACATATATATCGCTATTTCAGAGCATTTATTCCAATTTCTAATTTCTGCCGGACCGGCAACCGCTCTTTCAAACCAGTTCCTGTACACAGCTAAGTATTCTATAAGTCTCTAGCTGTGTCATTCTCGATAAAAGCACTGGATATGTAGTCCTGATGATTTCTAACGAGAATGAAACGCGTAGATTACTTCCCTTGCTTTTATCGAGAATCTAATTGTAATACGTGACGTATTCTATTCTATAGCGATTAGGTCTTCAAAATGTTTATTATAAACATACAGAATATTTTCGAATATTCTATGTCTATATTCACATATATATCGCTATTTCAGAGCATTTATTCCAATTTCTAATTTCTGCCGGACCGGCAACCGCTCTTTCAAACCAGTTCCTGTACACAGCTAAGTATTCTATAAGTCTCTAGCTGTGTCATTCTCGATAAAAGCACTGGATATGTAGTCCTGATGATTTCTAACGAGAATGAAACGCGTAGATTACTTCCCTTGCTTTTATCGAGAATCTAATTGTAATACGTGACGTATTCTATTCTATAGCGATTAGGTCTTCAAAATGTTTATTATAAACATACAGAATATTTTCGAATATTCTATGTCTATATTCACATATATATCGCTATTTCAGAGCATTTATTCCAATTTCTAATTTCTGCCGGACCGGCAACCGCTCTTTCAAACCAGTTCCTGTACACAGCTAAGTATTCTATAAGTCTCTAGCTGTGTCATTCTCGATAAAAGCACTGGATATGTAGTCCTGATGATTTCTAACGAGAATGAAACGCGTAGATTACTTCCCTTGCTTTTATCGAGAATCTAATTGTAATACGTGACGTATTCTATTCTATAGCGATTAGGTCTTCAAAATGTTTATTATAAACATACAGAATATTTTCGAATATTCTATGTCTATATTCACATATATATCGCTATTTCAGAGCATTTATTCCAATTTCTACATATATATATAATATATATACATATATATATAATATATATACATACATATATATATATATATATATATATATATATATATATATATATATATATATATATATATATATATATATATATATACATATATATATATATATATATATATATATATATATACACATATATATATATATATATATATATATATATATACATATATATATATATATATATATATATATATATATATATAACGAAGGAAATGTGGTAAGGAACCAGGTGGACCATAACGCACCAAAGTACTCAATACTTAGGGTAGTAGAGTGGGTAATAGGAACGAGTAGGACCCCGACGGCTGAGCTCAAGCCGTTTCGACGGCTAATTCTGGACTAAATGAACATTTTTATCCTGGTATATGAATAGCCGAGCTTCTCAGAGGGTAATTCCATATATGGTAAAAGTGTGGGTGTGTGTGTGTGTGTGGGGGGGGGGGATTCTGAATTAATTTTCCGTATCAAATTTTTCATATATATCGTACGAGCATTTATGTAGTTTGTACTAGAATGTTTGTATCGTAGCGGTTCCCTTATTATAGTATTAGTATTCATTTTCGGGATTCTGAATTATTATTTCGTATTAGTTTATGTGTTCCACTGGGTAATTGCTGGCCTTGTGCCTAAAGTAGAAACAATTATTTCGTATTAGTTTCGGGACTCTGAATTATTATTTCGTGGTAATTTCTTTAGTATTTTGGCCCCCCACTTGTTGACCTGTCACTGTAAGATATACTGGGTTGATTACTACTAACTCATAAAATTGTCCCACTACTATTCCGTCCCACCTAGTAAACTTTTCTATAGTTTAGCAGTACCAGTGAGAGACTTGATGATTGTGGTTAGGGAATAGTAACCAGAAATTGTTTTATTATATTTTTAACATTCTTGGTATTCTTCTATATATTTACTCCATATTGATTTACTTATTGTTTCGACTTATCTCTCCTTCCCCCTCCCTAGTATACTTGCTTGACCTCCTGCCCTTAGGATCCTGCTGTAGTTGGCACTATCAACGCACGACTGGGTTTCCTCCACTCCCTCTCCCTCTTTCTTCTACTGGCAGGTTCAGCTACCCCTTCCTTCCACAAATTGCCATGATAGAATTATGTGTCTCAAAAACAAACTTTTGACCAATCCTTGTGACAATCACTTTTACCATATATGGAATTACCCCCTGAGAAGCTCGGCTATTCATATACCAGGATAAAAATTTTCATTCAGTCCAGAATTAGCCGTCGAAACGGCTTGAGCTCAGCCGTCGGGGTCCTACTCGTTCCTATATATATATATATATATATATATATATATATATATATATATATATATATATATATATATATATATAAACCGATTAAGTACATACCCAACAATACTAACTCTTAATAATAATAGGAAAAGAAAAGTAATCTTGTTCACCCCCCCCCTACTCTCTAGCAGTTAAAACTAATGTAGGCAAAAAATTCCTAGAGCTCTTAGATAAACATTTCCCTAGAACACATAGATACTATAAGATCTTCAATAGAAACTGTGTCAAAATTAGCAACTCCTGCGGTCCCCCTATTAAATCTTATATCATCAATAAGAAATCACCCAGAGAACATCAAAATTGCTCCTGTAGAATCAAAAGTGAATGCCCATTACAAGGTAAATGCAACACCAAAGCCATTGTATATGCGGCTAAAGTGACAACCATCAGCAACAACCAACCAGCCACCAGCGAACGATATGTGGGTATGACACAAGACAAATTCAAAACGCGTTATTACTCACATGTCGCATCTTTCCGCCATCCAGAAAAAAGATTCACAACAGCTCTGGCTAGCAGAATATGGGATTTGAAAGGACCAAGGTATCCAATATAAATTGGATTGGTCAATTTTGAACCAATCTAAAGAATATTCAAGAGGAACAAGAAGATGCACACTCTGCATAAGTGAAAAATATTGGATTTTACAGAACTTTAAATCACCAAAAATCTGCCTAAATACAAAAACAGAAATCTTCACCAGTTGCCCACACATGAAATCACACTTGCTTTCCAGCTCATATAAACTTAACTCACTTTCAGATACTTATCCTCTATAAACTCTTATTCTTCACTTTCCTTAAATTATCCTCTTTACAGACTTCTCTTTCTGATTTACTTTCATTTTTAACTTTATTTTTAATTTTATTTTTATTTTTACTTCACATCCACCAGTAACCCTCCCCCTATTTTTCGATTCACTTACCTAATATCTTCATATTCCACATTTTACTTCCCCATTTTCTTTCACTACCTGATGATCACATGTCACTTGCGTTTTCCACTCAGATATATTCTGTTGTTTCGCAGCCGATTTTATATTTGTACTCATTCATTAATACAGCTGGTTTATAATCTGTATATATGCGTGTGAGTGTGCATATGTGTGTATACGTTCTGTATATGTATACGAACGCCTCCGTATGTGTGCGTACGTACGTATATATATGTGTGTTTTTATATCTACGTTTTTTATATCTATGTTTTTTACATACTTATTTATACGTGTGTGTGTATGCGGGTGAATGTATGTGTATGTGTATGTATATGTGTGTGTGTGTATATGTATGTATGGGTGTGTATGTATATATGTATATACATATATAGTCGCGTACGTACGTGTGATTAGATATACATGTGGCGATATATATACGTGCCTCGTGTGTATGTATGTACGCATGAAAGCGCTTTTGTCTGTACGTATTTGTGTGTATAAATATTTTTTTAATATATATATGTGTGTGTATGTGCGTACCTATGTTTGTTTTCTTTTCTCTAGTGTTAATTGATTATTTTCTCTTTGATTTAAAACATTTTTTCATTCTCATATATTGTTTCATTTTTATACATATGACGAGAATGACACTTCTTTTTACACTCCCTTCCCTCTTTATCTTCCGCATATAAGTAACCGCGCGTGTGTGTGTGTTTATACGCGTGCTTTCATGCTCGTATGTGTATTTAATACCTGTATCTGGATGCGTGTTAACTATATTATCTTACAATTTCCTTTTTCAACTCATAATATATACGTATTTGTGGTCACATATACACAAATATACTTGCCCTCATATATGTACTTACGCACACATTTTCACCATACACATGCATTTGTACATACACACATATGTACATTTGTGAGTGTATATACATATTTATACACATACCCTAACTATATTTCCTTATTTTTTAATATATCTCTTGCATTACTTTTATTTATATATTTTTTGCCCGTTAAACTCTTGCATTTCTTGAGGAGACTTTTCAAATATTTCACTATATTTTAAATTGCCTTGTCCGACGAACGAATGAGGACGTTTTTCGTATTCGTCTTATTCGGGAAACCTCTGGTAATGAGGTAATTATATTGTATTGTTTATTATACATTATATATATATATATATATATAGAGGAAGTTATAGTTCACTTGAAGCATTGTGTAATGAGGTATAAACGTTTGAATTTGTAAAGCCAAACAATGCAGGTATGGACATAGAATTAAAAAAAATGCAAATGCAAAAGATATTGTTGACAATTAGTCTTTTACCTTAGATTTATTTAAATGTCCTTAATTTTCGAGATAATATCTCTTCTTCGGAGGGAAGTAAAGCGATTAAACCAGTATTTAGAACACTGGTTTAACCGCTTTACTTCCCTCCGAAGAAGAGATATTATCTCCAAAATTAAGGACATTTAAATAAATCTAAGGTAAAAGACTAATTGTCAACAATATCTTTTGCATTTGCATTTTTTTTTTATTCTATGTCCATACCTGCATTGTTTGGCTTTACAAAGCTTTACAAATTCAAACGTTTATATATATATATATATATATATATATATATATATATATATATATATATATATATATATATATATATATATATAGAGAGAGAGAGAGAGAGAAAAAGATGAAATCGAAAATGCAACTGGAGTCTTATTTAAAAAATATATATATATTTATTTGGTTCCTTTACCGGTTTCGCAGTTCTTCTGCTTTTCAAAAGTAGAGTTGAGATGGAGCGTCTGTGTTTTAACAACCACAGACCCTCCATCTCAACTCTACTTTTGAAAAGCAGAAGAACTGCGAAACCGGTAAAGGAACCAAATAAATATATATAATTTTAAAAAGAAGACTCCAGTTGCATTTTCGATTTCATCTTTTTTTCTTTATACTTTCACTCATGTAGGACACCTCGGTTATTTTTCATTTTGTAAAAAAACCTGACTTTCTAATATATATATATATATATATATACGTTATTCCGGGTTGAATCGGAGGTAACCACAGTAAGTAAGGTACTCAATACATAGCAGAGTATAAAAGTTTTAATATAGAAGAGATTCTACAGGACTAGAACTGTTTCATTCATTAGAAATCATCAGGATTGATGATTTCTAATGAATGAAACAGTTCTAATCCTGTAGAATCTCTTCTATATTAAAACTATATATATATATATATATATATATATATATATATATATATATATAAACGAAGGAGATATGGTAAGGAACCAGATGGACCATAACGCACCAGAGTACTCAATACTTAGAGTGGGTAATAGGAAAAAGTTTAACTCCGATGGTTTTGAGCTCTGCCGTCGGGGTTAAACTTTTCCTATATATATGAAAAGAACATGCTTTTTCATTACAGGGTATTTTTACCACCAGAGTGAAAGACATATAAACTGTGTAAGGTACGAGAAAAATATTATAATCAAACAGGTTAATAAATTTAAAAGAGTACCTCTATAACTATTACACTGTACAGTCCATGTTAAGATTGTTAATAGTTAGTATTTTTTTCACCCTAGCGAACTTGGTCCCTTACAATTTGAACACATATATGTTTATATTTGTGTTCATCTCTCTTTTATATTCAATTATATTACACGTCTCAGAAAAAAACCTCTTTCCTTGAGCTATTTAATTGTAAGAGACTATTTTGAGTTTCTAACTCAATATATATCTTTGATATATTCGGCTCCTTCAATTTTTGTCGAGCTAATTTAAATGTCGTGTAAACTTGGCTGCTATTTTTAGTAGCGTACGTTTATGAGACACGCTAGGTTCTGATGCCATGTGCGTTATTTTATATTCGCACACTATTCAGTCTTCTGGGATACTTAGAAGTGAAGGGCTTACTAATTTTACACCCACTGAATAGCAAAGAATTGGTAATTTCTTTCGCTAAAATTGCGAAACAGCTTACCATAAGCTGTCTGGGTGTTCCGGCAGTTGCCCAATATAAGTTTGTATTCCTTTCTTGATTTATTGTTTTAAATTGAGTCTGGCAAACAATATTGTTAATAGTTAGTATTTTTTTCACCCTAGCGAACTTGGTCCCTTACAATTTGAACACATGTATGTTTATATCTGTGTTTATCTATCTCTTATATTAAATTATATTACATGGCTCAAAAAAACCTCTTTCTTTGAGCTATTTTGTGACTATTTTGAGTTTCTAACTCAATATATATCTTAGATATATATATATATATATATATATATATATATATATATATATATATATATATATATATATATATATATATATATATATATATATATATATATATATGAATAAAATTAGTCCTTCATCAGTGATCTTCCAGCCTTCATTGGTATTTCATCGCTTTAAAGATCAGATACCTCTGGTTGGTGCGAGCAACGGCTAAAGAAAGATATATATATATATATATATATATAAACATACAGCCACAACGAATAGATCGGTAAAGAAACTGCTCTCTTAACAACCACCTTCTGTTCCAATGACCTGATCATACAGTAACACTAGTTATTGTTTTAATGTCTCACGACGAGTGATAGATGGTCATGAGAGTACGAAAACCTAGCAAGTATTAGTTTTACATTAAATAAAATATCTGAATAAACAAATTCGTAAAGGTCTAATGGAAACTTAGTAGCTTTTATCTTTCACAATTCTTGCTAACATAAAGTGAAATATTATTTTGAAACATAATAAAAATGTTGGATAAAAGCATACAAAAATACATTAAAAAATCACATGAAATAAATTAAAAATGTACATAGCATATAGATATGTACGAGGGTAATCCCAAAAGTAAGGTCTCCAAAGCAATAGGGATACAGAGAAACTGTTCGTACGGCCGTTGGCAACACTGTTGTGATTGGTGCTTCCTTCACTCCCAAACAAGCATGCGCGCGCTTCCCTAGGATGCTCAATCTTGGCTTGGCAGCCATTGAGAATGGAGCTCCCGTTGAACGCTACCGCCATGTGCGAATTTCGCGCAGTTATTATATAGAGGGCAATCCCAAAAGTAAGGTCTCTCTCCGAGGAAAACATGCGTAAAGATCGGCGGATCACTCTTGATGCCCTCTGCATTTTGGTTCCTGAGGTTCCCGAAGCACCATCCACGGGGTTTTAACGGAAAAGTTGCAATATCGGAAGTTGCAACATCGGAAGGAGACCTTACTTTGGGGATTGCCCTCGTATATACAAAAAATGACGGTGGTAAGTGTAATCGATTGTTAAACGAGATGGTAGGTGAATGATGCGTCGTTATATATATATATGCATATATATACACACACATTGGTATACACACACACACACACACACACACACACACACACACACACACACACACACACACACACACACACACGTATATATATTATTAAGAAGTGAGACGGTTTTAAATGTACATCCTTTGCTTATAATATGTATAACAGGATTACATAATAAACAGTGGCTGTAGATTTAAAACTGTCTCTTTATAATATTGTTTTTACTTTTGGCACAAGGCCAGCAATTATCCCAGTGCGTTACTGGTACTTTATTTTATCGACCCCGTAAGGATGAAAGGCAAAGTAAACCTCGGCGGGATTTGAACTTAGACCGTAAAAAGGCGAAACTCTATGCTACAAAACATGGCATCCGACCCTCTACCGATACTGCCAATCCACCGCCCTCTTCTTTATAATATTGATACTCCGGTTGATACCTTATTGATAATACTTTAAAGAACACAAGTCGTAGAGTGGTATACGTCTGTTTACGACCAAAGTCGGTGGATTATATTTGACCAACCAGCTTTCCTCACATGAATACACACACACACACACACACACACACACACACACACACACACACACACACACACACACACACACACACACACACACATATATATATATAGTGTGTTTGAGAACATTAAACGAATCTATAACAGTTTCACTATTATCCCACTGATTAAGGCTGGACTATTTCCTATTGGTTCTATTAATTTTCCTGAGTATATCCTTACTAACAAGACCTAGTTCAGTTTTAGTAGGGATTATAAGTGTGCAAGTTGGTTTGTTGGCAAAGTTATCCTTATGGTCCTTAAGGGTTATATAATCCCCTCCCGTAGCCAAGCAGTCTAACTTGTTATCTATTCTAAGGGTGGCGGCTATATCCTTCGCCTCAGTACCGATGGCATAATAAGTAGCAGAGTCAGTAATAATCAGTTCCAAGATTCATAATATTTCAACAAACAAGGCGAGTGCTAAGCTCTGAGGAATACCAGCAGTATGAAATAGATCTGTGAACTTATCTTCCTTTGTTTGTTGAAAAAAGAAGTAAGTGACATAGTCACTACTTTAAAACAATAGCGCAAGGTCTTCAAAATGCTTTTAATTAAGCATACAGTGTATTACCAAATACACTATATATACATTCATATATATATATATATATATAGATATAAGTGGGCTCCTGCCGGGCGAATAATCAACTGCTGGCCATCAGCGGTAAACTACTAGAGGAGGTGGAGCAATGGGTGACACTGTTAGTTCTCCCCCAAAACCTAGTGGTGTAGCTTCAATAAGGCGAATAAAGGCAGTGTTTAAAAAATGCTTACCCTTCTCCAGTTTGAGGGAGATACAAATTGATAGCTGGTGCGAATAAGAACACTAAAAACTGAAATATGTTTAGATGCAATAAACACTTTCATACGGCATCGTCCTTTGCGTGGAGTAACAAAGGACGAGTTTAAATTTTAGGTGGGTGGGGGGTGGGGGGGTGGGGTGGGGGCTGTTCGAAAAATATAATGCAGTCTCCATCCAATGCAGTTGGAAGTGGCGATGGACAGGTTACCTGCCTTGGCAGGCGTGGAATTGATGCAAAAGGTTGCGTTTCTCGAGACCCAAAAGAGGGTCCAGAAGGGAACAAATCTTAAAAGTTGGTAACTGGAATGTTACAACCCCTACAGGTAATGAGCGGGAACTAGTGGAGGAGGACAAATCCTTCCTTTATGAAGTCATTGCAGCGTTAGAAGTAGTTACGGCTGAGTCATATATTCTAATGGGAGACTTCAATGCACCTGACATGGAAGTGATTGGAAGGAACGGTGATACTGATCAAACTACAAATAGAACGGCCTTATTGGATTTCTGTTCTAGTAATGGGCTTTCTATTATGGACACCTTCCAGCACAGGGACATCCATCAATACACACGATATAAAGGAAATAGGGGACAGGGATTATTAATTGATTTTGTCTCTGATCTCTTCGATTCTATGCTGGATGTTCGTATTAAGAGAGGAGCTGAACTGTCAACTGATCACCATCTACATCAGGCATCGCAACCTTTTTCGAGAAGCGGGCCGCATGAGATATGGCTCATCATCAGGCTGGCCGCAAGCACTAATTTACATTCGTGCCCACATTAAAAAAAGGGTGATTACTCAGGTTGTTTTGATTTGTTTCTTCAAAATTCGTACACGTTGTTTTCCTCGATCGTAAAAATGATAGAAAGATAAATTACGACTGAAAAGTTGGGGTAAAAATATCAGAAAGATTTCATTTTGGTGACTTAGGCGAGCCATTCAGTAGCTTCGCAGGCCGCATGCGACCTGCGGACCGCAGGTTGCTCATGACTGATCTTCATATTTCAGCCTGAGAATACCCAAAGCCAGCAAAAAACTCACAAAACTGGCAGGCCCCCAGTTCGATCTATAGGATAAACTGGGAAGCGCTGGCTGATGAGGAGGTCAAGATTTGGTATGCGGATACTATTGTATCCAAATTCAAAGAACTCTCTGAGCAAACCGAGGACTTTGAAACGGAGGGGAGACTGTTCAATTCAGCATGTTGTGCTTCAGCTGTTAAATGCTGCAGGAAAAAGTGGCCCAGTGTGGTGCTGGATGGCAGGAAGTTAAAGATGTCAAATGTGCAAAGAAGAGGGTTTACATAACTTGGCTTGGCAATAAGTCTTACTTCTTGCATCACAGTACAAGCTGGTGAAAAATGTCGCAGCCTGTACAGTGAAAACATTCAAGTTAAGAAATGGGAGGACTTTGGGGTTAAGCTGGAAAAAGAATTTAAATTGGGAAATAAAGTACTCTGGCAGATTATCTGCCGACAGGAACATATCTCGGGTTCTTTTCTCTGAGGTGAGGTGCATCTATAAGAGGATACTTTACTGATCCCCTAAACCCGGTCACAACATCTGATGTACATGAGCTGTATCTATGAGTGATGACTAACCTCTCGGAGGCCGAAGTTACTAGAGCAATTAAAGAACTCAAATGTGGCAAGGGCTCCTGGAGGATGAAGTTTAACCAGACATATATAATTACAGAAGGTGATCTCTGGTTGACTCATGTAAGCCGGAAGGCCTGGATTTCAGGAAAAATACCTAAGCTATAGCAATCACAGGTGATAATCCCAATTTTCAAAATGGGAGATAAGAAAGATTGCTTTAATTATGGAGGGATCACCTTGTTAAGCCTCCTCGGTAAAGTTTATGCTAAATGTCTGACAAAGAGATATAGAGATAGCTGACGATTTGTGTGGTTTTTGCTTTGGACGTAGTTCAGCTGACCAAATATTCACAATGTGGCAGGTCTTCAAGAAATTGTGGGAGTATTGCCAAGAGATGTATGCTTGTGTCTTAGACATAGAAAATGCATCAATTTGCACTCCATGTTGTGGACAGCTTCTTGTTGTCTTGAATTCTTGTTCGGATAAATGGTGCTAAGTCGAAACCATTTAATGTGGGTGTCTGACTCCACAAAGGGTGCGTTCTCTCACCTCTCCCATTCGCAATCTTCATGAACAGGATTGACATGGGCAGCTGGGTCGGAAGTGGTGTCAAGACTGGAGGGGGTAGATCAGCCGGTTGGAAAGGGATCATCGACATGCACGTAATATATTTGTTGCTGAGTGCTGCTCAGTTGGAATGAAAACCACTGCTGCGAAGAACGAGACACTCGTCCTCCCAAGGAAGCATGTGCAGTGAACTGTACATGTGAGAGGAGTTCCACTGAAGCGCATGGAAAAGTTGAAGTATATCGGGGTCGAATTCACGTGTGATGGAGAGCAGGAGACTGAATTAATTGCAAGAATTGCAGAAGCAGGTGCAGTAATGCGCCAGCTTCAGCATTCGTTCATCAGAAGGGAGGTATAGCTGTAAAAGCCAAACACGCTATATCTAATTCGTGCCAACCCTTCTTTACGGTTATGAATCTTAGGTAATGACTGACAGAATAAGATTGCGAATAAAACGGCCGAAATGGTGTTGTTCCGAAGGATCTCTAGAGTAATGTTACTCGATAAAGCGAGTAGCTATGAGATTATAGAGTCACTGCTTCTCCGAATTGTGAGATCACAGCTCCAATACCACGAAATGTAGTTAGAATGTCCCAGAAAAGAATTGCTCGGCAGATTTGACGCGCAAAATCAACTGGCAGGAGACCCAGGAGTAGACCCTGAGCAAGACAGTTCGATTACATTCATGAGCTTGGCTGCTCTCGCTTCGGGATCTTCTGAAACTGAGAAAAATCAATCTGTGGTTGCAGATAGATTTTTCTGTTTCTCTTCTCAATTTCAGAAGATCCCGTAAAGGGGGAAATCAGCGATTGTTTGCTTAAACTTTAATCTGTACTTATAATATATATGGAGTCCAGAAATAGTCCTCGAAACGGCTTGAGCTCTGCCGTCGGGTCATACTTTTTCCTATTTCCTACTACCCGAAGTATTGAGTACTCTGGTGTGTTATGGTCCATCTGGTTCCTTACCACAATTCCTTTGTTTTATATATATATATATATATATATATATATATATATATATATATATATATATATATATATATATATATATATATATAGTCTGATAATGGGGTTTAGAACCCTCAGATAAATGGAAAAAGATGAGTATTGACGTACATGTACGTCAATACTCATCTTTTTCCATTTATCTGAGGGTTCTAAACCCCATTATCAGACTAAAATTTCTTTAGTCAAAAATACGGTGAAAGCTATTCTATTTTCTAATTTCAAACCTGCTCACTGTTTCAAAACATACTTACTTGATATATATATATATATACAGGGGCCGGCTGTCGAAGAAACAACACCACGTGTTCGGCTGGCCCCCTGTATCATGAAAAGAAAATCTTTTTTCCGGGGAAATTAGATTTTTCCAAATTTAAAGGTTTTTTTAGGAACTTTCAATGTTTATTTTAGGTTTTGCCGTCTGAAAGGCACAGGCTATCATAATTGATAGTCCTCAGTGAAATATATATAACGGAGTTTTAAATAAACCTGAATCCACTGAATATGGCCCCCGATCTTATATATATATACTAACTGAATTACTCGCGCCTTGCTGCGTTTCACACATTTTTTTGTAAGAAAGTGATGATTGATTTTAAATCAGTGATATAATTTATGGAGAAAAACTCTCCATTTCAATATTACTCAATCTAAAATGTAAAATTGGAAAACATTAATTTTTGTAATATATCAAATCAAAATTACATTATTAAATTTTATTCTTATTTTTTTTCTTGTTAATTTTTTTCAAAATATCAATTCAAAACTTGATCATTTCATTTTTTTGTTGATTTACATTTAATTAATAGAAAAACTCAGTGATAATAGAGGTTCCAATACTCACGTTATGGGATTCCAAAATTTTCCCTATAGGGGGTTAAACCCCCATAAGGGTATCTTAATATTATTGAAATTTGTTGAAATTTTGTGAATAGGCATCATATCTTGTACCTATGGTTTAAATTTCATATAAATTGAAGCGAAAACATTTTCAGCGGGGTTTTGTGCCTCCGGAAACCCTTTGATTAAAATGAAATATACTTATCCAAGTACCCAGTTTCAGAATATATATGGTTATAGGGGTCTATCTCCAAAACCATAGGAGGAGTTCGTCAACAAACAAACAGACAGGAACTACAACTTCATATATATATATATATATATATATATATATATATATATATATATATATATATATATATATATATATATATATATATGCATTAAGCAGTGATCTAGTATAGAGAATTAATACCTCACTTAATATAACTCGTGTGATGTAGGAATGTTGATGACTTTAAGTAACTTATGCACGATGCATTTTTATCCGACAATACAACAATACGACGCGGCTTTTAGAATTCTACTTACCATTATAGAGTTAACAGATACATAACGTAAGGAATAACGAAAATGAATTAAGAAGATACCAAGCAATAATAACAACAAATAGCCCCATGATTAATTAATCATTTAATTAATTAATTAGTTAATAATAAATCATAATTATAACAATAAGATAACACATATAACAACAACAACGACAATGTATTTCAACAGCAAAAATAACATCAAAAGTTGCAGAAAATATTAGTTCAAGTTCCCTGAAAGCCACTTGAAAGCAGATAAATACATATAAAATGCAAACAAACAGCAGATTTAAACTTCAACAGATATTTGTAAACGACCATGAACGTGTAGTAATTGTTTTGTTTAACTGTAAAGTTTCGATTTTATTTTCTCATTCATGAATTCTTATCAATATATATATATATATATATATATATATATATATATATATATATATATATATATATATATATATATATATATATATATATATATATATATATATCGTTAAAAGAATAGAGGTGTAACACACAAGTTATTATATATTGGTAAACGGAATAGAAAATGGTGACAAATTGTTCACAGTTGAAAAATGGTTTAATTAGGAATAAAAGAGTATTAGTGATTGTATGGGTTAGTATTCAGTTGTGGTTTTAAGTTTTTAAGTTTTTACCGGTTGCGCATTTCTAAATGCTTTTCAAAAGTGTCCGGACACTCTATCTCAACATTATTTTTGAAAAGCATTTAGAAATGCGCAACCGGTAAAAACTTAAAAACTTAAAACCACAACTGAATACTAACCCATACAATCACTAATACTCTTTTATTCCTAATTAAACCATTTTTCAACTGTGAACAATTTGTCACCATTTTCTATTCCGTTTACCAATATATATATATATATTTATTAAAATAACAGATTAAAGTTTAAGCAAAGAATCGCTGCTTTCACCCTTAACGGGATCTTATTACTATATATATATATATATATATATATATATATATAAATAATATAATAAGATGCTGAGGTTACATATATCGTTTAATCATAATAATTATTTCTACGGTTTTCCATGCAATCGAGATGTCCTTCATGCATTCGGTGTTGATGAAAATCGATATATTTGATATGTCGCTGGCAGGAAAACACACAACCTAATGCCAATGCGCCCAGCATACATATGCTATATATGCTGCGTGCATTGGCATTAGGATGTGTGTTTTCCTGCCAGCGACATATCAAATATATCGATTTTCATCTGAGGATACCGTTCTCATAATCAACACCGAATGCATTAAGGACTTCTCGGTTGCATGGAGAACCGTAGAAATAATTATTATGATTAAACGACATATGTAACCTCAGCATCTTATTTTATTATTTTTATAAAATTCTCCATCGTAACTAAAACAACGATTGTTGAGAGCTTTCTCCTGCTTGCTCCGGTTTTTACCAAAACAATCTCTTCCGAACACAATATATACATATATATATATATGTATTAGAAAACCCCGATATCACCATAAATATACTATATATATATATATATATATATATACATTTATAATGTAGTCGAATATCGTAATATATATCTTGGCAGGTAGAGTACTCAATCCGGAGGACGAGTTTTGTTATATAAAATGTTTTATTACATTATATATTGTTGATGTAACACACGCACACACACACACGCACGCACACACACACACACACACATATATATACACACACACACACACATATATATATATATATATATATATATATATATGTGTATATACACACACATGTATATATATATATTTGAGAATTAGAGCTTATGCCGATTTTGACTACAGAAAATAGTCTAATGATAGGACATATAAGCCCACATAACGTATTATAGTAATATTCATATCAGAAATTGGAATGATCAATTTAAACCAGTTACTAATGGTTTCGTCTGCTTCAGATCAAATGAATATTTTGTGAACTTTCAATCAATAGTTATAAGAAACGGGTGCATAGTAATAGTTGGTGTAAGAGATAGAATTGATAATTGGCTGGAGCTGAGAGATTGTAGAGATATTGGAAAAGATGAATTTTTAATATGGTGGGAATGATAGATGTGTGTACTGATGACTGTGTAAATGATAACCAGGTTTTAGTGGTATGGTGATTGGATTGGGTTATGAAAGTGTCTTTATTGCGTAGGTATTATAGTAAATACATACACTACACACG
>OZ024740.1:278658028-278683028 GCA_964016885.1 Eledone cirrhosa | reverse complement strand
ACATAGAAAGACATACGCATAAATATACATTTTATTTATGCCTGCATACTGACGTGTATACAGAGACACATAAGACTGATAGGGACATGTACATCCAAACAAATGGCAGCATGTATGTTGGCTGACATAGACACACGGACGTGGATTTGCGTGTGAAGGTATGAATATATGAATATATACATAGATGCGCAATTTTAGGTATACTCACCCAGACACACATGATTGTATATGCAAATGTTTACACGTATACTTATGCTTCTGCTGCTGTTTATAATATAAGTTAAACCGGCATTGATAAATATTGAGCGTGGTAGTTGCGTGGGTCATTGTTGTAGACTTAAGTTAATGTTGTGTATAGTTGAAGCTTTGTGATAAGAGAAAAGTTTATATAGCTGCAAAAGGAGATTAATTTAGTTTTAATGTTTAGGATGATGAGAGTACCGAAGAAGATGAGCCTGTTTTCTGGTATGCGGGAGGAGCAGAAGTTAGTGGTTGGTGTGTATGAATAAATTATGTTAGTGACGTTCCATGTAATGGTGAGAGAGGAATTGGAATCTTTAATGTGCCTAATATTTTGTTAATGTTTTTGAATGGATATAGCTGTTGGTATTGGAGCAATTCGAATTCGTTCTAGGTTAGTTGATGAAGTGATTTTTCAGAGGGGTTAGTTATTATTTTGCTGGAGTGAACGATATATTCGTGTAGGCATTTATTTTCCAAGAGCAGTTTTGTAGGTTATGGAATTTGTATGATATGGTTCTGCGGTTTGTGTAGGGCGTGTTAGACCTTTTTCACTTGATGTTCGTGTTTTAGAAACATTTGTGGATATGCAGGTACGAGATGTTGAATAAGTTTATGTAGAAATAAAGTAGTATTTGTGTGTGGAAGCATTTCTTTTAAAACTAAGTTTATGAAAGATTTGGCTGTTGGCGTAGATACTTGTGAGTTACACGGTGGGTTATACCAGTTTGCTTTTTTGGTTTCTATGCAGTGTATCTTGTCTTTAAAGCCTCTTTTATTTTAAAGCGCCGTTGTTAATATGGGTGTTTTTGTTGAAGCAAGCTTCGTTGTGTGAGTGTCTGGACAGGCAAAACGAAATGTTTTTGGGTAAGTTATAATTGTATGTGTTTGGTTGGACGAGGTGTATATATTACGTAGGGTTTCGTTGGGTTTTCTGTAAAATCAATAATGGGAGTTGACAATGTTCCTGGTGATGTCTAGGAAGTTTGATTTTCGAGGTGTATGTTGATGGTGGAGCTTCAGCCTCCTCTTAATTGTTTACCCAAATACCTACTATACAGAAATACCTCCATACTCCTAACCTAACTTATACACCACACCACAAAACGTAATCACCTACCCCTTCAGTAGACACTTATATTCTTTCTATATTTAGCCTATCAACACCTTTCCCAATACGACTTGAACTCAAAACTCAGCTAAACTTCAAATGATAATATCTAGAGAAGAACCAATTTCTTACACACACATATATACATACAGACACACACATACATACATATATACAAGGATACATACAAATCCACGCATATATATATATATATATATATATATATATATATATATATATATATATATATATATATATATCAAATGGCGGAAAGACCCTTAAAAGACGAAAACAGAAGTTGTCATCGGCCGCTATGGGGTTCACCTCCTCATAGCATCCGATGGCAACTTCTTTTTCCGTCTTTTAAGTGTCTTTACCCTATTTTATAAGTTACCTTTATAACATTTCTGCGCTTGAGCACTTTCTTTATACACACACACACACACACACACATATATATATATATATAACAAAGAGGGTGTGGTAAGATACCAGGTGGGCCATAACGCACCAAAGTACTCGATACTTGGGGTAGTAGAGTGGGTAATAGGAAAAGACCCCGACGGCTGAGCTCCGGCCGTTTCGGATCTAGCTGTCGAAACGGCTGGAGCTCAGCCGTCGGGGTCCTGAATATTTTCATATTACCCACTCTACTACCCCAAGTATCGAGTACTCTGGTGCGTTATGGCCCACCTGGTATCTTACTACACCCTCTTTGTTATATATATATATAAGTTGTAATAAAATGAAAACGAAATTTCATTTCTCACTCTTAGTACGGCACTTACTTAAATGTAAGTATGTATGTATACGTACATACATATATGTATACAGACGTACAGTAGCATGCATATATATATATATATACATATATACATACAGGTACACATACATATATGCACGTATCAGTTTAGCGGACGCTTATTATAACGCCCGCTTTGTTCGTTTGTAAACAAACTGAACAGCCTGAATCTATGCCGTTCGGTGTTAAGGCAACCACGTCACCTTTTTGTTCGTCTGTATACATATATGTATGTACGTATACATACATACTTACATATATATATATATATATATATATATGTGTGTGTGTGTGTGTGTGTGTGTGTGTGTGTGTGTGTGTGTGTGTGTGTGTGTAAAGAAAGTGCTCAAGCGCAGAAATGTTATAAAGGTAACTTATAAAATAGGGTAAAGACCTTTAAAAGACGGAAAACGAAGTTGCCATCGGCCTCTTATGAGGAGGTGAACCTCATAGCGGCCGATGACAACTTCTGTTTTCGTCTTTTAAGGGTCTTTTCGCCATTTTATAAGTTACCTTTATAACATTTCTGCGCTTGAGCACTTTCTTTATACTTATATATATATATATATATATACACACATACATATATTCTAAACACTTCAAAAGCCGAAAATTCGGCTTCGTACATTGTTGTTTACATACGGATGTCTATCTATCAGTCTCTCGGCCTGCCTGCTGATATTTGAAAGTTCAGTTATCTAGTTAAAATGACGGGAAAGGATTTGTCATGGCTCATTAGCTAAAAGGGTAAAGCTTCTAACCGGTATATGGGTTTATTTCCTTATAGCGGTCGATGGCAACACATTTTCCCGGTTTTTTTTTTTTGGGGGGGGGGTCTTCACCCTATTTTATAAACTATCCTTATAGCATTCCTGCGCATGAGCACTTCTTTTTACTTATATATATATATATACACTTATTCTCAGTGCTTCAAAAACCGAAAATTCGACTTCGTACATTATATATATATATATACACACACATATATACACACACACACACATATATATATATATATATATATAGGAACGATCGACTTTCGTCAAATCGGACCGAGGAAACAATGTTTTCGTCGGTCTTTCCAGTTGCTAATACTATCTATCGGTCGCAACTCCAGGCAGAAGGAGCAACGTGACATAACGCATCGCCCGGTCCAGGAATCGAACTCACAATCTCAAGATTGTGAATCCAATTCTCTAACCACTCAGCCACACGCTATATATATAGAAGTGGTTACACAACAGTTAGTTCACCATACCGAGAACAATTGTTTCACCTTAGCGGATCCTCAGCTCGTAATGGACATGGTTATACGGAACAGCTGTTCCGTATAACCATTTTAACTAAGGTGAAACAATTGTTCTCGGTATGGTGAACTAACTGTTGTGTAACCACTTCTACCTAATTCGTCCCATGGACTGAGTGCTCTACCACTACGGATATTACCTTCCAGTGTTCTACCTCTATATATATATATATATATATATATATATATATGTCTACATACAAAACTCCTCTACCATCTCTTTCCTCTCTCTCTCTGTTTATATATAAATATACATATTGATAATCATTTCTAGAAGAGATTTATCGAATAAGAAAACCGAATAAAATATTCATTTTTCACAACAGCTATAAGTATTTCCGAAAATATATCAGTTACTGAACAAAGTAATAAAAAGAAAATGTGTCATTTTAAATCAGTTACTAAGGTGAGGACAAACCCTTGTTGCTTAAAGAATGTGATTATTGGGGGAAATATAAAAGCAACAACATTAAAACAATGTGAGATGGAATGGTGGAAGAATTTACGGAAAATGTTTATTTTAGTTAAACTGACGTGCTCTCCATATCATGATGTCCTTGTATGTGATAAAGTTTTGTTGTATTGTCCCGTATATGGGAAACTAAAGTGGCTGATTCTGGTCGAAATTGATAACGAACTGTTGAACGACGAAGTCTGCTGCAAAATAATTTGCTGAAAACACGTCTGAATTTTTTGCCAAAGAGACAATACAGAACAAAATTACAAGCTGAGTTGAAAACAACCATCAAGTTACTGATAGTCGTAAACTTTAAGTAAGCGTCGCTGCAGCTTTGTTCATTGTTCTTGAGTACCGTCCACAGGATATTGTCAGCAATTGAAGGAAGCTGGCACACTATAAATACTACCACAACTGATATAAGCATGATTGTCATGTTATTTTCCTTTACGGCGGATGAGCTCATTTGCATGCGAGACTTGCGCGATGTGCGAATAGCGTTAATTAAACATGTATTTAGATAGGTTAGCAGTGTAAAAGGCATCAAAAACATCACGAGGAGATTTAAATAAATGAAATACACTTCATTGTAGATTTTGTTTGCACCCATTTCTGTACGAACATAACTAGATCGCGTGTGATTGAACGTGGTATCCCATTCAATTTTCGTTTCATATTCGAACATTCGAGGTATGTTATACATTATCGATCCTAGAAGAATACATAAAACCGCTTTCTTAGATCTGTTCATCGTGCATATATTTGCTGCTTGCAATGGTCTACAAACAGCCACGTAACGTTCTACTGTGAAGCCAACCGTCGTGTAGATAGTGCCCGTTTGTGCAATCAGAGCAATGGGGTAAGCTTTCGGTTGCAGGTAGCTGTACATGAACGAATATGTATCATGGAAGGCCTCATTGGTGTGTATAGTTGGTATCGCAAAATTAACGATCATTGAGAAGAGCACGACGTTATCATAGACGGCCAATGAAATGAGGTATATGGCTGTAGAAGAGCGCATTCGAGGCTGAGTCAGTACCGCTATGGCAAAGATGTTTAGTATTATACCAGTGATTGCAATAATATTGGAGCCTATACCCCAAGTGTAAAACTGAAACAGACCTATGTCTAAGTCTGAACAATCGTCCTCAAATGAAGTGTTTTCTTCTTCTTGAGAGATATTCATTGTAAGTGCCATGTGTTTACATCACCTGCAATAGAAAGAAAATGATCTTAAAATTCTGTGAATACAATGCGTAGGATGCAGCAAATATATTAATGTTAGAAATTAATTAACTGTTCGTTTCCGCCTGAAGTTACATGCTGCGGGCCTATAGACTGTTTTGAATTATGTTTATGTATATTGCAGACAGATTAACATAATAGATGAGACATAAAATAAAGATTTGTTGCTTTGCTTTCCAATTATCAGGATTTATATTAAGAAATGTCTCAGTCTTGCTGATAATATATAGTCCAGAAGGCGGTGGATTGGCAGTATCGGTAGAGGGTCGGACGCCATGCTTTCCAGCATACTTACGTCCCTTTACGATCTGAGTTCAAATCCCGCCGAGGTTGACTTTGCCTTTCATCCTTACGGGGTCGATAAAATAAAGTACCAGTAATGAACTGGTTTATTGCTGGCCTTGTGCCTAAAGTAGAAACAAATATATAGTCCAGATAATTATATCCGAATGTTCAATTTATTCTTGTTAAACCATACATTATATCCATTGCTACACCAAAATATTTGCCGAATATTCAAATATTGATTGCATTTCTGTATACACACGGATGGCATATATCTGTTCTAATCAAATCTTAAACAATATTAAGTTGATATCAATTTGGCAGTAATCATTTTGGAAAGTAACCCATTGAAAGTATTCATCATGCTTTAGTAGTGAAGTGATTTTGGTTTGGAATATAAATCAGCAAGAAAATCATACAAATTAGTAACTGAATATACTTATGAATAAGAATGATGTACATACGTCTGCAAAGAATCAGCGAAGTCGAAAAATAACTTTCTTACCAATAATGTAATTTGGCAATACATTTAAAGTAATAAACCGAAGAGCATTATTTAAAGTAATAAAGTGAACAGTATTATACAATATTTTCTGAGAATATGTTTGGTTTGAAGCTGCAAAAGTGCTTTTATATAGTGATTTATTTGGTTATTGTATTGTAGAACGTTCTTCATAATTTATTATGTAGACCTTTGATGCATTCAATTCACTAAATAACAGGCCTGTCAACTCTCCCCGTCCGACGGGGAGATCTCCCACCCACTGAGAATGTCTTCTCTTGTGAAAATGGGTATAGCTTTCATTATGTAAAATCTCCCCAGTTTGACACATTTCTCCTCGTTTTGGGGCACTTTTTTTCATTGTACTACCCATTTGGGTTTTTAGAGGTTGGCAGATCTGAGACAAAGTGATGTAACCTTTTTGCCACTGACTACCATAAAGAATATTTACACAGTTCTAACTTACCAGTGGCAAGGCACGAGGTGGGCTGCATTGAATAAGGTCGAAACAGGTAACAGCATTGTCAGCGATTTTACTTGCTGAACATTGTTATTATAATCACAATATAATTCTAAAGCAAAATTAAATATGTTTAAAGCAACAGGCGGCCTGCGGGCCACAATCCGGCCCGCCAGACCAGCCAGAGTGGCCTGCGATGACCGGTTTTAATTTTTACCTTGTAGACTTATTTAGAAATTTTTTCGTAACCGTAATACAATTTTCTGTTAGTTGACCTATACTAAAGGGCTTCAGTGATAGTTATGTGTGTTATAATTTCCCAGTTCTATGATATGGAAAGAAGTTGTGGTGAATCTTTGGAACAGTGTTTAATAAATATTAATGGCTCTAATAGTTGTTCCAATGTTCAACAGTATCCCGCCAATGGAATATATTGCACACCTCTGGTTTAAACTCTCTAGATATTTTTCATACATATAAGTACTTTCATATAATAATTTATTTAATTATAGGGATTTAAGTGGTTATAACAATACACTATGACAGTTATTATAATTCTGAGTTGTAGGGCGGTGGAGTGACAGTGTCGGTAGATCGTCAGACACCATGTTTTTCAGCATAGAGTTACGTCCTTTTACGTGCTGAGTTCAAATCTCACCGAGTTTAGCTTTGCCTTTCATCTTTGCAGGGTCAATAACATAAAGCACCAGTAACGCAAAATTGTTGGCTTGTGCCATTATCATTCTGAGTTGTAATTGCGCTGTTCCAAGTCGTTTTTGCCTTCTGGTTATCGATTCCCGGCCGCACCATTTCACTTAAATCGAAGTTTCTATCTCTTTCTATGATGGGAAAAGGTTGACATATCTCACTCGCAATATCTTCTCATTTATTGGAATGTAGTTGGCTCAAGTGAAACAGAAGAACCAGTCTTCAGCAATGTGATAGAATGATATACCTAATAAATAGATCTAAGATGTCACCCATTTTCATATTACCATCTGATCGCTAAGTGCTTTTAGACAGAGGATGTCTCAATATCTTGATGTATTACTTGATACCCATTAGTCGTAATTGCTTCCTTTCTTTTTTTAACATCACCCAGTCTTGGAGATATTGAAAAGGTCAGAACAATTTTTGGCCATAAAGATGGCCTCATTCAAGTATGTTTTGACAATAGAAAGGCAAACAGATATACAAAGACATCTTACATATTAGAATATACAAATAGAACAACACTATACTTCAACAAAATCGATTACAAGTAAACCTGCGAGAAATAGTAACCAAATCTTCCTAAAATAATATTCTTAAAAAAGAGAACGATGTGTACCAGTTTTAGATATATTATTTCTGAATAAAAGACGAGATGGTTACAGATCATAGGTCTGCTTGATCAAGGCCAATCTGAGGTTAATCAAGAAGGAGAGACCTTTCACCAGAACACGAAAAAGCACCAAAGGAAAACGAAAAGAACATTGAGTATAAAAGCTCTACGAATAGGTTTGAAATGCAAACTTCAGGATACATAGGAGGGTAAAAATTAATATGTTTTAGTAGTCACAGTGGTATAGAGGAAAACTCCCAGTTCTAATCTCCAACTGAGTTGGTTTCATAGTTAATAAATCCAGTGTAGGTATTACTGTCATACTATTCTTTTCCCTATAAAAATTTCTACGCGGCCCAATAGATCTTAGATTCCCTGCTTATATAAACTACGGGGTGGGCCATAATTTATGACTAGCTTGTTAGTTATATTTCTTAACATGCTTATTTAATTGTTATGGTATTGTCTTAATTTATTATTTTATTTGTATCTTGTTCATGATCTCATGCCTGTATATGGTATTATATTCTTTAACTTATTTTATAACATTTTGCGTTAATAGATCTATAAATAATCAAGTGAGTCATAAATTCTGGCCCACCCTGTATTATTATGGCGTACAATGGTAAAACGCTGATGCATTGTGGTGTTTAGTTGTATCCCTTTTTTGTCCTAGATTCAAATCTCAGCCCGGCCTACTTTATCTTTTATCTTTCAGGGTGTTGATAGAATAACTTCCAGTGAAGTGCCAGGGTTACTATAATCGACCAAACTTTTCTGATCTTGTGTCTGTATTGGAAATGAATATTGATATATGAAAAATGATATTTATTAGTTGAATAAACAGAAGCAGATGGAATTAAGAAAAGTAATATTGTCGGAAGCACTTTGAGTCTGAAATGTCGACTTAGAAACTATTTTAAGATTTAATTCATTGATGAAGTTAGGTAATTAAAAAAGTTTGTTATCTCAGTATAAGGCGGCAAATTTCGGATAAAATACTTTGCGATGTTTATTCCGTTTTTCTGCTCAAATACCGCCGGGGTTAACTTTGCCTTTCCCCCATTGGAGGTCGATGAAAAAGTACCAGTTTAGTACT
The DNA here is from genome assembly GCA_964016885.1 of Eledone cirrhosa. Taxonomy (NCBI): domain Eukaryota; kingdom Metazoa; phylum Mollusca; class Cephalopoda; order Octopoda; family Eledonidae; genus Eledone; species Eledone cirrhosa. The sequence continues at coordinate 278,674,197 of OZ024740.1, read as the reverse complement.
GGGGTCGATTCTTCCACTATATCTCTTTCTCACTTCCATTCTTTCTCTCTCTATTCTTCACTGGAAGAAATCTACTGTATTCAGACCTGGGGAGGAGATGGGCTCCGCCAGGTTTAAAAAGTGCCATAGAAACGCCGGATATCAAAGCTGCACCTCTATGACTCTCACAGGAAGTATATAATGCTGTGACTATGCCGTTAATGTTAAATCGTTGTTGAATTTATATTTTCTAACATACATCTTTACTAGGGAACCGTTCAAAATAATTATACAGTGTCGATGTTGCAGATATAGAAATCTGCAGTTTTTAGTTTAGCATATATTCTAGCATATACTAGCTGTCAGAATGTATCCTTTATTTATAATCATAATTTCCTAAGCAAAACTTTGTTTTGAAGAAATTTGCACGTTTCAATTCTGAAGTAGTTTATTACGTATTGTAATTATCAGTGGATTGATTTTTAAACAATTCTTTTATTCTTTCTGTTATCTATTTACTTCTATAAAGAAATAATTGGGAATTGTAATCTAGGATAGATGGGAAACGTTGAATTTAACACTTTAGCATTTAAACCGGCCATATCCGGCTAGAATTCTCTCACTTCTTTCTGTTCAAACCGGCCATAACCGGCTGCTTATACTTATGTTAGGGTAGTATTCTCAAAATAAATATCAAAATCTCGTAGATTCATCCTTACGGGGTCGATAAAATAAAGTGCGCAGTAACGCACTGGGGTCGATTTAATCGACTTTCTCCTCCCCCTAAATTGTTGGCTCTGAAACCATTATTAGCTTTAAAATGCGATTTGATTATAATATAATAATTTTAAAACCAAATTGGTCATACTGTGACAATGGAGGAACAGTGAGATGTGGATATTGACACATTTTGAAGTTAAATGAAATTAGGACGTATTTTGCCCAGAGATTCTACACCATGGCTTCTGGTCATCATTGCGTATAATCAATTTACTAGTTTACAATTTTTTAGTTTAACATGACCAAGAATGAATGTTTAATGGAATTAAGACAATAATAATAATGATGGCAACATCTGTATACAACAACTACAACGGTACGCTATGGGGCCCACCCACATCCCCGGCGGACAGAATGGAGAAGGCGTTTCTCCGGAGGGCGGCAAGGGAGATGCGCTGGAAAAGCCACTCCAACTCGCGGGGCTCACACCTACGACTGGCCAGCTCAGCACCTATGGTGGTGAGTAAGGAGGTAGCCCTGGGTCCGAGGACACCAGAAGTCTCCACTGCCAGGGGTACGACCGCAAACCTGTCGGAGAGCAACCGGTATTTGAGGAGTTTGGCCCCTCAGCCCGACGTGCAGCAGAACCTGGGTCAGTCGCAGACTGCACCAGGTTGCGGCTGCAGAAAGTGTCGGTGCAAGTGGCATCCTAGACGAGGGGTTTGCCACCGCGGAACGGGAAGATGGTCATGCCATCTGGCCTTTTGCCGTCCCCTCGATCCAGCCCCACCGGCTCGAGCTGGGAAGGGAAGCCTGCAGCGTCCAAGCCATATTTGTACAAAGCTTTGTACATGGGTACAAAGCTATTGAATGTACAAAGTACATCTGAGGTTGGAATAAATACCAGTGGATGAAGTAAGTAGAGAGCGCCTGTAATAGACTATACGGTAGGAAGGCGATTTCCCACTCAATATAGCCAAAGTCCAATAACTGAAACCAGTATTAAAATCATAAGATGCATTTGAGGAACTTTACATATAGTCGTAAAATCTGCTAGAAATAATAGCCAAATCTCTCTCCAATCACAACCAACTGTCTTAAAAAAGAAAGGACACGTAGCCTAAGATTCACTGTCAGAAAAAAAGATAGAATAGCAATAATTTCTGCGAGATCAGGGCTAACAAGGGGTTGCCTCCCTTCTCTTCTTTCGCCTAAACAACAAAACCATTACCTATTGTAAAGAACTATACACTTAGTTTCGATTTAAAAGATGAAATCTCACCGATATTTACATTTATTTACTCATGCATGTGACAGCATATTCTTAACTGTCACAATCTTAAACGTAAAAATATTTTAGTGTCCTGTTAGCTATACACAACTCATCAAAACTATATTTACATGAAAAATACAATAATATTAGCTAGAGTTACAACTATAGAGAATGTGTGGGAAATGTAATACCATCAAAATCTGGAAGGACAGGAAAATTGTTTTGCTGAAGGAAATTTCAATACAAAAGTATTATTGAGTTCCTATAGATTTATATGAACTAATATTTCTCTTGTATTCTGTAGAAGGTTTTGTTTGTAATTCAATGACTTATTCATCTTTTCACTGGCAGTTTTGATAATAACATACAATTCTCATGAATATAAATCACGGTTTGCAATGTTGTGACCAGTATTAATGGCAACATATTAGGCTAGACTGCAATTTGAGAACAATTAACAAATAACAATTTTCTGTTGTAATTACTCATCTCGTATTTTCGTATTAAGATTAACAGCAGAAATACGAACCTACTAGGAAATATCTACGTGATAGATCGGTTGACCTGTTCAAAATAGCAGCTAAATTATTTTCAAATCACACTCTACCATCGAGATGACCACGACTGTAATCTTTTTTGATTATATGTCTGCTGACAGGGGCAAAGCAACAATAATATTAATTTCTAGCAACGGTACAATGCCTCGTATTAAAAGAATCAGTGTACTCGATGGCTACTTTAGTTTATCGACCTCTTAAATAGTGAAGGGAAAGGTTTTCCTCTGCGAAATTTAAAGGCAGATCATAAAGATATACATACAATATAGCAATGTACTTTGTCCATTACTCTGGGGATTCTGGCAACAATATCAATATCAACAAAATATATTGGCATTCAACGCCCCCCACCCCACCCCAACCATAAAGGCCACTAAAATATAATGAGTTATAGGACAGGTGCATATTCAGTTGAATTGACCAAGAAGACATAAAAGTCAAAGTCATTCTAGGCAGGATTTCAAACCAGATCGACTCCCCCCCCCAAAAAAAACAAAAAAATAACAAACAAAACAACTCCAAAGAGATACTATCATTAGAAGATGTTGTTGTGATCGGGTTTAAAAGATCACCAAAGTACTCTCTCCACTCCGCGAGGATGCATCCCTCTGAAGAGAAGAGAAACCCAGATGAGTTCTTCCTGATAACAGGTGCGGAGCAGGACTTCTTATTACGAAGTCGGCGAATGGTCTGCCAGAACACTTTATTTGCTGATTTGAAGGGGTTTGGAAGGGAGCAAACCCTGAACACTTGACATTTAAATCTGGTGGAGTCTATCCGTCTCCAGGTCGAAACATTCTAAAGAAATGGAGAGGGGGAGAGGGAAAGAGAAAGAAAGAGAGGATCAGATATATATATATATATATATATATATATATATATATATAGAGAGAGAGAGAGAGAGAATCACTGTAGTGAATTTGAAAGACTGCACGCTATTATATTTAAAAATTTGTTTTTATTTGCAACTTCAAACTTTAAACTACTGAATTTCATATTGAATTATCAACTAAGTAAATTAGAACCGACGTACAGATAATCTGTTTGTATATATATATATATATATATATATATATATATATATTTAATACAATAACAGAGATAGTTTAAAGCTAAACTCTGACTGGTAACCATCTCACTCAACAAACATTAGGTTATATTAAAATATAAACCCAATTTAAGTGTTTGGGGTGCTAACAATATGTATAATGTGGAAAAACCAGTTGTATTATTTTATGAGATATAATTAAAGTTAAAGTACATCTCTCTTTCCAAACAATTGTTTCATTATAAGTTTTCTACAAATTTGGGAGAATGTTTCCAGTTTATGTAGAAGCCTAATATATATTCATGTAAGAATATATTTAGGTGGGCACTTATAAATCATCAGTGGAAGCCCATTAAACATTGATATAAGAAAACAATTTCTTACCGCTGTCAAAAATCATGTCCGTAAAGTTGCTCTTTCTCACCTCAAATGACCGCCAAATTTGAAATTCCAGCAGTTTTTGACTGAGGAAGTATCATAGCGACACGAAGCGGGAAGACAACCTACGATCCACGAAATCCGCCCGCATAGCTCAGTCGGTAGAGCATCAGACTTTTACGATCTATTCTGTGAAGGTATCTGAGGGTCGCGGGTTCAAGTCCCTCTGCGGGCGAACTATATATATATATATATATATATTTATATATATAGCTAACGAATGCTGTCGGGAAGTGCAGCCAAAAGCACTCAATAAGGAATTTTACCTTATAGTTAAAACATTACGTTTAGACAGCTATGCAAATTGAAGCCAGCGACCGAAGTATATATATATACTAAACTCCTTTGAAAATGACCTAATAAAACTAGTTAAGAACATTAAAAACTAAAAGCATCGTAATAAAAACAACACCTTCTTAAACAAACTTAACTCCTCTATTAATGGATTCAAAACAAATAGTAAAATTATTGTGCATGCGGACAAAACTAATAACATATACAGCCTAGATTATGATACATATAGAAAGTTTATATATAATGAACTACATAAGAGCTACAAGAAAACTACTATGAAAAACTTAGAAGAAATTAATATAGAAGGCCATAGTATAGTGTCCAAACTAGGACTTCAGAGACATACACAACCATACACCCCCCCCCCCCCCTAGATTCTCTCTGAAGGACCATAAGGAGGATTTCATTAGTAACCCCTCGATTAGACTAATCTGCCCTTCCAAGTCTGACATTGGCATTATCATAAGAAAACTTTAGATAAAATCATCCCACAGATTAAACACAAAATATACCTTAAACAATGGGGAAATACAGGTGAAGTTATTGAATGGTTTAAGGATATCAAGGAAAACAAAGATAAAAAATTTATTCAATTTGATATCAATTCATACTACACCTCTATTTCCCCTATCCTATTAAATAAGGCACTAATTATGGCCATGAACAATAGTGACCCGACTAGACGTCAGATTGATGTCATACTTGCGGCCCGTAAAACCGTAATCACTTTTGAAGACCAGTTATGGACCCGCAAGGATACGCATAACAACTTCGACATAACCATGGGATATAGTGACTCGGCGCAGGTCACGGATTTGGTGGGCCTATACTTACTAAACGAAATCCATAAGGACCTTCTATACCTCAACGGTGGTTTGTACCGCGATGATGCACTTCTCCTTATAGACTATAAAAACTTTAATATAGAAAGAACTAGAAAACTATTGCACAAGACTTTCAAAAACTATAACCTAAGTATCACCACAGACAAAAACACTAAAAACGTTAACTTCCTAGATGCCACCCTCTACCTAGACTCTAGGATATATACACCATTCCATAAACCTAACGAAAAACTGATTTACGTAGATACCAAGTCTAACCACCCTGGATCAATATTAAACTCTATCTCTAAGGAAATATCCAATAGAATCTCTAATCTATCTTATGACGAAAACATATTTAGCAAAAACTCACAATATTATAATCAGGCATTAACTAGATCAGGCCATAATAATGAGATCGAGTTCCTACCTACAAAAACACATAGTTACAACATTATTTCGCACAATATGTCCATGAGGAAAAATAGTAATAAGAATAATAACCACACACACACACTAGTACGAAGGGTGGCAACAAACGTAACCCACACCAGGGAGGTCACCAAAATACCATAAACGGAAACATCTCACCAGACATAAAAAACAAAAATAGAAGAAGAAATAATACATTTTCAACCCCCCTTTCAATCTAAACGTCTCTACCAACCTACCTAAGGCTTTCTTCTCACACCTGGATAAAAAATTCCCATCTGGCCACAAGTACCATAGTCTTATAAACAAAAACACCATTAAAATCTCCTACTCTACCACGCCTAACATAGCATACCACATAGCTAGTAGCAATAAAAGAAAAATTAATACTTACTTCCAACAAACTAAAACACGGCAGGGGTAAACCTTCAAAACAACGTTATATCTGCAAACCCTGATATCAATAGTAATAATACTAATAGCACTAGTGAAATCAATAACGCTGGGAGCGACAACCCCCATAGCCATAATGCAATACCTAGCAACCAGACTTCTACACAACATAATAACCGGCAGGTTAACATCCAAAATAATTGTAACTGTAGATCTAATAGAACCTGCCCTTTAGATAAAAACTGCTTAATCAAGGACATCATATACTCATGCACCGTCATAACTAGCAACTCTTCTGAAACCTATATAGGCTCTACTTCGACCTGCTTCAAAACCAGATACAATTCACACCTCAATTCTTTCAAAAGACACAGTCTAGCCAACTCCACTTCACTATCTAGCTACATACACTATCTAAAAACTAGAAATAGATCTTATACACTTAAATGGGAAGTGATAGGTAAGGCGGCATCGTACAAACCACCTAATAAATTCTGTAACCTCAGTCTACTAGAGACCCATACTATAATCTTCTCAAACCATAGCCTCCTTAATAAAAAATCGGAAGTGTTTGCGTCGTGCCAGCACCGCTTCCGGCACTCCTTCCAAAACTTTAAACCCAATATATAACAATGTCAGACTTGAACCCAGCACCCCTTCTAACACCACACCTCAAGGGCACACCTCACACCACAACTCCACACTCTCTGATCCACCCTATCTCGACACAAATCATTCCATCTATCTATAACTTTATGCCCTAGAAATATCCCCATAAACACCTACTTTAGTATAATTACTTTCAATTACTTATAATTATATAGTGATACAATACAGTCTATATAAGCTTTAAATACCAGATTCGACAATGCATTATATATGCAATTGTATTTATATGTACGGAGTGATAACATTGGACATATATAAGATTAATTTATTAACATAAATGATCTGTCTAACTTATATGTTGAGTGAAATGAATTATGTATGAATAGTATGTGAGTTATATATGCAAGTAGAACTTGATGGATAGATTAATGACATTGTAAATGAGAAATGTATTTGTCTGCCATACGAAAACCATAACTTTCTTTTGCTTCTCCTTTTTATTTTTATTTTTCTGCACACATACTTTTTTATTATATACAAAAAATACCTTACCACTACCATAATACTCTTACTTACCCGCTTAAAGTGCTTGTATTACATGTAACACCCTGCCACACAATAATCATATATAAATGGGACACACTTGCATGCCCCACGTGTAACTAACGCATACACTAACTACTACATCTGACTCACAAACTATCCTTTTGCATTATCTGTGTTGACTGCCGAATGTATTATAATTTTGTTTTAATTTTCTTTTAATTTTGATTTGATTTTGAGTTTGAATTGCTATACAGAAATAATATAGTATACTATATGTCACTCCACTGTACATCAATATATATATATATGTATCTGTATGTCTCTTGCGTTGGAAAGGAGGTCAATTATGTGTACATACATTGAAAAATGCTCCGAAGAATTCAAGCCTAGGTTTGGATGAAACAATTGTAAGTAAATAAATGCTTTGAACATAGCTTTGATTCTTGTGAATTCTATATAACTGCTCTGTAGAACAACTGATGTTATTACATTGAGCTATTTATCTTACTGGTAATAAATTACTGACCTTCACTGTTTAGGGTTTAAAATATACATAACTCTAAAAAGTTTTAGTATATACATAACCATAAATAGTACCCTTAATATTATATATATATATATATGAAAAGTGTAAGTTTCTACACAAAACGAAGGTTATAGAGAAAATTGAGGTTGGTAATGGCACATGGAATATATAAGAGACAGAATACTTTTTTGTGAAAAAACATATAATTTTATAAGGTAAGGAAAGAATAAAGGGTATAAAAAATGACCGGTTTCGATGGGTCTGCAAAAGCCATCTTTTCAAATGTTGATTAATATTAAGAAAAATTAATAATAAGAAGAGTTAAAATTTGAGATTTGAAAATTCAAGTATAAAATTCTGATCAGAGCAAACATCACGGTCGCTCTATCTCAAAATTATTTTTGAAAAGCAATTAGAAATGCGCAACCGGTAAAACTTAAAACCAAAACTGAATACTAACCAATACAATTACTAATTCTCATTTATTCCTAATTAAACTATTTTTCACTGTGAACAATTTGTCAGCATTTTCTATTCCGTTTACCAATATATAATAACTTGTGTGTTACACCTCTATTCTTTTAACTATACACATATATATATATATATATCTATCTAAGGCGGGTAAAATTCCCGAGATCCATGGACGAGTTCTCTCCAGCGGTCTCTGTCCCTCATTATCGCTGCCATATCCTGCATCTCCAACAGACCAGTGTCTGTCCTTAGGGCATCAACATATGTTAACCTTGGTCTTCCTCTTCTAGTGTGTCCATGTAGGGGCTCCCAAAGGAGCACTGAGTGCAATGTCAACTCTGGATGTCGGTGAGCATGTCCAGCCAACCTCAGTCTCCTCTGTGTCACTTTTGAGCTGACTTTTGGGATGCTCCCATACAGCTCTGAGTTTTTCATCCTCAGTGTATACTGATTAATGTTCAGAGCCATCCTCAGCATTCTCGTGTAGCACCCATCCACCATCTGAGTGAGTCTCTTGGTCAGTGTCCAAGTCTCAGACCCATACAGCAGCACATACTCCACTACAGCAATGAAGAGGCGGATTTTCAGGTCTCCACGAAGGTCCGACTTCCACACCGATCTCAAGCTGTGACACGCCGCCCAGGCCTTGCTCTTCCTCTCAACCACATCATCTTCCGTATTCCCAATCTTTGCTCCCAAATACAGGAAGTCCTCAACCAATTCCAGCGGCTTCCCGCCTACATTAGTGATCCCCTCTGGCTTCTCAACATTCTCTACCAGATATTTTGTTTTAGTCTCATTCATTCCCAGCCCCACACTCATCGACACAGTCTCAACCTCCCGCATCAAATCCTCTGCCTCCTTCACTGTATTTGTCACCAAAACTATGTCGTCGGCAAATTCAGCATCCGATACCTTTTTCGAACCAACTCTCCTGCTCTGAGCCGGTGCTACAGTAAAGCCAGTGTCCTGGTCTTTCTCCAGTGCAAGGCGCATACAATAGTCCACTACGATGATAAAAAGGTAGGGAGCCAATGTATCTCCCTGGAGCACTCCAGCCAGTATCTCAAAGAACTCTGTCATCCCATCAGGTGTAATGACTTGGGCTTTGGTGTTGGTGTAGAGCAGTGATATCAGGTCCACTATCCTCTTGGGGATTCCATAAGCCTGTAAGATCTTCATCAGGCAGTAACGGTCCACAGAATCAAAGGCCTTCCTAAAGTCAATGAAAACCATGACCGCAGGAAGGCACTTTGCTCTAGCTCCCTCTAATATCCTCCTCAGCATCAGGATGTGACTGGTGGTTGATCTACCCTCTCTGAAGCCGTTCTGGTTCTCCCTGAGCTTCTTCTCCATCTCAGGCTGGATCCTGTTAAGAATCATCCTGTTGAGGGTCTTTGCCACAAGTGACGTCAGTGAGATCCCCCGGTAGTTGTTGGTGTTAGAGAGATCTCCCTTCTTTGGCACTGGGACTATGCTACTGATCCTCCACTGATTCGGGGCAACTCCTTTCTCCAGTGCCCCGTTACAGAACCCCAGGATGATATCATCAAAATCACACCTCTTCATCACCTCTGATGCCACTCCATCTTCTCCATGAGCCTTGCCCTCCTTGATCTTCTTCTTGGCTCTCTGAAGCTCCTCTCTGGTGAAGGGCTCTGTCTCAACATCCAGTTCCTCAAACAGCCGCCTGATCTCCCCAGTGCTCTGGGCTGTGGAGGGTGGCTCTCCTAGTAGGGTCCTAAAATGGTCTAGCCATTTCCTCTTCCTATCCTCGGGCCCCGTTCCCTGGATCTGACTCGAACACCTTTTCTTCCTCCCTGTGATCTCGTTGATGATCACCCAGCTCTCCTTACATCCAGATCTGTCAACCGCTCTCTCCACACTTCTGATCTTCTCTATCAGTGCCTCCTCTCTGACCTCAGTGTAAGCGGTACAGAGCTCTTCCCTCATCACCTCCACAGTCTCCATCCTCTCCTCCGTAGGATCAGCATAGAATTGGTCCCTGGCAACTTTCAGGTGTTCTCTGGCTGCACACACTTTTGGGTTTGCAGAGCTGACGTGCTTCCCTTTGTTCTTTTTCCTCGGCACCAGGGTTTCACTTGCTTTCGCCACTGCATTGGTGAAGTGCCCGTACCTCCTCGTCACACTCTCCTCAGTCCATCCAATCTCTCTCTCCTCTGACTCTCCACACAGAGCACTAAACCTGTTTCTCACTTCCACTGTGAACCTCTCCTGTAGCTTATCATCTTCCTTGAAAGCTCCCCAGTCATAGATTGTTCTCCGGGGCTGAGCCTTGCTCTTTCTTAAGCTCACGCGGACCTCACTCATAACAAGCCGGTGGTCACTACCCAGTGTACTGAAATAGCTGTATGGTTCCGTGTTCAGAACACTATTCCGCCACTTTTTCCTCACCAGAATGAAATCAATCTGGGACTTGGACAGGTGCATATCTGAGATGTAGGTCCACATCTTCCCCAGATTCTTCCTAAACCCTAGGTTGGTCGCCATCAAGTTCGCCTCCAGCAGGGTGTCTCTCAGTAGTCTTCCATTTCGGTTGGTGTTGTTATGGAAGTACCAGCAAGGATCTTCACTGCCCGCCTTACTCAGATGTGCATTGAAGTCCCCCAAAACAAGCAGGATATTGTGTGCCTGAGTGGTGTTGACAGCCCTACACACCTCCTCATGGAACTCCTCGGCATTCACATCACTGTCCCCCTCGGTTGGACTATAGGCTGAGATGACTGTCAGTCTTGGGTTTCCATTGAAGGTCACCCTCAACACTCGCGGGGAGATAGGCATTATTTCCCTCACCAACAGATTGGTTTTTGCACTGAACACAAAACCCACTCCTCCTACTGCAGCATTTGTTGTGTTCTTCACTGCTGATGTAGTGATGAGCTGGCTCTTCCTCCCGATCATCACACTCCTCACGGGCTCATCGTGTAGAATGCTGTGTTCTTGGATCGCAAGTATCTGTATACCACTCTCCTCGAACAGATGTCCCAACTCCTCTCTCTTCTCCAGCGTTCGAATAGTCCTCACATTCAAAGTGCCCATTTTGATGGCTCTTCTGCAGGACAAAACTGCATTCTTTATATTTGTCTCAGAGACAGCTGATCCATCATCCACTGGCCCTCTCTGTGGCTCTAAGCCAGCAGAGTCATAACGACCAGGCTGCTCCTTGACAGTGTAATTAGGGGCTCTAACCCTAGTGCTGTTAGATCGACTCTCCATATTTCTTTTCAATGGCTGACAGTACCTTACCGGCGCCACTCGAATAAGGTAGTTATTTAACCCATAAATGGGGCCCTAACAGGTACTACCACCCCGGGCCAGGGCAGACCTGGGAGTCATGACAACTAAGGGGTAACTCCACATTCCCCACATCTCCTGAACTCCCGAACTGGAGCCTTGCCACTGGATGTAGTTTAATGTCATACCCAGGACATATATATATATATATATATATATATGTTGTCCAGCAGAAGCAAGGGGGACAACCGTCTATGCATTTCAGGCTTGACTGGCCATTCTTGTTTATTATAAGTTGAGCCAACTTATGCAGCTTCATATGCAAATGAGATTAGTGACCTCATTTACAGAGACGAGAAAACTATATATAATCTCGGCTGTTTTCAAGTCCAGCAGTCGCAGAGCAGTGGGAGGGATCGTCCTGACGATGGCCAGTCAAGCCTGAAATGCATAGACGGTTGTCCCCCTTACTTCGGCTTGACAACACCAGAGGGTGTTAGCCACCCGGTGTTCGCATAGCTACGGCTTCCTAAAATCGTATTTCTTTCGAAATACGAAATTTATATATATATATATATATATATATATATATATATATATATATATATATATATATATATATATATATATATATATACATCCTTAAAATGGCTGACTGAATACACACGTGCTTTTTCTTTTAAAAAATGCTTTCCGTTCTTTCCTATTCTCACTCTCTATCTTTTATTTCTTATTCTATCTTCCGATGAAGGACTGATGTCTAAAATGTAAAGACTCTTTTCCTACTAATATAGTTGTTCATTGTACTGTGTTGTTTACTTTGTTTCCGTTTACTTTTTGCATATGTTAGTGTTGGACTTCGCCAGTAGTGCGAATTCTCATCTCTCCTGTTCATAATCTTCATGAACTGGATTGACAATCGCAGTCGGGTTGGAAGTGATATATATATATATATATATATAGTTTTAATATAGATGAGATTCTACAGGACTAGAACTGTTTCATTCTTTAGAAATCAGAAGATTCCTGATGATTTCTAAAGAATGAAACAGTTCTAGTCCTGTAGAATCTCATCTATATTAAAACTTTTATACTCTGCTATGTATTGAGTACCTTACTTACTGTGGTTACCTCCGATTCAACCCGGAATAACGTATATATATATATATATATATATATATATATATATATATATATATATATATATGTATATATATGAAAAGTGATATATATATGAAAAGTGATATATATATATATATATATGTATATATATGAAAAGATTCAGGACCTCGATGGCTAAGCTCCGGCCGTTACGACAGCTAGATCCGAGAATATATATATATATATATGTATAGTTAAAATTTAGCTTTAACATAGCTGTATACATATATGTATGAGAATTTCGTATATCTAAAGATATACAGTATGTTTAACAAATAAACATTTTGAAAGCCGAACTATGACTATTGAAAAGCTGTATACTTTGTACTGGATTCAAGCCCATATATGTATATAGCTATGTTGAAGCTAAATTATAATTCTATTTTTAAGTTGAGCCAACTTATACAGCTTCATATGCAAATGAGGCTAATCAGCCCAATTACACGGGCGAAAATTCTATATATTGTCGTATGTTTTCAAGTTACACACACACATGTATATATAAGTACATATTCTTTATTCTATCCGACCTTCTAACGACTCTGCCAATTCGCCGCCTTCATATTACCATACAACTAGACCTTTATACTAACAATCCAATAATTACATACGCTATATTTATTTCATCTGGTCACTGCGGGAAATGAGAAATATTGACAGTTTGTTGTTCCATTTATTCTCTAATCCCTCATATTGATTTGTCAGATATTAGTATACATTATTTTTAAATGGTCTTATACTTTGAAACAATATACAATATGGCAGGTATGCAATGTTTACGTAGAATGTGTATCTGTTTAAAGTTTTATATTCTGTTTTATAGACTACAGTGCATGAAAATGTTATTTTATGACATAGATAGGGAAGCGGTTTATTTTTAAGCACGTTTCAAATTATTAATTGAAGAATAATGATGTAAGTTCTCTTAAATGTAATCGATAACGCGTTCACTCATCAAACGACAGACACGTGATTTCTGTCCCATCGGTAGACTTCATTCTATTTTCTGTCTCATTGATTGATGCTCATAAAGTCTGATATTACTTTACGTTGAAAATATTGCTATAATACAGTTTGTCAGATCTATTTCTTAAAAAGCAATTGTAAATGTTTAAAAAGTAGTGGATTGTATTAGAAAGTAGCACAACATGTAAATATATAGCGTAGAGTATGTGTGTGTGTGTGTGTGTGTGTGTGTGTGTGTGTGTGTGTGTGTGTGTGTGTGTGTGTGTGTGTGTGTGTGTGTGTGTGTGTGTGTGTGTGTGAGTCCCGGGTTCAATTGGGGGTAACCACAGTTTGTAAGGTACTCAATACATTAGTAGAGTGTATACAAATTTAATATAGAAATGGCTTTTACAGGACTAGAACTGTTTCATTCAAAGGAAATCATCTGGAAGCCCTTCCTTCGAACGAAACAGTTCTAGTCCTGTAGAAACCATTTCTATATTAAATTTGTTATATATATATATATATAGAGAGAGAGAAAAAAAAAGAAGGAAAGAATGACTTCACTTGTAGTGTTAAAATATTTTTGATTTAATTTTATATTATAGTATAAAATTAAATCAAAAACTTTTTAACACTACAAGTGAAGTCATTCTGTTCCTTTTCTTCAAATATACCTAACTATACCAAGGATCTCACACATTTTCCAATATATATATATATATATATATATATATATATATATATATATATATATATATATATATATATATATATATATATATGTACATACATATATATATATGGTTAGTGTCCAAGTCTCAGACCTGTACAGCAGTACAGACTCCGCAGTAGCAACGAAGAGACGGATCTTCAGGTCTTTACGAAGGTCCGACTTCCACACTGATCTCAAACTGTGGCACGCCACCCAGGCTTTGCTCTTCCTCTCGACCACATCATCTTCCGTATTCCCAATCTTTCCTCCCAAATACAGGAAGTCCTCATCCAATTCTAGCAGCTTCCCGCCTACATTAGTAATCTTCTCTGGCTTCTTAATACTCTCTACCAGATACTTCGTCTTAATCTATTTCATTCTCAGCCCTACACTCATCGACACAGTCTCCACCTCCTGCATCAAATCCTCTGCCTCCTTCACTGTGTTTGTCACCAGAACTCACTCAGATGGTGGATGGGTGCTACATGAGAATGCTAAGGATGGCTCTGAACATTAATCAGTATACACTGAGGATGAAGAACTCAGAGCTGTATGGGAGCCTCCCAAAAGTCAGCTCAAAAGTAGAACAGAGGAGACTGAGGTTAGCTGGACATGCTCACCGACATTCAGAGTTGACACTGCACTCAGTGCTCCTGTGGGAGTCCCTGCATGAACACACTGGAAGAGGAAGACTGAAGTTAACATATGTTGATGCCCTAAGGACAGACACTGGTCTCTTGGAGACGCAGGACATGGCAGCGATAATGAGGGACAGAGACCGCTGGAGAGAACTCGTCTATGGATCTCGGGAATTTTACTCGCCCTAGATATATATATATATATATATATATATGGTGTGTGTGTGTATGTATATTTGGGTCTTGTCTGATGAACCCGTGAGTACACAGGTGAAACTCCAGAGTAACAAAAGTTGAAATTAAGATTTCACAGCCCTAGCATCACTCTTTCATAGTCAGCCTTTAAACTTTTCAGCCTACTCTCGTGTATGTTGGACCTTCATCGGGTCCGACGTAGATTGTTCCAGTTATACGAACAACGGAACAGCCAGTTTGCGAAATTAACGACGCGTAAGTGACTGAGCTTTCCACAGACACGTGAATCTTTAATTTAGATCTCAAGAAGATTTAGCGTAACATGATGTGTAACGAGGCCTAGTCCTTGGATTACAGGTATAACTATTTTTTCTAGCTGTAAAGATTAAAGAAATGTGAAATAAAGTGTCTTCTCCAAGGTAACAACTCACTACCAGGCATCGTTAACTACGAAGTCACACACCTTCACGCTCTGGTAAGCAGATTTTTGTTAGCGCGTACTAGAAGCAATGTAGCATGTCGGATGTATCAAAATTTCATATTTTATATTGTTTACTCATCATCATAATTTCAGTGACAGGTTTTTAAAATAGAGATGTAGTTCGTTAACGCGCATTGCAGGTTTCAGCTCTTTTAGTCATTAATTTCAACCACTCACCGTGATTCCATATTAAGATCATCACACTTAACCACGGGAGATGTCACCACGTTAGTGGTGATCTTGGTAATGATAGGGATTTTGATGGGATTGGAATGTTCCTCAGAACTTATTGATTATAAAGCATAACCAACCAGTGGTTTTTTATTAGCGTATCTTTCTTGCTGTGCACCAACCCCTAAACCACTCAATTAAGCTCTTATTCAGTTCTTCCTCAGAACTCTTTAATCACCTCTATTTTCTTCTCATCAACTGATCGTTAAAAAGTTCTGTAAAATAATCTTACCGAAAATTCTAGAAAAGCTTGGGAAGTTCATGGTCACATGCTCTTCCTCTCAAACTAAATTACAAATAAACTAACATATATCAATAGTAGTGTAGTGTTGCTAGCTATTGTAGAGTGGATTAAAATATTATTCATAAGTGCCAGCTGTCCTGAATATCGTAAGTAGCGTCTGTAATGGTCGTTTTGAAGTACTACGGAGAGGA
>OZ024740.1:278640528-278650528 GCA_964016885.1 Eledone cirrhosa | reverse complement strand
TAAGCTAACCGAAAGGAGGGGGGGGGGATGGGACAATGGCACATGCAAGTGAGTAACCGAGGAGAAAATAGAGAAAGCTACATGGAACCAATTAGATGTAAGTCCTAGGGTTAATATGACTGTGGAGCGAGGTTTTTCCGAGCGATTTCAGCAAAGTGAGTGTAGATATAGAGAGAGAGCTAGATGGAGAAACCGGAAGTGAGAGGGAGAAGGGAAAGGGAGATAATCCAAGCGGGTTGACATGTGTGAGACCAGGTCGAAAACGAGCAGATGGATAGATAGAGAGAGAGAGAGAAAGAAAGATAGAGAAAGAAAGAGAGAGAGAGAGAGAAAAGGAAGAGAGAGAAGAAGAGAGCTGATATGAAACCCTGGTGGGACAACAAATCAAGCAAAAACAGGTAGAGGGGGCTCCCAGCAGTAAATACAAAATTACAAGAAACGAAGCGGGCTGTGTGGTTACTGTAAACAAAGTTTAAGATGGTAATATGGACGAAACAAGAGAAGAACCCCTTCATCAACTGTTAACTGCAGATCATAGATGTTTCGGCGCTTAAAACAGCAAGAGAAGAACCTCTTCATCAGCTATTAACTGCAGATCATAGATGTTTCGATATATATATATATATATATATATTATTATAAATGTAAGCTATCGACGTATTTTGACTAAAGAAATTAAATAAATTATTTAGCCTGATAGTGGGGTTAAGAACCCTCGGAGAAATGGAAAAAGATGAGTATTGACGTACATGGGAGTCGAACCCACATCTTTGGTTATCCAGACCACTCTGCTTACTTGATATATATATATATATATATATATACGTACATGAATACAGTTACACATGCATACGCATACATTCATATATACGAAAATACTATAGCATTCAACATTTTTCTCACACAATCTTGTGACACCTTTAACATCCTACTAATGACCCAAAGAAAAAAAAAACACATTTTAATGACGACATTTGAGTAGTATATTGCAAGTTGTATAATTACGGTAATAATTGTTTCTACTTTTGGCACAAGACCAGCAATTACCCCAGTGCATTACTGGTGCTTTATTTTGTATCACCCCGCAAGAATAAAAGGCAAAGTTCACATCGGCGGGATTTGAACTCAGAACTTAAAGGGCCATAACTCTATGCTGCAAAGCATGGTGTCTGACGCTGGCACTCTTTTGGTTAGTTGTTAAGTATCAAGCTGTTTCCATATCAAGAAAAACAACAAAAACAGACAAACAAACAAAGAAACATTTACATATATACAATAAAAGGTGACGTAATAGATATTTAAACCAGGAACTGACACCTACAGTATTATCTCGGACAATTGACACACCAATTCCTTGTCATCGCCATGATCCGTTACTTGTTGCTGCAATGATCCTAACCTTAATGGCGCTGAGAAAACCCTCGTCGATTTACAGGCGACACGAGTTATTTCTATTATGTATGGTCCCGTAACTCATGACAGAGTCGTAGGGGCGCCGTATTGACATACGGCGTTTTGGGGGGTATTTTAAGCTTGGCGGAACTCATCCCTCTCCAGGCCTGAGTACAGCAAATTTTTTTCCAGAGAAAGATAGTGAGAAAGAGATATAGAGGAAGGATACACCCCAGTACTAGACTGGAACTTTTTTTTTTATCGACCTCGAAAGGATGAAAGGCAAAGTTGACCTTCGGCGAGGTTTGAACTCACACAGCAGAGAGCCGGAACGAATACCATAAAGTATTCTATCCGACCTTCTGACGACTCTGCCAATTCGCTACCTGTAGATTGTTTAAAAAGATATGTACCCAATAACCACACCCATTTGCGAAGCTTGTCGCAGTTTCCGATGTATTGTTGTAAGCAAAAATGTCTGTGACTGTCATATCATAGACTAGCGAGCGATCGAAACGTACGGACAGCAGGCAATCTATCCGGCCAACAGAGTATGATATACACCTTTCATTTAGCACACGCTAAATTTCAAGTATCAAACTACACCACCTTGGAAAGTACCGTTGTCCAGGTTGATATCAATTTAAAACACTAGGAGGCAATGACTAACTGTGCAATATCGTTAGTTTTGTACATCTGCAAGTAACCTCTTCGCATGTCTTATTCCAATATCGTTGCTTCTTTTTCGACGCCTTTGTAGCTTCGACACATTATCGAGTTATTTTTGAACCCCAAAACAAGCAGTATACGGTCTACGAATGAAGAGGATCTTGTGATATTGGAAATTTCTGATCTTTTTTTCATTTATTTGTAGGGTGGTATATAATCAACTTGTGTCGCTGAAATAATATTGTATATGTCTGTTAGCACCTACCTCATTAGCCATTTTTTGACGGTGGAGTGATTGACCTCTCAGCACGCCGCAATTGTGTAGAGAAAGTACATCAGTTTGGACATTGCAAAGCGACTCTTCAGCATGACGTCTTGTTTCGGCCACTCAGTCACTTGTGTGATTTCTATCTTTTGTGAGAAAGAAAATTACTTATGTTACTCACTGGAATGGGAGACTCAAGAATTTCAAGGTCCTCCTCAGCTGTTATGTAGATATCAGGCAGTAATTTACCAAGGTGACTTATGGATTCATCCTTCGTTGTGATTGACACGATGACCACCTCAGATGTGCGTGGATTTCCTTCGAAACCTTTGTTGGCTAATGTTGGAATGTCTTTAGTCAAACAATCAGTAGACAGTGTAGTGTCTGATCTACTGATATTATCGTCACTGATGGATCTCCGTATTGATGTCTAGTTGCCAAAGTAATAATGTGATTACCATAAATCAAAGAAGTAGCTTGGCTCCTTTACATGGAATATATTTCTGGAATTTCGGCATAGGATGTCAGCAAAAAGTAATCTTAGCGTAACATGTTGAAAGTATTACTCCTTTATCCAGTTTGACAACATCCCTGCTCACTGCTATCAGAGAAATGTTGGCTGCCGGTAGGTGCGAGCCCCGCGAGGTGGAGTGGCTGTTCCAGTGCGTCTCTCTCTCTGTCCTCCTGGGTAATTACTTCTCCACCATGTCAGCTAGGATCAAGTGGCGGACGACAGACATGTTAGAGAACGGACATTAAATGATAATGATGATGAACTTTTTTTATTAGAAAATTTCTTCTGAGTTCCTTTTCTTTATGGACACAAAATCCCCTATCAAAATGGCATTACACAGTATACATTATTCATCCTCGTCCTCTTCATTGTGATTTATCTGGGCTACAGTCAGATTATAGAATGCCGGCTATGTATTGGGTCATCAAGTATGAAATTTGTAGAAATTTGTTTTTTCCCCCACAAATGTCATATTCGACGACCCAATATACTGTTTGACAAAAATGTCGACCGAGTTTCTGTCACAGTTCACACTTGACTAACAGTATTGTATATGCATCTGTGTGGATCCGTAACTCCTGAAAGTGTCGTAGAGGCGCCAAATTGGAATACGGATTTTTCTAGGGAATTTTAATACCTGGTGGAGCCCATCCCTCTCCGGGGTCTGAATACAGCAGATTTCTTCCAGAGAAGAATAGATAGTGAAAGAGAGGAAGTGAGAAAGAGATTTAGAAGAATTGACCCCAGTACTAGACTGGTACTTTTTTTTATCAACCTCGAAAGTATGAAAGGCAAAGTTGACCTCGGCACTATTTGAACTTAGAGAGCAGATAGTCGAAACGAATACCGCAAAGCATTCTATCCAACGTTCTAACTACTCTACAAATTCGCCGTAAGTAGGAAAGGACACAGACACAGAAAATGTAGATGTTAACAACACAATCAGCCGATGAAAGCTAAACATTTGAGAAACTACCGAGATTGTTTTACGCCGATGAAGAAATTCACGAAATTAAAGAGTGAAAAAGAAATGAATGAAACAAAAATCGAAAGAAAGTGACTAATTGCTTGAAGATGAAATAGTTTATTTCATTGGGAAACAAACAAAACGTAAGTGAGAGATTAATTATTATATGGAAATTATGAGATCGAATATCACATTGGATTGTTGAGATGTTTTTATGCAATGTATCTATGGGGCTATCCTTTTCCTTGCAATTCTATGGGGCTATCATTTTCCTTGCAATTCTATGGGGCTATCCTTTTCCTTGCAATTCTGATCGCTGGGACCATGAGGTAACATCCACCTGAGGTTTTGCATTTCAGAGAAGCAACCAGTATTTGTAGACTAATGAGGTAAACTTCCATGCTTCATACGCATCAACTTCGCCATTATCTTATGACTGACTGGCTGCCTGTCTAAACTGGAGCTACTTTCCCTTGGTGACACACTTCATTTTCATTACCAGTGACATATTAACGGAGACTATCAGTACCTAGATTGGAGGCACGTGGCCTAGTGGTACTCTCAGTCGCTTCACGCCATGAAACGGCAGAAGCACCGGCCAAATGAGCCTCCTGGCTTAAGACAGATTTTAGACTTTAGATCAGTAACTAGTATACAGTCGAAGAACTCAGTACAACGAACTAATGAAAGCATACACTAGATCAGTGGTTCTTAAAGTGGGTTCTGCAAAGGAGTGTCTGGGGTTCCATGAAAAAAGGTAGAGGAGTATATTTATATCACGACCATATAACACTATTAGACATTTGGGATTGCCCCAAAAGTTTCTGAACCAAATGGTTCCGCGTTTGAAAATATTTGGGAAACTTGCGCTAGATGCAGTTTTACTCAAGAAGGTGGCAGAAGAAAAAAAACTCTAGAGCATTGGAGTAAATGCCTTATATTTTCCACTATTGAACTTCTATGTTATAAAAAGACAATGCAATATCAAATATATTCTGTATTGAGTTCCAAACGTGCCTAATCCATAACAATATAATATGAATGTAATATAATTGAGTGATTCATGAAGTGATTCTAAGTGATGCTTTTACAAACATCAATTTAAGTAAATAAGGGACTTTCAATATAAAATAAACAGTACAAGAAACAGCTTTTAGAATCATTCTATTTTATATACACCAGGTCCGAGCACAAAATTGTTCTTTAATTTTCTTTGGGATAAACAAAATAAGTAAGGTGGGATTCAAACTGACGTCATGGAATGCAACAAAGTATAAGAAATAAACCCACACAAAATAGATGCAAAAATCATGTATCGTATTAAATTATTAAAAGTGCAAATGATATATATCAAGAATGCATATTTATATACATGCGACAAACACACAAACATGTAATTCTTACGATAGAATCATACAATAAAAAAAAAAAAAACACGTACAGAAAATGATGTGCAGGTTAAAAAAAGCCTCACGTATATGTTAAAGTTATCAAATAAATAAAATTGAATCAAATATGCACGTGATGAAAACAAAAAAATGCATATCTTGTAAATATGTAAATGCGATGTTGAGCATATATATATATATATATATATATATATATATATATATATATATATATATACATTTTGTCGTTTCCTTGAATTTACACACATATATATATATACACACACACACATATATATATATAATATATATATATATATGTGTATACATATAAATATATATACATATATATATATATATATATGTATACATATAAATATATATATATATATATATATATATATATGTATACATATAAATATATATATATATATATATACATACATATAAATATATATATATATACGTACATATAAATATATATATATATACATACATATATATATATATATATATATATACATACATATAAATATATATACATATACATACATATAAATATATATACATGCATATAAATATATATATATACATACATATAAATATATATGCATACATATAAATATATATATACATATAAATATATATATACATACATATAAATATATATATATATATACACATATATATATATACGTACATATAAATATATATATATATATACGTACATATAAATATATATATATATATATATATATGTGTGTATTTATATGTATATAGGTGCATGTATATGTATATGAATGCGTGTTTGAATGTAATATATATATTTACCCACCTAGCACGAATGTACATTGTTAATATATTTAGTTTACAATGTAACTGCATGTCTATCTGATTCAGTAATATCAACACTAGTTTCTTTTCACCTGCATGCACACAACCTTATGACCTTATGCACATATTCATTTTCATTGTATGTATATATATATATATATATATACACAGTTCAAGAGTAACCAATCTTAAAGAGAGAGATGGAGATCGTAGAGGAGATATGAGAGGAGAGATTGGTGAGTTAGTTAGAAGCCAAAGCGTAAAGGCATGTGCTAGGAATATTATTATTCTCTACATTCCTTACATCAAACTAAAATATGTTGACAATCTTTTAATAATGTCTTCCTTGTGAAGTTTGTGGCCTTGCTTAACTAATGAATATATATATATATATATATAGCAAACAGCACGGACACTCTATCTCAAAATTATGTTTGAAAAGCATTTAGAAATGCGCAACCGGTAAAAACTTAAAAACTTAAAACCACAACTGAATACTAACCCATACAATCACTAATACTCTTTTATTCCTAATTAAACTATTTTTCAACTGTGAACAATTTGTCAGCATTTTCTATTCCGTTTACCAATATATATATATATATATATAATATATATACAATGAAAAGGAATATATATATATATATATATAACGAAGGAAATGTGGTAAGGAACCAAGTGGACCATAACGCACCACAGTACTCAATACTTAGGGTAGTAGAGTGGGTAATAGGAACGAGTAGGACCCCGACGGCTGAGCTCAAGCCGTTTCGACGGCTAATTCTGGACGCAATTGAGTCCAGAATTAGCCGTCGAAACGGCTTGAGCTCAGCCGTCGGGGTCCTACTCGTTCCTATATATATATATATATATATATGTAGATAAATCTACCAAGAGTTTACGGTAGTGTCCAATCCGTATGAAGAACTCAATGTATTCCGGATATCATGGAAAGAAGAGATGTAATGAAAAATCACTTTCGGTGAAAGATAAACGGTATACAGAGTCAAGATAAAATATTAAATAAATAATGAATAAACAATTCCTTATATTAAACAAAAAAAAAAAAGTTCTTCATACGGATTGGACACTACCGTAAACTCTTGGTAGATTTATCTACATAATTTTGCTCCTATTTTCACGGAAATATTCGTATTTTTGTACTGTATGTGTGTATTAATTTTATATTTATGTATATACATATATATGTATGATTTTATAAACCCATATACATTTAGTTGAGCTCTTTCAATTGTCCATCATCCATATCACAATGGAAAAACAATATTTAGGAACCTCTTTAAAAAACATACCAATACCTTCTAAGGATGACTTCTTACTCCTTATGATTCAAAAAACTAATAATTTTATCAGAAGGGTTAGATGGAGAGCCTACCATTTCGATAGAAAATCTAAACAAGCAGATCGGAAATATATGTATGATTTCAATACTTACAAGAATCCACCACACAACTTTTTACTTGAAGACTTCGAGAAAGACCTTTTTAATTTAATTAAACACCTCAAATTTAAAAAGTATAAATCCGTCTTTCAAAAGGACCTTGATTCTACCCTATTGGACCTAAAAAAGTCTAAAAAAATCCATGTCCACTCGGACAAAACTGGTAACTTGTATCATATGGATATTGAACATTATAATGAGTTCATATATAAAGAACTCAGAAAAAATTATAAAAAATCTAATAATGCGTCACTCACCAACATCAACAACAAAACACACAACATAGTAAAAAAACTAAACATTGAAGATAGAACTGAACCTTTGGCATTGAAAAGACCACACTTCAACCTGAAGGATCATAAATCAAACTTTAACTCAAATCCTTCTATTAGACTTATATGTCCCTCCAAATCAGATATTGGAATAATTAGCAAAAAAATTTTGGATAGAGTCATCCCACAAATAAGAAAACACGTTATTTTACCACTCTGGGAAAACACCTCCCAGGTAATTAACTGGTTTAAAAATATTAGATGTAAATCTTCTGCTTCATTTCTACAATTTGATATAGATAATTACTATTCTTCTATATCACCTATACTCCTGAACAAAGCATTGATATTTGCTAAAAATAGATCTAACTTAACTTTGGATGACATTAATATTATTACACATGCTAGACTAACACTTATTGAATTTCAGAATGAATACTGGACCAGAAACACATATAGTAATCTTTTTGATATTACTATGGGTTCAAGCGATTCCGCCCAAATTACTGATCTTGTGGGCCTCTTTCTCCTTTTCAACATAAATGCCTCCTTTCCCCACCTCAAAGGTGGTTTATATCGTGATGACTGTCTTCTTCTTTCTAACAACCTTAGCCTTTCAGAAATTGAAAAAAACAAAAAACATATTAGAACTTTCCTTAAAGACTATTATAATCTTAATATTACTTTTGAAAAAACAAGTAAAGTAGTAAATTTCCTAGATATAACTTTAGATTTAGCTACGGGTATCTACCAACCTTACCATAAACCAAACCAAAACTTACATTACATACACTCACAATCTAATCACCCTAAATCTATCCTTAAAAACCTTGCATATAATATATCACTTAGAATTTCTAACCTTTCTTCTAACCAAGATGTATTTGATAAAAATGCGACCTTCTATAACGAAGCTCTAGATAGAAGTGGCCACAAAAATAGATTAGAATATATACCTTCTACTAAAAATACTGAAAGCATACAACCTAATATTACCAACAAACACCAAATGAAAAGTACACACCTAAATGCCACCCACACTATACCCCAAAATACCAAATCTTCTAATATAAAGTATAGTAACTCTCAAAAAACTATATATCATACAACTCTAATAAATATTAATAATAAAACTCCTAATAAAAAGGATAAAACACCTAAATCTACAAATATAACTAAAAATGGTTGTGGTGAGATCATTAACATTAATCCTCCTAGTAAAAATCACGATACAACCTATAAAAATAATAAAAATAATAAACAACATAGAAACCGTAATAGACGGGTTACTTGGTATAATGCTCCATTTAATTTACAAATTAAGGATAATATTGCTAAAAAATTTTTTTATATCCTAGAGAAAAACTTCCCGCCAAACCACAAATACCATCAAATCTTAAATAGATCTACAGTTAAATTCTCATACTCTACAACAAATAACATAAAACAAAATATAAGTGCCTATAATGCATATAAATGTAAGAAAACCATAAGTATACCACCAGTACATCAAATTAACCATAATATCTCCTCAAATACAGAATTAACGAAAGGTTGTAACTGTAGAAACAAAGCAAACTGCCCATTAAAAGGGAATTGTCTTGTTAACAACATAGTCTATAAATGTAATGTTAAAACTAAAGATTCTATTTGCTCATATATAGGAGCTACCTCTAACAATTTTAAGACAAGGTTTAATACCCACAAGCATAGTTTTAAAAATGCCGCACTGGCTAATACAACATCTCTAGCAGAAAAAATCAATAGTTATAAAAATAAGAATATAGAATATGATTTGACCTGGAGTGTGCTCAAAAGAGCCACCCCTTATCAAAATAATAGAAATGAATGTAGATTATGTTCCCAAGAACTATTTGAAATAATGAAATCTAAGGATATCCTATTAAATAAACGACAGGAATTAATTATATCGTGTAATCATAAACTAAAAAAAACATTTAAATATTATAAACCTAATTAATAACATTATTTTAGAAATTAATTTAATTTAAATGTTAGTTAACCTATAAATTTAATTTAATTAAAATTCTATTACAGATAAAATATTATGTAATCATAAATTGTGAAAAACCTTTAAATATTACTAATATATACTTAGTAATTTAATTTATAGATTAATTTTAATTTATTTAAACCTTTTATTATAATTCTTTTACAGATAAAATATAACAAAATATCGTGTATCCAATGACAGAGAAATAATTTTTAGTATTATA
>OZ024740.1:278613028-278638028 GCA_964016885.1 Eledone cirrhosa | reverse complement strand
TGTATATATGTCTGTATGTATTTGTGTGTATATATAGGTATGTATGTGTATATCTCTATGTATATATGTATGTAAGTGTATGTATATGTGTGTGTATGTGTGTATATATATGTGTGTCTATATAGTATGTGTGATTATATGTGTATGTATGAGTGTATGTATATATATATATATATATATATATATATGTATATATATATGTGTATTTATATGTATGTGTGTATATGTATGTATGTGTGTATATGTATATGTTTATATATGTGTGTGTATGTATGCTCTAAGTGTGGATGTGTGTATATGTATGTATGTGTTTGTATATGTGTATGTATATATATGTGTGTGTGTGTGTGTATGTATATATATATATATATATATATATATATATATATATATATATATATATATATATATATATATATATATTTTCTTGATATATTTCTTTTTTCTTTTTTCTTTTTTCTTTTTCTTTTCTTTCCTTTTTAATGTTTATTTATTATTTATTATTTTTTATTTTCTTAGTTTATAGATACATCTATATTAAGCAGTCAGCCCAAACCGTTGAATACTGACCTCTTCCCCCCCCCCCTCCCACCTAATTTCTGTATCTTTATCTAAATGTGTGTGCCAGTGTTTATGTGAGTGAATTAATATCCATGTGCTTAGGATTTTATATCCACATATATATATATGTGAGTGGGGGTGTGTGTGTGTTTGTATGTTCGTAGTTTATGTGTATGTTTATGCATATACGCGCGTGTATGTGTGATTGTACGGATATGTGTTAGTATGAAAATATGTGTATACACTTATTTCATATTTATGTATCTATACGCATCTTATCTGTGCATTATAAACTTACAGAAATTTTGTATTTGCATCCATCCTTTTTGTATGCGTATACAGGTTGTGCATACATTTTTGTAAAATATGTGTAAGGGTTGTTACATGTATATACACACACCGAACTGCATTAAACCTTTTGTATTTTCATTGGACCTGAAAGTTTGAATTGTTGTTATTATCAATAAATATATTTCATTATTTCTGAAGACGGCGTATATATGTGTTGGTATGTATATTTAATCTTGATAGTTTGTATAATTTTGTATAATTTTGTACATAGATCTGTTGAATATGCATGCCAACTCTAACACATATATATCCTAGAAACGATCGTTAAATAATGAACTTTTTTTGTTTAATATAAGGAATTGTTTATTCATTATTTGTTTAATATTTTATATATATATATATATATATATATATATATATATATATATATATATATATATATATAACGAAGGAATTGTGGTAAGGAACCAGATGGACCATAACGCACCAAAGTACTCAATACTTATGGTAGTAGAGTGGGTAACAGGAACAAGTATGACCCCCGGCGGCAGAGCTCAAGCCGTTTCGACGGTTATTTCTGGACTCTGGAGTCCAGAAATAGCCGTCGAAACGGCTTGAGCTCTGCCGTCGGGGTCATACTTGTTCCTATATATATATATGTGTGTGTTTGTGTGTGTGCGCATGTATGTATGTATGTATGTATGTATGTATGTATGTATGTATGTATGTATGTATGTGTGTGTGCGCATGTATGTATGTATGTATGTGTGTGTGTGTGTGTGTGTGTGTGTGTGTGTGTGCGTGTGTGCGTGCGTGCGTGCGTGCGTGCGTGCGTGCGCGTGTGCGTATGCGTGTGCACGTAGCGAGAGATTTCACGGAGAGGGAAAAAGAAAAGAGCGTTGTGTATATAAAAGAGCTAATTTATTATGAATCGTATAGTCTACCTTATGCTTCCTGGAGCCCGACTTAATATATTTTCTGCGGCTACGCACAGAACGTATTATCGACTGTAAAAACTAAATGAAGAATTAAGAAGTTTAGTTAAATAACTGTTTCTACTTTTGGCACAAGGCCAGCAATTATCCCAGTGCATTACTGGTACTTTATTTTATCGACCTCGTAAGGATGAAAGGCAAAGTTAACCTAGGCGGGATTTGAACTCAGAATGGCAAGGGCCGTAACTCTATGCATCAAAGCATGGCGTCCAACCCTCTACCGAAATAACTTTGAATATATGTAGGAAATAAATGAAATACCATGGTATTATCAGAAGGAAACGTATCTAATTGATACGGCTGGACCCCCAAGCTAGATCAACCGAGCTTATAGATGTAATCGAACCATCTCGGGGTCTACTCCTATGTTTCTTGCCGGTTGACTTTGCCCGTAAAACCTGTCCAGTGATTGTTTTCTTAGACGTTCTAATCACAAGTTCGTAGTACTGGAGCTGTAATCTCTCGATTCGGAGAAGTAGCGGCTCTACCTGGAGCAACTCCCTGATTATCGAGTTACGCATCCTATCGAGTAACGTTACTCCAAAGATCCTTCGGAAGAACCGCATTTCGGCTGTTTGTATTCGTGATCGTATTCTTTCGATCATTACTCAAGATTCTAGGCCATAAGTAAGGGTAATTCCGAACTCCTAATTAAGATAGAGAGTTTAATTTTTACACCTACCATCCTTCTGATGACCGAAAGCTGAAACTGGCGCATTACTTCATCTACAGCAATTCTTGCATCGATTTCAGTCTCTTGTCTTCCATCGCTCATAAAAACGCTCCCTAAATACTTGAAACTCCCCCATGATTCAGAATAATTCCACTCATATGTAGAATGCACCGAGCATACTTTCTTGAGAGAGCGAGTGTTTCAGTTTTTACAGCACATGAAAGAAAATGCAGTATTATTAATATTATTGAATCTGACCATATTGCGGGTTTAGTTTAAGTACAACCTGTACCACTCATTGTATCTCCGAGATCCAGGTGCTATCTTTGTGCTAGTTTGAAAGGTTCAGAAAGATAGCGTCCGTTTAAGATTTTATTTCAGTTGTCTTCTAGCATTAATGAGCAAGATGTTCGTAGAAGATTTATAGACTACCTTTTTAGTCCTTGTTGGAGCATGGTGGCTACCTGTCTGAAAGCACTATCAAGGGCACTGTTGCTTTCGTCGAAGATTACCAACTTCCACTCCGGGTCTACGAAAGCTGTGTTTAACTCTACGTTGGTGTCTTTTGGAAACAGTACTGCCACACCAAATTATCCAAGCTGATTGAGACTTAAAACTTGTAGTTGATTAGAAAGAGATCGAGTGAGTGCGTCTTAAAAATTCTGGTCACGCTGATGACTACCACACCTAGCTTGAGCGATCACATTCGTAATTGTGAAATATTGGCTTGTTAATAATCCGGGGTTTTAGGGCTGTTTGTCCCGATGATGATAATGACGATGATGACGATAATTTTTAACAAACCGGAAAATTATGATTGATGAAATAAATTCAGTACTTGACTGGTATTTTATTTTATCGACCCTGGATGGATGAAATACAAAGTTGACTTCAGCGGAATTTTAACTCAGAACGTGAAGAGACGTAGCTAAGTACCTCCAGACTCTTTGTCTTCAGTTGCTGCCCTTTACAAAACAGATGCTTTATACAATCATCACAATAATTTAACACAGAACAAGGACTTACATTATCAAAACTCACTACTGATACATTCCTTTCAATACCAACATCTGTCAAAATTCATATTCTAAACACTTTATCTTAACACACAATATCCACAGCACATAATCTACACCAGTAGATCTTAAACTATAAGTCGCGACAGGCAGATGTGTTTTAGAACACGAAAGGAGAATAGATACAGTGTGTGTTCACAGCAAAGATTTTGAATTCTTAGTCTGAACATACGTTATATACAAGAAATGAACTGTGCTGCAATAGTAGTTACTTGTTCAGATAATTTGGTGTGATTTGGTCGCAAAATATACAAATAACGACGTCTGTTTCCAAATTTCCAGAGAAACTTAATATTACATAAAATTAATTCAATAAATAGAAAAACAAGTTTTTAAATATTTTATTCATTATGGAATTTAAATTTAATATTTTATTTAAATTTAATATTTTATTCATTATGGAATTTAAATTTATATTCGTCTCGATTTATGTTAGTTATTTAAATATTTTTTTACAGTTATTTTCAAAATATTTGTTAAGTTTCTAATTCATAGAATCTATTTTGCAATTCTGATTTACACTTTTGATCTTAGGTATGAAGTGCACCACCCACTCCGTTTAATTTGTAACGCATATTGGGTTAATAAAAGTGTGAATTCCGTTAAATTAAAATGATAGCAGACAATCTTTTTTCAATTATTTTAAACCCTCAAAGTATAACATTTGTTTTAAAAAAACATACCCCCTCCCCAAAGAAAAAGAAATCATACAAAGGTTCATATTCAATTATAAAATCTAAAAAATTGGTGAAGAACTTGTGATGCCAATAGCAGGTAGAATGACAGTGTTATTCACGGAAAAAAAATCAGCAGGGAAAAATGAAAACAAAATCCATTTCAACTGATAAGCGATGTAAATCTATATAGAAATCAGCAATAACCAATTTGTGCAACATATTGAAAGAATTAAAGGAAGTATTAAATTTGCGATTCAGTTGTACGAATGAACCGCCATTAGAAATGTAGTAGTAGTTCTTACTATTTATGAGATATTTGTATAAAAAACAGTGTGCATAAGGAATTACTATGCTGCCGATCACTAGACAGACGTACAACATGTTAAAATATTTGCCTCAGAGGGGCTTATTGTTAAAGGCAGTAAATTTGGAATGGAATAAATGTGTCGATGCATGTATGGATTGCGCAAGAGCAGCGACAAAATAAGACAATATTGTAAGCTAAAGATAAATTTTAAAGAAACGCATCCTCTCCATTCACTCATCGCATGACTCATCGAAAGGCATTGTTGTATAAAAGGATTTCTTCAGAGCAAAGTGCGGTGATACAAAATAACCCTTAACATTAACAGCTTCATGACAGGTCACGCATTGTATAGTCATCTATTTGCAAATCTATGCCAGGATATTGGATCTAAATCCAATATATATATATATATATATATATATATATATATATATATATATCTGCGATGTATATAGGACGAAAATATTTCACACAATCACCACCAAACACTTAAACGCATAATAAAATTAACACAATACGAGGTAGGGCTAAAAAGTTCGTTGGCTGACTATGAAGAAAGGATGCTAGAGCTTTGAAATCTTGCATGCATTCATTTTTTTCCAGGGACTATGTTGAAAAATAAACTCCATTGGTCATTCCACGAGAATATCTTGGTCTGTCTATGAACTCTTAAGCCGAGCCTCGTAAATACAGAGACAACTACCATCTGACAAAAGACAGCTGACACCACGCATATTCTACACTAGAAACAATAAAGTATTACTAGAAACAAGAAAGAGAGAAAGAAACAAATAAACTAATCGCAGAAGCAAGTCTGATGTAGCATACAATCATACCCTAGGGCCACCTCATTATTCACCACCATCGGCACAGAGTTGGCTACCCGCAAGTGTGAACCTCGCGAACTAGAATAGCTCTTTCAGCGGATCTCACTCACCATCCTCCGGGGAAACGCCTTCTGTACACTGTCCGCCGGGGCCGTGGGGTGGCCACCACGTGGGCCCCTATTTGCTCATAATAGTGTGAGTTGTGGAGAGCGGAAGAGAGGGAGGCAGTGACAGTGGGGTTCCTTTGCGTTCGGACCTGGTATATATGTGTATATTTATTTGCCGCACCATACACACATTAATAGTAAGTTTATGTAAGAGGATGTAAAAAGAACAACCATTTCTTAAAACGTGTCCTTCTGGCTAAGCAAAAGACAATGATGCAACACATCGGAAAAGATACAAAGGTACACTGACTAGTGTAGAAGAAACTGATATGAAACAGTTGAAAATATGATAGTAATGGTTTCTGATTTAGGCACAAGGCCAACAACTCTTTTGAGAAGGAAAAGTCGATTAAATCAACCCCTATGCGTTACTGGTGCTTCATTTTATCGACTCCTTAAGCTTGAAATGCAAAGCTAACCTCGGAGGGATTTGAACTCAGAATGTAAAGGGACGTAACTCTATGTTACGAATCATGGTATCCGACGCTCTACCAAAACTGCAAATCCACCACCCTTATGTTGATAATAATTGTTTCTACTTTAGGCACAAGGCCAGCAATTACCCAGTGCATTACTGGTACTTTATTTTATCGACCCTGTAAGATGAAAGGCAAAGTCAACCTCGGCGGGATTTGAACTCAGATCGTAAAGGGACGTAACTATGCTGGAAAGCATGGCGTCCGACCCTCTACCGATACTATGTTGATAATAATGTTTTCTGATTTAGGCACAATGCCAACAATTTTCCGGGGGAGGCGAAAGTCGATTAAATTGACCCCTATGCGTTACTGGTGCTTTATTTTACCGACCCTGTATGGATGAAAGGCTAAGCTAACTTCTGTGAGATTTGAACTCAGAACGTAACGGACCGTAACTATGCTGTACAGCACGTTGTCGACGCTCTCTCGATACTGCCAATCCACCACATTTTGTCATAGGAGTTTGGAATGCAATTTAGGTTCGGATGTGAGGGAAGATTTGAAAGTGTTTAAAGAGCATTAATTAGTTATTATGATAAGGAATGATATGACACGATGAAGAATGTTATATATATTGTTGTTAATGTTTAGTTTCACGTAGACTCCGATCAAAAAAATGTATAATCAAAGACATTCCAACCGTGACAAACCTATATATTATTTCAAGCATCATATAACTGTGTCTGCTTCAAGACAGCGGAAATCAAATGGAATTAAGTAAAAATATTATCTGATATCTGAAATATAAAAAAAACCGTCGGGAATATGAACCACATCTACTAAAAACTGAGAGTATTCTAAACTAACTACACAAGAACAATAACTTTAAGTGAATCACAGACTTAAAATAGGTGGAATTTTATTAAATGTAACAAAATGAAATAAAAATATTTAAATGCTACTTTTCACAAAATGAATAATCCAATACTCGTACTAGAAATACGAAAAACTTATATTAACATTTTTATATTACTAAATATAATATGCCCAGGATGATTGCAGAAACAAAGTTAAATGAATAAATAAATAAATAAATAAATAAATAAATATATAAATAAATAAATATATAAAAAGCTTTGAAAACTTTGACAAAATCATACACAACTTACCAAAAGCTGGTCAAAACACTTTCCGAAGTAATTAATTAAATAAGGAAGAAACTACTTCCATCAAACTTACGTAAATTGAAAATCGATTGAAAAGAAATGAGAAAAAATAAATCTTTCTCGAAAAATACACACATAAAATAGTCTAAAGCAAAAATGTCAATGAATTAGGGACCGATATATATTTTTAATGATATAGCCTTGCTAAATTGTACACTTGAGATGAAACTCTCGAGATCAAGAAAACCTCAAATTTTCCAGTGTGAATTAATTCTGATTGAATAATTCAATGGAAATTTAATTATATTGAAAACTTAATGCCAATTTTTCTAACATATATAGCTAGAAGGAACTCTAATTTCATTGCAATTTGCAGTAAATTCTTTTCTTTCCGTTTATTTTAATTTTAACTTTATAAGCATTCTACTCATTCCAATTTGGAAGTGTGATGGAACATATCAGTAAATGTTTTCAAGTAATTCATTCGAACATAAAATCGGAATGAAACCCATTTAGGATTTTTTCTTTTTATGTTATGAGATTAAATCCCAATTAATTCTTTTGTATTAACTGTCTTACCAATAAACCCTTTAGTAAGACATATAATTACTCGAGTCGGTTGTATTACGCGTTATTTGTTTTAAGTGAAGACAAAATAATTAGGCATGATAATTGAAGTGGATTTGAAAGATTTTCAAAATTCAGAGACCTCCACAAAGAATATTGAAAAATATTTCAACCGAATTGGTAGAAAGATTATGGAAATATTTGCTGATGGCTGAAGTCTAATAATATGTTTGTTTACGTTATTGGTTTCGCTGCTATTAATATTTTGGAGATGTAAATTTCCCTTAGGCAAACTAGTCTCATAGGATGGTAAATTAAATATTTTCTTAATGCAATGTAGTTCTTGCAACATAGCCAAGCTTTTTTATAGTGGAATACTGTGTATTTGACTGTAGAATATAACACATCTTTCCTCTTGAACGTATTATTCCAATCGAATAGTCGACATATTAACATTAATAGAAATGTGATTTTCTAGCATGAAATTAAAACTGTATTTTCTAACAAGTTTCGAGGTCGCGAGAGAACACTACCCGATAGAAATAGCTGTAAACCGACTCTTAAAGCAAACCATACCACCTTAAAAAAGGACACATTGCATAGTCTAGTTCTAGATAGACTATATCTGCAATCTCTGCCTCGCAATAAAAAACAAAAAATCCTGACTGAAATATATTTGATTATAAATTCATTGGATTAGTGTTGCCTTATCGAACAACAATAACGACAACAGCATCAACCTATGTTAATACAATTTAAATGTCTTGGACAGTCGAAAAGAAATCTCATAGTATTCTTAAAGTGGTAAATAAGTCGGTGAAAATATAAATAAATTGGCCCAAGGGAAACAACTCAAATGAACAGTGGAATGAATTTTGATAATTAAGATATTAATTAAGAATGCTGTGCCCCAAATTTCTTAATAATTAAAATTTCCTTTATAATTAGAGAAAGAAAATAAACCCAGCGGAAATTGATACCGGCTTACAAAATGGAACATAATTCAAAGATATTTAGAATCAATTTCTCAATTGATTTTCATGCTTTTGGGAAGAAATAACCGATTTTTCTTTGCATATTTAGGGCTTTTCGATCTCATCGACATTGTAAATTCTAATCATTTTTAAATACAGAAAAAAGGTTTCTAAATCATTTGAAACAAGTATAATTGGCATAATTAAAAAATAAGGACAATATTTGCCTGCCGTGGATATTTCATTATCATGTAAATGTGAGTCAATTATTGCAGCGATTAATATCTTTCTCTTATCTAAATTATCAACTTTTCAGCTCCAGGAAAATGCATTTGTGCGTGTAAATCTTTCAAAAACAAGTTTAATTTCATACATATCCAGATACAAAATGTTTCTCCTAAGATAATCTCGAAAATTGGGATAAGATTTAGCTGACAGTGACAGATTCTGTTAAATATAAGACGCACCAAAGTATACATTAACATTTTAAGTAGATCGAGATTTCAGCCTAAAGTTTATAAAAATCTTGCATATGCAGAGCGTAGTTGAGGGAATGTGGTACTTTTTTCTTATAGACCTCCAATGAATGAATGGTTAAAATCAACAGAATTTAAAAATTATCTCCTGGATACTACCAGGCTATTTTCTCAGTCAATCGACATATTACTGGCATTTTATTTTATTTTATTAACCCCGTAAGTTGAAAAGCAAAGCTAACCCCGGCGAGATTTGAACTCAGAACGTAAAGGGACGTAATTATATGCATTATATGCCGCAAAGAAATGTTGTCCGATGTTGAGCCGATACTACTAATTCCAAATTACAACAATTTTGGTGATTAAATCGACCCAAGCGCATTACTGGTATTTTATTTTATCGACCCCGTAATGATGAAAGGCCAAGATAATCTCGGTTGAATTTGAACTCAGAACGTAAGGACCGTAACTTCATGCCACAAAACATGTCCGACGCTCTATCGATACTGCTAATCCACCTGCTCTACCCCAATTTCAATTCTAACAAACATTGGCATGGCTTAGAGCGTTGGGCTTGCAATCGTAAGATTGTGGGCTCGATTCCCTGACCGAGTGATGTGTTGAGTCCTTGAGCAAGATGTGTTGTGTCCATGAGCTAGACAACACTGGAGCAAAGTTGTATCGGCCTCTGCTTTTCCCTTGGACAACATCGGTGGCGTGGAGAGGCGAGACTGGTATGCATAGGTAACGTCTAGTCTTCCACAAACAACCTTGTCCAGTTTTATGTCACGGAGGGGAAATTTCTAAGTGCAAATTCCATGGCCATTGGTGAGCGAAGGGTGTCTTTACCTTGCTTTCACACACACATGTACTTATAATTAAGGAACTTGGCCAGTATAATATGCATAATGAGAAAAAGTAAATGAATGGAAATAACTCAAGATTAATAGCTAGACAATAAATAATTTGATCGGACGTTATATTTTAATTATTACCTCGTTTTATATTATTATTATCATTATTATTATTATTATTATTATTATTGAATGCCATGGTTGACGGAGGCTCGGCTCTGTAAGGTATTGTAAATTTTGACCGCTATAACAATTGTAAATTGTTTAAAACTTTAACCAAATTGTAGACAAAAACACCCTCCTCCTCGTGAGAGGGGTCTTTCTGCCCGTTATTTGGCCCTTCGGGTTAAATAACCGCTTATTGGGGTTTTGTGCCCAATATTTATTTAAAAAAAAACAAAACATGGCTACGAAAAAGAATTTTCACAAGTCACTCCCACTCATTCCGTCTTCTTCTTCCCCAATCGTCACTACAGCAGAGAGAAGATTGTCTCTCTCCCTCCCTTCTCTAAATGTGTCTCTCTCCTTCCCTTCTCTTTCGCAAGCGACGCCAGTAAAGAAAAATCACGTGCAAAGCATGGAACATTTCTCCACGACGACGACAACGACGAAAAAGGTGTGCGGTAAATACGAAAACCCATTTCATTCGTCTGACGTCATGAATAATAGCAGTAGCAGCCGTAATAACAGCAGCAGCAACAGTGACAAGGAAAACAACAGTAGCAGCCGAAACAGCATCAGCAGCAGCATAAACAACAACAGCATTAGAGGCAACAGCAACAACAACAGCAGCAGCAGCAACAACAACAACAACCACAGCAACAGCGGCGGCAGCAGTAGTCGTAGTACCTGCAGCAACAACAAAAGTAACAGCAGCTCTGAGGACAACAACAACAACAACCGCAGCAAAGAAAAACCAATCTCGTTTGCAGGTATCGCAAAGAACCTGGAAACAATCCTCATAACAAATGAGGAATTACAGGAAGCGAAGAAGATGGTGACGAAAACCGGACACCGAGCAATCTGCAAGGCAGCCGAAAAATCTTTCGAAACCCAACAGCACTGTACGGTCACGTACCGTACAGTAAGCACAAAATCCCGTAGGGTTGAA
Source organism: Eledone cirrhosa (assembly GCA_964016885.1). NCBI lineage: Eukaryota > Metazoa > Mollusca > Cephalopoda > Octopoda > Eledonidae > Eledone > Eledone cirrhosa. Next base: position 278,626,887 of record OZ024740.1, on the reverse strand, counting down.
AGAGCCACAGAGGCTCAAATACAAAAAGCCTTAGGGTCTGTGTGGCAGCGGAAAACGCATATCACCCGAAGCAAGAAATATGCCACCGTAGACGTGCTTTTTGTCACACCCCAGGAGGCTAAGGCTCAATCCTTAGTGACCCTCAGGAGCGAGGAAATGGTGTTGGTGCCCTCCTACTGCGAGCAAAAAATTGTGAGGGTCAAACTGACTCACGTCCCCCCTCCCCGGGATGGCCCCTTCTTGGCTGGCCGCGTCTGAATCAAGGACAAAACAACTGTACTGCAAGTACAGAAAAGAGTAAGAGAAGATTGGGTCGGCACCTCCATTGAGATGTTAATTCAAACCAACCAGGAGTGGATCGAAGCTATCCCGGATGTGATAGACTTCGATAACGGCACTCAACTGCCCATAAGTGTTGGGGGAAAACGCCCGAAATGCTTTCGCTGTGGATTGAAGACTCACCTCAGGGCCTTCTGCAACGAGAAGACCCTGAGAAAGGAAAAAAACCCTCCTTCCGAAACCGGCTCCACTGCTACCAGCAACAGGACAAGCGGCAACCAGGAACGATAGATCCGTGGCACCCATACCTACGCCACGGAAATAAAGAACAGCAGCAGCAGTGGAAGTATTAACAACAACAACAGTAATACCAACTGCAGCTCCAACAGAGACTCCACTGCAAACGTCACCAACAACAACAAGTGAAAGAGTGGAGCTGGTACCCCTCCCCGACCTCACAGAATCAGACATGGAGTGTGAGGTGGAGAGGGATGGCAAAATGTCGCAAGAAGGCACAAACGCAGAAGCAGCGCATCGTCGCCTTCGAAAAGGGAGGAAAGAAAGGAAAAAAGGGTAAAGGCTACTGCAAAGAGACTCACAGCAGCAACACCACCAACGCAATCACCACCCACACTAGCACCACCATCACCACCGGCGACAACCCCACCGCCAACAACAACACCTTCAACACCACCACCACAAGCACCAACATCGCAAACACAACAACAAAACACACACACCCAGCAACAACGATAAGAAAATAGCAGAACCACCCCCACCCCCAGAAAAACAAATCCACGGCAATAAATACACACAACAAGAAACTAATGACTTTCATAATTGAACACACAGGCATTTCACAGCACGACTACATAATACCAGCACCAATCAAAACACCAACGAACATAAGACTGGTAAGAATTACACAGAAACAATACACAAACATTAAAACGAAATTCCCCAACGCAGTTGGTGATTTCAGAGACCTGGGAGGGACTCTCAACCGGAGAGTATATTCGGACATACTCATAGAAGAGCCGACGACCAGCCGAAGGGACGATTCAACGGTCCCTTCACCAGACGATCAAGTGAAAAGGGATGGAGAAATCATCCTTCCTCTACGAAAAGTACGGTAAGTGGTCTTTCCCATCTTTTCCACTCCATTTTAAACATGACCACACTCAGAATAGGCAGCATAAATGCGCGTGGCTTGGGGTCGTCATGGAAGCAGGGCCACCTGCTCAACCACCTCAGGTCACTAAACATAGATGTAGTAGCCATCAGCGAGACCAGAATCTCCGAAGCACGGGCCTTCGCACCGATCTTCGGCAGCTACGATGTGTACGCATCTCCCAGCCGTCCTGGATCGGGGGGAGGAGTTGCTGTGCTTTTTCGGAGAGGTTTGGATCTCGCCATACGGGCCATCTTCCTGAACCCAGAGGGTAAGTTGGTGGTGCTGGACGTGACCAGCGGAGACGGGCAAGCTTTCAGGCTAGTGGCTGCAGGACGGCTTTCAGGAGCAGGGCGGCCTGATTTCTTTCGGCGTCTGGAGACCTTTCTTGGAACGTCCCGCTCTTTAGTGTTAGTGGGCGACTGGAACTGGATCTTAGATGTACGCTGGGACTGTGTGGGATTAGCGGATAGGGGTGGAGGGTGCAAGAGCCTCACCAACCTGCTCAGGCGTTTTGAACTGTCTGACAGGTACCGATTGGATTTCCCGAATGTGCCAATGTGGACTTGGACAAATCGCATAGGGTCATCCAGATCATATCTAGATAGAGTATTTTGTAGGGAAATAGATAGATCTAGCATAGGCTGTCCACAATTAAAGATAGTCAGCTACACTGACCACAAATTAGTGATCTGTGTGCTTGACTTAGATAGGCTTCATAGACGAGGACCCGGCTACTGGAAGCTAAACGCGTCCTTACCAGCGCGCAAGGCCTACAGAGACCGGATTAGCGAACTAGTTAAGCGGAAGTTGACGGGGGCCATCGTCAACAACAAATGGTGGTTTGCTCTGAAAAGAGCGATTAGAATAGAATCCATTAGGTTTAGTAAGGCTTTAGCAATAGAGAAACATAGAGCAGAGGGAGAACTAGTTAGAAAATTAGACGAGGCGCTTAGCAAAGACATCGCGACCGACGTGCTTGCGGCGAAATTGGCCCTTGACCAATTCTTCAATGCAAAGCACGAAGGCTGCGTTGTCAGAGCTAGGGTGCGTGCTCTCAGACACGAGGGGACGAAAGTCGTTCAATGGACCCGAGTGGCGGAGGCGCGTCGTGGCAACAAAGCCACGATCCGGTCTTTGGTGGACCACAACAGGCGCATGCTACTCGATCCCGGGAAAATGTGTGAAGCTTTTCAGCGATACTTCGCTCAGCTGTTGGGGGCAGCGGTGGGCTGGGTCGAGGGATGGACTTTAGTGTCTACCTCGACGGACTGCCGCGGCTCTCGGCCACTGAGGCGGAGTGTTGCGAAAAGCTGATAACAGCCGCTGAAGTACGGGAGGCAATGACTGGCTGCACAAGGGGTAAATCGCCTGGTTTGGATGGTCTGCCCTATGAACTTTACGTACAGATGCCATACTTGTTCGGAGGCCTCTTGGTGGACGTCTACTGCAACTGGAAACAGAACGGGAGAATTCCCAGCTCTGTGAGCCGAGGAGCGGTGGCACTGCTGAGAAAGGATCCGAACAAGGGGGATAACATAGATAATTTCAGGCCCATAACTCTGCTAAACACAGAGTTCAAGATTTTGGCCAAGGTGAACCTGGCACGGGTGGGTCTTTGATCAATTTAGATCAGTCGAAAGATTTCGATACAGTCGACCATCGTTACCTAGCGGCAGTCCTGAGGGCGGCTGGCTTTGGGCCCGTCTTCAGAGGCTGGATCGCTGCCATGCACAGCGACATCTGCTCTGTGGTTAAGAGTGAACGGTCACCTTTCGGAACCATTCAACATCATGCGCTCGGTCCGCCAAGGATGTCCTCTCTCGTCCCTCTTGTACGTATTGACTCTCGAGCCAATACTGCACAAACTGGAGACGTTGAGGGGCGTCCCGCGCGAACTAGGATGCGGAAGATCCGTGTCAGCATATGCGGACGATGTCAGCGTAGTGGTGTCGAACGCCAAACACATCGAGGCGATCGGCACTACACTAAGAGAATACGTAGCGGTGACAGGAGCAATGATCAACCAGCAAAAGTCAGTGGGCCTGCAGCTCGGCACCTGGAGAGGAAGGTCCATGCCGTCCAACAGCGTCGTCGGACGCTGGACGGACAGACCGGTTAATTTGCTAGGGTCTGGTTCGGTCCGGACCTCCAGACGGACAAAAACTGGGACGAGGTGACGAGCAGGGTGGCTTCTCTCACCCAGAAATGGGTGGAGAGGAAGCTATCCCTGAAAGGTCGAGCGGAGGTGGCTAACGCGTACATCGCGTCTGTCATCTGCTACCTCCTGACCGTCGTACCTTGTCCTAAGCCCCGCCTGACTGCTCTGGAGCGTTTGCTCTTTCGCTTTTTGTGGAAGGGACGCGCTCCGATGGTCAGGTTGTCCATCTATTGTCAACACCGGCTACATGGAGGGCTGGGCATGCCGTGGCTGATGATGCGCAGACACGCGCTCAGGCTACGACATCTCCACCTCTTCCTCGACGGTGATCAGGTGTGGTCACCGTTTGCTAGACACGTATTTCCCCAGCTCGTTTCCTTGACGGAGCTGCAGTCCCGGGTCAAGCGAAGACCGAGAGGGAGCGCCTGGAGACTGGAATGTCTTCAGGCGCTCATAGCCCTCGACCAATCGGGCAATGTGATCGGTGGAAACTCCACCTCGGCGTTCTATAGAGGATTAGTGGAGGGGAAGAGCGACGACGTACTTGGGGAAACTCTAGGCGTCGACGAAAATCAACTAGCCAATCTCTTCGGAAGAACTTTCGGGCCGGGGCCTATGGACAACTTCCAGAAATCTCTGGCCTGGCAGTGCTACCGAGGAGCCTTGCCAGTTCGAGATAAACTCTACAGGCATGGATGTGCCGTCAGCCGGGCATGTCCGAGATGCGCGCAGGGCGACGAAACCGTCCTGCACGCACTCGTCCAGTGTCCGAAAATTGCTGACTTGTGGGTTTATGTCGAACACCTGCTGTCGCGTGTAGGACGGATCCGGCTATCATCTGAGTCCATCGTGAGGTTTTCCCCGCCCTCTTCCTTTAGCCGGGAAGGGCAGGCAGTTTTTATCTGTCTGGTGGCCATGGCGAAAGAGATAGTATGGTGGACACGTTTGAAAGGGCTGAAGACGAGCACTTATCTCTTCGGTGATGCCCTGATTGACTTTTTCAAATTTCATTTGAAAAGAAAAATCAGGGTAGAGAGGGAAGTGCATTCTTCCCAGCATTTTGTTGAAAGATGGGTGAGAGAAGCAAGAATGGCCCGAGTGAATGGGCCTACTCTGAGTATGTGTCTGTAAATTAAAGGTGGAAAACTGGGAGAGGGCACTTGCCTTGGTTGTCAGGGTCACTGTGGCCTTTTACTGGGCTTTCTCCACAAATGTCCCTCCGAAGTCTCCCCTCTATTGGGGAATTTTTCATTGTTATTTTTTGTTACATCCTCTGTTTTTGTTTTTTACACGCAGAAATGCCCATTTGTACCGTCCTGTATTGTCCTGCACTGTCCTTAATGTCTACTTTATGTAAACCCTTGTGGTTGCCTTTCATCCTTACGGGGTCGATAAAATAAAGTACCAGTAATGCACTGGGTATTTGCTGACCTTGTGCCTAAAGTAGAAACAATTATTATTATTATTATTATTATTGATGTTATTGTTTTTGAATAAGAAGCCATTATCATTCTTATATATATATATAACGTAAGAGAAAGCTGAAATATTGATTCTGATGGGAACTGTTACATATGTAACGCATCGTTGTATATATATATATATATATATAGTTAAAAGAATAGAGGTGTAACACACAAGTTATATATATATATATATATATACACACACACACACGCACACACACATATATACTGTATATATATATATATATATACACACACACACATACATATATATATATACACATATATATTTATATATATATATGTTGTGTGTGTGTGTGTGCTAGCCTGTTTGTTTGTGTGCGTGCGTGTGTGTGCGTGTGTGCGTATGCCTGTGTGCGTGTGTACAATAGGCAATATATTTGTTATATAGCTATAATCGAGTAATGCACAGTGATAATGTGTTTATATCATGCATCTCTTAAGTATGACGAGCCTCTAAACACACTTGAATGTTAAACTCTGACGTGCACCGTATCAATCATTGTGATTGATTACAATATTGTTTATAGGAAACCAAAGCTAGTAACTTAAATAACATATTGACAAAAAGAAGCAATGTAAGATCCGTAGTGTTTGTATGTATATATATATATATATATATATATATATGTATATATAGGAAAATATTTAACCCCGCCGGCAGAGCTCAAGCCGTTTCCACTTCTATTTCTGGACTAAATTAGATTTTTAGCGTGGTAAATAAATAGCCGAACTTTATAAGGGGTGATTCCTTATATGGGAAGATTGTAATTGTCAAAAGGATTGGTCAAAATTTCTTGTAAACACAATTAAATCTTTCATGGCAGAGGGTGAGAGGTGGGGTGGCTGAACTTTCCTGTAGAACAATGAAGGAGTGGGTGGAGCCGGTCAAGTGTTGTAAGTGAATTATATACAGCAAATTCTAAGGAAATTAGGCTTGTTAGGAAGCAGGCGAAAAAGGATTCTGGAGAAATTAGAGAGGGAATGTTATAGAATAGATTAATAAATTGAGATAAAAGATAATAAATAAATTAAAAAAATATATAAAAATAATAAAATTGAATTGTAAAAAGTAATAAAAAAATCTCTATAGTCTAAAGCAGCTGTTATATTTAGTTGGTATTGCGGTTTCGGCCAATGCTATATACAATTTACTGGGGTGAGGATACTGAGGCTAAAAAAGCCCGATGGGCTGCCTCGGGAAAAAAAGAAAAGGAAGAAGAGAGGGAGTGGGAGGAAGTGATAGGAAGAGATAAAGGGAAGAAGAAAAGAAAAAGGAAAAGAAAAGAAGTACATCTACCTATGTTAACTGGGGTTTCCTCTATCGTGTTCGGCAAGTGGGGAAAAGGAGGATGTTGCAGTCATTGTCTACCCACCCGGCTCATGAGGAGGTTTGAGGGCAAGGTAAGTCCTATGCAATCGGTGTTTACATGCAGTTACAAGTTCGTCTGTTTTGTTTAGGATTTGGTCCTTCGTAAGCAGCATTTGTAATGTTTCCTCCGAGCATAAGTTACACGGACGGCGTCCTCCCGTGTGTGTGTGTGTGTGTGTGTGTGTGTGTGTGTGTGTGTGTGTGTGTGTGTGTGTGTGTGTGTGTATGTGTGTGTGTGTGTGTGTGTGTGTGTGTGTGTGTATATGTGTGTGTGTATAGGAAAAGAGTCATGAATCCGACGGCAGAGCTCAAGCCGTTTCGAGTTCAAATGTGTATGTGCTGAGAGTTTCAATGTTATTGCTATTTTTTCCATCACATTGGGTATATTTTATTTTAGTGAATGTTTTTAATCAGTCACAGCCATAGATTGTATACCGGTCCTATTATATTGTTATCCGGGGTTCGAGTTGTTGTGGAGTGATTCTCAGCACATACACATTTGAACATTACAGAAACAATCGACACACTACATCCACCATAAACCCATAATCTTAATACACAAACATCTTTGCCTGCCTGATATGCTTGTAAACATGTTATTTCATGTGATACCTTTGCCATGCTATAATTATATATGCCTAATACCATTGCTTGTTTCCTTCCTGTATGTGCCTAACGCATTTGCACTCTCGATACGCTTGCATATGTACTGCTAGTGTCCTCGTTTTACGAGTATCTTTCTACCATAATGCCTCTTTAATTATTATACTATTCCCCTGTAATCTCTGTCGCATGCATTCCACCCTGTGCCTTTTTAATTTTAATTATTGTACAATTCTCTTGAAATCTATGTCGCATCCATTCCACTCTGTAAATACGAAACTGTTGTTGACAACATTAATATCCATGTATCTATATGATTGTTCAGTCGAATAGGAGGTTAATTATATGTACAAACATTGCTAATGCTCCGATGATTCCAAACGAAAGTTTGGAAGAAACGATTGTCAGCAATAAAATGATTTGAACATAGCTTTGATTATTGTGTAATTTATATTCCGGCTCTGTAAAACATCTCATGTATTTACATTGAGCTATTTTTCTTACTGGTAATATGGTAGTAATGAATTACTGACCTTTCCTGTTTATAGTTGTATATAGTGTATACATAACTATAAATAATAATAATATTATTACGATATATATATATATAACTTTTTCCATCTTTATAGCATGCGCACACCACTCTTTATATATATATATATATATATATAAATACACACACACCCATATATATACGACTGAAGGCCCCAAGGTAGAGAAGATCTCTAAATTATGGAAAGGGGACTGCAACAGAGAAGAACTGAAATCCCTTCAACGCTGGGAAAAAAGTGCCGCTTGGTTCCTACACTATGAATCGACTTTTCAAACGGATTACACCTCCAATAACCCGTTCATAAAAATAGGAAAACCCATAACTGAACCGCACAACAACTTCGCAAACCCCCCAACCACTAACAAAAGAAGAAGGAAGCACCACACCGAAGATCAACTTCCCAACATCGCTACCATAAGAAGGAACAAAAACCCTAGAAATCATCTTCGCCAGAATGACATTTACAACTTTCCCCCTTCAAGGAGACACCATACCAAATCACTCAACTACTACGCGGATGCCTCATCGTCAAACTTAGGGAAAAGATACCACCACCATGATAGATGTAACAACTTCCCCGCTTCAAGGGGACAGCAAGGTAATTTCCATTTTCTCAACTCTCGCTTCCACAATACACAACAAACCCACACCACACGATACAACCAACAACGTAGGCCACCTATAACACCACAATCCAACATGGCACATAGAAACGCACACCCATACTCGCAATACAGGAACACCCCATTCAATCTACAACCACGAACCCGAACCACATTTTACAATAACAAGGAATATAACAAACACAGGAGACCACTTAACATCAGCAGACAACCTCTCTACCCCAACCATTTTTTTAGACACAGCACACAGATACAAGCAAACGAAATAACACAAGACAGGGAGGAGAAACCGAGAGTAATAAAAATTATCAATCTAACTAGTGCAGAACCAACACCCAACCATAGCAACTTACTCTCCAAAGGTCTTAAATTCACACCAACTTAATATATCTTTTAACATGTTAAAATATCCCCCACACACGTACAGACACATTCCTACTGACCGATCCCTCTACCACGAATTACTCTGCTACACACACACACACTTGTCTTAATAGGCATTTGAACTGTCAGCAGGCTGCAGTTCGCACACACATCCCTGCTGACCATTATCACAACAACGAACCTCTTTACTACTACACACACACACACACATATTTGTCTTGAAAGACTTATTTTTCAGTGACTTCTCAATCAGCCGAGACAAACCTACATTTGGCGCAAAATCAATTTTTAACATTCACATGACCTCTACCAATCAAAATTGTTTTGACCACAAGAATTTTTTCATACATCTGGAGCCACTTTTTTTTACATAAAACAGGTAGAATTTCCAAAACTAATCAGATTAGAGCAAACATCACGGGCGCTCTATCTCAAAGTTATTTTTGAAAAGCATTAGAAATGCGCAACCGGTAAAACTTAAAACCAAAACTGAATACTAACCAATACTATTACTAATTTTTACTTATTCCTAATTAAACTATTTTTCACTGGGAACAATTTGTCAGCATTTTCTTTTCCTTTTACCAATATATATATATATATATATAAGTTGAAATAAAATGAAAACGAAATTTCATTTCTCACTCTTAGTACGGCACTTACTTAAATGTAAGTATGTGTGTATACGTACATACATATATGTATACAGACGTACAGTAGCATGCACATATATATATATATATATATATATATATATATATATATATATATATATATATATATATATATATATATATACACATATACATGCAGGTACACATACATATATGCACGTATCAGTTTAGCGGACGCTTATTATAACGCCGCTTTGTTCGTTTGTAAACAAACTGAACAGCCTGAATTTTTATGCCGTACGGTGTTAAGGCAACCACGTCACCTTTTTGTTCAACACTGACACAGGAACGATGTACTAGTTTCAAGCTTGTTAGCTATCATCAGCACCGTATACCCATCTGCCAGATAGTTGAACGTTCGAAAGTATATACTTTCCTTATGAAAATTAACGGCTGAGCAGCCTAATTTGCATATGGAGTGAGCTAAGTCGGTCAGGCATACCGAAAACGATAAGTTGAAATAAAATGAAAACGAAATTTCATTTCTCACTCTTAGTACGGCACTTACTTAAATGTAAGTATGTGTGTATACGTACATACATATATGTATACAGACGTACAGTAGCATGCACATATATATATATATATATACACATATACATGCAGGTACACATACATATATGCACGTATCAGTTTAGCCGACGCTTATTATAAGCGGCGTTATAATAAGCGTCCGCTAAACTGATACGTGCATATATGTATGTGTATCTGCATGTATATGTGTATATATATATATATGTGCATGCTACTGTACGTCTGTATACATATATACATATATGTATGTACGTATACACACATACTTACATTTATATATATATATATATATATATATATATATATATATATATATATATATATAAAAGCATGTATATATATATATATATATATAATATTTATTAAAATAACAGATTAAAGTTTAAGCAAAGAATCGTTGCTTTCACCCTTAACGGGATCTGTTATTTTAATAAATATTTGCTCTACGGTTCTTATTTGATATATATTTATATATATTTATCCTTATCGAGCCCTCTTTGGATTTTAGTCTTCAAATTTATTATTATTACTATATAATATATTGCTGGCCTTGTGCCTAAAGTAGAAACAATTACTATATAATATACACATACAAAATCTTTTTTTACCTAAAACAACCATAACAAAGTCTGATCTCATCACACACACACACACACACACAAACACACACACACACACCACACACACACACACACACACACACACACACACACACACACACACACATATATATATACACATATATATACACACACATACATTCACACGCACATACCCTCTCAAAACATATTCCCAAAATAGAATTTCTTTGACAAATCCGATATCTCTCTCTCCCCATAGTATAAATTATAACTGGACCCCAAATTACTTATTCCTTGCTTTTATCTCCCCCCCTCCCCCTACTGAACGAATGACCACTTTCTTAACACATTAGAGATACATACACTCACACACACAGATATAGAAAAAATCTTCTTCCTACCCCACTGCTACCTACCTACATAGTGTATATATGTCGGCGACTAAACTGGCATCCCCACCAAGCTTTCTTGGTAACTAGGTTGATATTTGGACACCCTGCGGTGTGAAATACAAGACCTGGCAAGTGAACGGCCATCCAAATAGTAGTCTTTTTTTTTTTTTTTTTTTTTTTTTTTACCTGGGAGTGAAAGGCCCCCAGTTGTTGTCACAACACCTTTCTAGGAGAGGGAAACTCTGAAAAAAACCTGCGGCTTCGGAAGCATCCGATAATGTTAACCAGTTCTTCTTTTCGTGTAGTGTTTTCGATGCTCAGAGAGTGGGATTGGTCGAGTGCAAGGCCTTTCCCCACTTGAAAAACCTTCAAAGCACAGGCATTGCTTGTTCAGGATCTGTTACAGGTTTGTGTGGCTGGCGGTAGCCTAAAAGTACAGCAAACTCTATAATCTGACAAACGATTGCAGCACTCTTAGCAGAGTTTCCAGCCATAATTATATATATAAAATAGAGTTACATCCATTTATGATCTGAGTTCAAATCCCGCCGAGGTTTACTTTGCCTTTCATCCTTACGAGGTCGATAAAATAAAGTACCAGTAATGTACTGGTTTATTGCTGGCCTTGTGCCAAAAATAGAAACAATAATTATATATATAAAATATTTTTTCTAAAGTGACCCATTCATCCTTTCAACACGAAATATAAACAGACCTTGTTCAACTCTTAATTTTTAATTCTCAACTTTTAATATTTGATAAGATGAATTACATCGAAACCTGTAATATTTTATATACTTTTTATAAAACCCCTTAAAAAAAAAATGTTTTTCTCCTTTTTTTTCAATAATCCCTTTATCGGATTAAAGGAAAAAAGAAGTTTCTTTAAATATACTTCCGTGTAGTTTCCATCCTTACTCTCTCTCTCTCTCTCTCTCTCTCTCTCTCTCTCTCTCTCTCTCTCTCTCTATATATATATATATATATATATATATATATATATATATATAAATTCTTTGCTTAAACTTTAATCTGTTATTTTAATAAATATAAATATATATATATAAATATACATATATATTTATATATATATATAAGTATATATTTATAATTAAGTTAAAATTTAATTTCGTTTCGTTATTTGTTTTTATATATTTATATATATATATATATATATATATATATGAAAAATATGGGGAGAAGAAAACTGCATGGTTGCACATGGATAACATGTTATAAAATGAGTCCCTCATCAGTGATTTGCCAACGATCATTGGTATTTCATTGCATTAAAAATCATATACCTCACGTTGGTGCAATAATAACTAAAATAAGTTATTAGGACAATTGAAACTCGTAAAGTGAGTGAGACAAGTAAACAACACAGGGGAAAGCTAACCGAAGATCGAAAGAAACACAAGCTATATATATATATATATATATATATATATATATATATATAAATATATACTTATATATATATATAAATATATATGTATATTTACATATATATTTATATTTATTAAAATAACAGATTAAAGTTTAAGCAAAGAGTCGTGCTTTCACCCTTAACGGGATCTTATATATTTGATATATATTTATCCTTATCCTCTTTGGATTTATCCGTCTTCAAATTTATCATTATTACTATATTTATATATATTTATATATATATATATATATATATATATATATATATATATATATATATATATTTATATATGTGTGTGTATGTATATATATATATATATATTTATATATATATATATATATATATATATATATATATATATATATATATATTTATATATGTGTGTGTATATATATATATATATATATATATATATATATATATATATATATATATATATATATATATATTTATATATGTGTGTGTATGTGTATATATATATATATATATATATATATATATATATATATATGTAGATAAATCTAGGACATATATGTGTTAGAATTGGTATGCATATTCAAAAGATCTATGTACAAAATTATACAAACTATTTCTGAAAATTATACATTATTTCTGAAGACAGCATATATATGTGAAGGTATGTATATTCCCTCTGATAGTTTGTATAATTTTGTACATAGATCTTTTGAATATGCATACCAATTCTAACACATATATGTCCTAGAAACGATCGTAAAATAATGAACTTTTTTTGTTTAATATAAGGAACTGTTTCTTTGTTTATTCATTATTTTTTAATAATTTATATATATATATATATTATACATTTGCTATCGATTACGTGCTAATATTATATGATTACGCAAGCAGCGATACATAAGTATCCCGTCTGTTACAGAAACATATGTCAATACCAAATAAATTCCTTTATAAAAGCACTTTCATTTTATATTCATCTTTTCTACATTTTCTCCGGAATATAATTTATACTCGTTGAGCAAACATACACGTACGCTGTTCATCTCTAATATGACGATATATTATCACTACATTATTGATAACTTGAAATTTTACTAATCTCCTATACAGTTGAGCAACTAATTCAACATACGTCTCTAAAATGGAAAGGCACCACTTGGATATGTCGTTAAAAAACAAACCTATATATATATATATATATATATATAACGAAGGAAATGTGGTAAGGAACCAGGTGGACCATAACGCACCAAAGTACTCAATACTTGAGGTAGTAGAGTGGGTAATAGGAACCAGTAAGACCCCGACAGCTGAGCTCAAGCCGTTTCGACGGCTAATTCAATTTTTGAATTAGCCGTCGAAACGGCTTGAGCTCAGCTGTCGGGGTCTTACTGGTTCCTATATATATATATATATATATATATATATATATATATATATATATATATAAAACACACACACACATATATGTATATATATATATATATATATATATATAACGAAGGAAATGTGGTAAGGAACCAGGTGGACCATAACGCACCAAAGTACTCAATACTTGAGGTAGTAGAGTGGGTAATAGGAACCAGTAAGACCCCCGACAGCTGAGCTCAAGCCGTTTCGACGGCTAATTCTGG
>OZ024740.1:278578028-278608028 GCA_964016885.1 Eledone cirrhosa | reverse complement strand
TCTCTCATTCTCTCGCTTTCTCCATTTCTCCTTTTCCTTCTCTTTCTCTCTCACACATATAGACTTGAAATAGATAATATGCAATTATATATAACTGTTTCTACTTTTGGCACAAGGCCAGCAATTTCCAGTATATTACTGGTACTCTATTTTATCGACCCCGTAAGGATGAAAGGCAAAGTGAACCTCGGCGGTATTTGAGCTCAGACCATAAAGGGACGTAACTATGCTGGAAAGCATGGCGTCCGACTCTATTTTAGATCACCTAGTAGCTACATTATAATAGCTATCAAGACCGATAGTTACCATTCTTTTATGAAAACAGTATTTATTTTTCTAACATTTTTCGTACAAGTCTTACTCCACTCTAATATATTCAATCAACATGTATTTCAAGAATACAGTCTACAAGCTATCAGTGCTTATTTTCTGTGCCAAATCATCGAACCATCGTTAGACCGTCGTTTTAACCATGCCATCTCATTTTTATTCTGGTGTAATTTATCTAGAATGCATTGCATTTTAGACAGTGATTTAAGGGAAATTTGGCTGCTATTTCCTGCAAGTGTTGAAGATTATAAATAATTTACCTATCCCCAAATATTACACTCGAATGCTGAGGACAAATGATAAATGCAGAAAACAGCTGTCGTCCTCAAATCACCTCACTTTGCCTGTTCATGTTTTGGCTTGTATGGGAAGCTAATTGTATAGAAGAAGAAAACTTCGATCTGGTTTCACGACCTGCTAGAAATAGCAACCAAATATCCTTCAAATTATACACTACTATCTTAAAAATAACATGTCGGAGAAGGTGGTATGATACACACTATGCCATGATACACTACAAAATACACTTATAGATTTAAGCCAGCAGTAATTGTGTTAATTAATTGAAGTTAAAAACATTGGACAGTTGTAAACGGTTGCCTTTGTTTATACAATCTCATCGTGGACAGGAAAAAAAAAGGGATCAGCTGGAGTAATTTACATATTCTAAAACATTTCATAAGCAGCAGATTAACGTGGTGAAATTGTATAAACAAATCAATCATTTGCGACTGTCAAATATATTTATTTATTTAATTTAAAGGTATTGGGTTATTTTGTAATATATCATAGCACAAAAAAAGTAAAAAAAAAAAAAATCATAAACGGTGAATTAATGATTTATAAACGTAATGTCTAAGAAAAAAAGACAACAACAATAACAACAACAACAACAACAAAAACAAGATGGCGAAGACTGGAACATCTTTGATCATAGGTCTTCTCAGTAAAGGTTTGCCTATGTTTAAACAAAAACAACTGTCATACAAATGTCGTGTATTGTATGATCATCTATCAAGCATATATGTGTTAAATCTGGAACAAGATATCAGTGAATTACACATCGTCGTTCAAACACCTATTTACGCCCCATGATTTTGGTTCATCAAGAATAAATCAGAACTAGACAAAAACAGCATCATCAACAACAACAACAAAAACAACTAGGACATGAGTAAGCCAAAGATAAAGTCTTTATGTGATCGCTGTTCATACCATAAAGAGCCGCCAAATCTCTTTGAAATTACACGCTACCGTCTTGAAAATGGAAGGATATGTTAAATAATTTGGCCCTGGATTCACTATCCATGATAAGAAGACGAGAGATTCACAGCTGGATCTAGACAACAACAACCACAACAACTTGTTCTCATTTCAAGCTGGAATCTTAAACCTTTATTTCTCTTATAACAAGACTAAATGTAATTTTCTAATAAACAGTTCACAACGGAACATAATGTATATATAGAATTCATAAATCACAATTAAAAATAAGTGAAGAAAGAGAAAACAAAACGGAGCGTGGGCAAACTGTACAGCATATCTCAGCATGTATCAGCGAACAGGATGGCAAATTCCTTGCTGCGAAGAACAACTAGAGATGTCCTTTGCATTAACCATTCCACCTTACAGGGCTTCTTCCTCAGGGGTGTATATAACACGTATCCGCCCAGTTGGTTATATTTTATAAAACGATATTAGAATGTTAAGTTACGAAGAAGGGAAATTACGTTGAACTTAAAAATTAATACAAAACAAATTTACTTACAGTCTCAGATATGCATTCATTTCAATTCTTCTTTTGATTTCCTTTTATTTACATCACTTTTCGATATCTAACGTCAATATCTTAAACTGAAAAGGATTTTATCAAACTTCCTTACTGAAATCAGCATCTCAAGTCGTTAGCTCCTTTCTTTCTTCCTACTTTGCTTTATATTGCTTCTTTAATTCAACTTGTACCTGTTGAATGATATTCAAAATTTTGTTATCTTTCTATACATTTCTTTTTTTCCAAATCAAATTGCCTTCTTTTCTGACGTGTTCTACAGGGAATATATAGATTGTTACAGCGCACACATAATTCTATATGTCAATTTAAATTTAAATTGAAAAGAAAATGTGTGAATCTGAACAAAGCAATAAATAAATAAATAAACAAATAAATAAATAAATAAAAGACAAAGAAATCAAGAGAAATTTGGATATAAGGTTTGAAGTATTGAATACAACCGCAAGTTATAGAATTTAGTTTTCATTATAGAGCCAAGAAATAAATATCGACAATTTCAGTTAAGTGTAAACCACCCTTACTAAATATACATGTATAGTAGGCTATAAATTAAGCAGCGTTTATATGCAAATATTAATTGCACACATATTGCACGTATGCATCAATACATCTATTAACTTTCGTATTAGGAGTTAAAGATTTTAGTATTAGTCAAGAAAGAAGAAACGGGTATCGGCGCAAAACAAAAAAGCAAAAAAGATGTTTTGCCGATAGTACATCCTGATTAAAACCTATGCAATGTTGTTATTAATTGTTATCATAGCAACAGATAAGAAAGCAAATACTAATATCAATATAAAGGTGATATCTTCTTCGGCAAGCAGCTGTAATATTACTGTGAAAGACAGCGTGGTAGACGAAACAACCATTAATAACCGACATAAAAATACAAATGGCTGAGTCAATAAATTAAAATCAACCAACCAATAGTTAGGAGTTTGTATTCTGTCTCAAACACAGCATAGTGTCTGTGGCCGACACATAGCCCTCAAAGATGTAGTCACGAGTCCAGCTAGCTCAAAATAGATTATTGTTTAATCCAAAGTTAGCCCTAATCTAGCAGATTTATCATCACAAGCTTTCGAGTTGTTACCGTCTCATCTCTCTTTTTAGATACAATTTATCCATGAATACATGATTCAATATTTTCTTGGTGCTCTTCTTTAAATCGGTAGAGTATGCTTTGAGAAAGATTTAGCTGCTGTTTCTAGCGGATTAAATGATCACATAAAGGTTACTTTTTTTGATAAATAGATACTGCAAGGTGGTAAAATTCTCTGTGGTAAGACTACATTTCGCAAGCAGCTCAATTATTTTGGGGTGACCAAATATATTATAACTCTAAATCCTAGAACGAAAATAAAAGCGTTCGGCAGTAGTTTACACGAGGATCTTCGAAGTAACAACATATTGTGTGATTGTAAGGCTGGAAATAACTAATACAGTTACATATTACCCGTAGCCATATTTGGTATAATATCAAATTATTCCCAAAATCTACATACATACACACGAATCTACATATTTATCTACATGCCTATCAACCACCCTATCTATTCCTTCTTCCACCCACTATATTATGTATGTATGGGAGATATTTAAAACCTGGCGAAGCCCAACTCTCTCTGAACACAGCCGATTTCCTCGAGAGAAGGATATATATATATATATATATATATATATATGCAAAAGTTCTATTTAAATTGTTGTGATACAACAAGCAAATATTTTTATAACTGATATAAAGCACTCAACAAGTATTTGGAGTAAATATACGATATTAACAAATGGAAACTATATTTATAAAACCATATTTATTTTATTATACATATTTCAAGGACACCACGTTAAATTATGGTATGCCTTCATCAGACAAAATACAATATAGATCAGTTTTATAAATAAATATTGACATACCCTTAAAAAATGCAACCATTACTGTTGGAAGCTCCCGGATAGTGGGGTGTCCTTGAAATATGTATAATAAAATAAATATGGTTTTATAAATATAGTTTCCATTTGTTAATATCGTATATATATATATATATATATATATATATATATATATATATATATATATATATATATATATATATATACGATATTAAACAAATGGAAACTATATTTATAAAACCATATTTATTTCATTATACATATTTCAGGGATACCATATTAAAAATATGGCATGCCTTCGTCAGATAAAATACAATATATAAACAGTTTTATAAATAATTTTGACGTACCATAAATATAAGCGACCATTAAGATAGCCTCCTATCTTAATGGTCGCTTATATTTATGGTACGTCAAAATTATTTATAAAACTGTTTATATATTGTATTTTATCTGACGAAGGCATGCCATATTTTTAATATGGTATCCCTGAAATATGTATAATGAAATAAATATGGTTTTATAAATATAGTTTCCATTTGTTTAATATCGTATATCTACTCCAAAAACTTGTCGAGTGCTTTATATCGGTTATAAAATATTTACTTGTTGTAAACCCAACAATTCTAAATAAAACTTTTGCATATATATATATATATATATATATATATATATATATATATATATATATGTTTCTTTTATTTGCCACCAAGGCATCAAAAGTGGGACAAGTACAAAGGGGGGAGTTTACACAAAAAGGCGTCCTCAATAAGGAGGAGGCAATAACAAAATATAAGAATAAAATAACAAAAAATAAAATTTATAACAAAATCCTCAATAGAGAGAAGGCGCCTTGGGGGGTCGCACACACCCCCGAAAAAAGTGTGCAACCCTTTTCCTCAGGAGCACAGAGAGGGGGTGCTCCCTCGTTCCTTCCTCCTTTCCACCTACAGGCTTATGTAAAGAGAAGGCCCATTCACACGGGCCATTCTCGCCACTTTCACCCACCTTTCATAAAAATGACTGGGGTGGAGCACCTCTCTCTCCATCCTGATCCTTCTTCCGAAATGATATCGGAAGAAACGGACTAGTTGTTGGCCAGAGAGAAAGGTGCCTGACCTCAGTCCTTTCAGACGCGTCCACCATACAACCTCTTTCGCCATGGCTATTACGCACAGAAACACCGCCTCTGCTTCATCTTTGAAGGGGGGAGGCGGCTTGATCATTACAATAGACTCGGTGGTCAACCGGATCGGTCCCACCCTTGACAGCAGTTGTATATATATATATATATATATATATATATATATATATATATATATACCTTTGGCATACGCTACTTGGCAAATAACTATATGTATCACCTATCCCCTCCTTTTTTTTTTTTTTTTTTTCTCTTTCTCGAGACGTAAATACTATATATATATATATATATATATATATATATATATATATATATATATATATATATATATATATATATATATATATATATATATATATATATATATATATAGAGAGAGAGAGAGAGAGAGAGAGAGAGAGAGAAAGTGAAGGCGTGTGGCTGAGTGGTTAGAGAGTTGGATTCGCAATCGTAAGTTTGTGAGTTCGATTCCTGGACCAGGCGATGCGTTATGTCCTTGAGCAAGACACTTTATTTCACGTTGCTCCTTCTACCTGGAGTTGCGACCGATAGATCGATAGATAGTATTAGCAATTGGAAAGACCAACGGAAACATTGTTCCGTCGGTCCGATTTGACGAAAGTCGATCGTCCTTATATATATATATATATATATATATATAGAGAGAGAGAAATAGAGGAAGTAAGAAACAGGTATAGAGAAAGAATCGACTCCAGTACTGGACCTCGGAAGTTGACTTCAGCGGGATTTGAGCGCAGAGAGCCGTAACGAATTCCATACAATCTAACGTGACGTCTCTGCCAAGTCGCTGCCTACCACTGTATTATATACCTTGGAATAAATGTGACTGGTATTCTCGGATTCAACTGTTTTGCAGAATTATAGATAAATTGTATAATGTATATATTTGAGATTGCTTGTACTGGCGAACTGATCGAGTGATGGTTTCAAATAACTCTTCTCAATGAATAGAATTAGTTCCAGCAGGATAGTTTGGATATAAGTAACGAGAGCTATGATTTCGTCCATTATTTATAGTGAGTGAATTGGGCGGTGAATTGGCAGTGTCGGTAGAGGGTTGGACGCCATACTTTCCAGCATAGTTACGTCCCTTTACGGTCTGAGTTCAAATCCCGTCGAGGTTAACTTTCCCTTTCATCCTTCCGGCGTCGATAAAATAAAGTACCAGTAATGTACTGGGTAATTGCTGGCCTTGTGCCAAAAGTAGAAACAATTATTTGTAGTGGAGAGAATGTGTTGTTGCAGAATCAGTAGAACAAAACTATTTCAATACATCAAAGGATTAAACTTATTTTGCATTCTAGTACACGCGATGGAGCTTCTAATATCATACGAGGGTTGGCTGAAAAACGTTCATATCCTGATCAAGATACTCTCATGGAATGACCAAATAAGGTTTATTTTTCAACATAGTCCCTGGAAAGAAACAATGCAATTATTAATAAGAAGAGTTGAAATTGATGCATGCAAGTTTTCACAATCCTAGCTTAAATCCTTTATAGTCAACCTATGAATGTTTCAGCCTCCTCTCGTACCTATGTTCATTGCCATGCGATTTGCCACCAAGAAGCACACAACAAGCTAGAAATAGGTAATATCTCATTCTGCCTCCTTTTCTGATGGCTATGGAGTTGATACTAAGAGGGTCAAGAAATGACGTTTGGAAGACACCATGTAATGCGATAGACATACACACACACATACACTGACACACACATAAACACACACACAAACACACACACATACACACACACACACACTGACACACACATAAACACACACACAAACACACACACACACACACACACACACACACACACACACTGACACACACATACGCACACACATAAACATCTAAAAATTAATTAATTCAATGTTGAATACCTAACGCAACAAATCTAAACTATAATAAAGTAAGGAGTGCGGGACTGCATCCAGAATATAATTTTTTTTTATCCCGTTTGTAAAATAAGTTGGATTACTTTGAATAAATAATGAATGAATATTACATAATTTATCTACTAAATTTCGTAGCTTTTGATTAAATATATTTTATTGCTTATTTAAAGATTCACTTCTTTAACATCTTCAAATGTCAACACTTCCGGTTAGCGATCGCTTAAATAAACATTCATATATTTCCGTCACTAATTTTCTCCTAATGCAGTTTATATATAATATCGTCTTTTTTAAATGTATCATGGATTACGTTACTGATTACATAAGACAGTGTAACGCAGTCTTCGTTCAATTTCTGTGTATTTTGTCAATTACGATATTATTTGATGTATCATATCTACATGTATATATAATTGCGTATAATATCAATATACACACTACACATGCTAATAGAAAACCACCCGAAGGGTGGTTTTTCTGCTAGTTTGTTTAATGAACCGAGTTTCAACTTCCATTTGATAGATACTATAAAATGTATAATTGTTTCTACTTTAGGCCCAAGGCCAGCAATTACCCAGTACATTACTGGTACTTTATTTTATCGACCTCGTAAGGATGAAAGGCAAAGTTAACCTCGGCGGGATTTGAACTCAGACTGTATAGATACTATAAAATGTATAATAAAGGCAAGCAAGTAAATATTCAGAATTTGTTTTTGGTGACAGCTCATTCTGTCTCACTACAATCATTTGCAAAGTAACATTAGTGAAGTGAAGGAATCTTTTATCCATTGTTCGGCTGACATTTTTGAATACTTTACTGATAGTATATACACAATCAATTGTATTCTTGCCTATTGCTAAAAGCATCCCAGTAGCTTTTAACGAATCACACTTATCTTCAGTACTTAAACACGATACCCTGTCACAATAACCTATATGCATATGGTAATTCTATTCAACCTCACCATATTTTCTATTTCAATCTAACAGTCTTGCTCAGCGTCTCAAATTATTGTCACCAAGTTTGATTGACCTTCCGTTTTGAAATACTATTTGATATATTGATTTAACATTATGTCATTGGCAGTATCGGTAGAGGGTTGGACGCTATGCTTTGCAGCAAAGAGTTACAGCCTTTATGGTCTGAGTTCATATCCCGCCGAGGTTAACTTTGCCTTTTATCCTTACGGGGTCGATAAAATTAAGTACCAGTAATACACTGAGATAATTGTTGGCCTTGTGCCAAACGTAGAAACAATTATGTCTTAGAACTAGCTTTTATATATGTGTATTTAGGCAATACTCTCTTCTCGGTGCATTGTAATAAATATATATAATCTATCTATCTATCTATCTATCTATCTATCTATCTATCTATCTATCTAGTGAATGAGCCTTCACTGTATATAAATCTGAAGGTTGAGGAGGACAAAAGAGGAAAGACGGGAACACATACAAAACGTACTCCTGCTGTTGCGGGTTGTTCTATATGCGGGGTGTAAAACAAAACCTGCAGTAACGTTCCCCCCTATTGGGGATTTCAATTGTTATTTTATTATATATAGTTTATTGTTATTTATTAATGTTAAAGTTATATGATTTTTTATGTAAAATCCCCACCGCCACGTCTTGTAATATCCCATTTGTTGTACGCCCTTGTGGCAAATAAAGAAAGATATCTATCTATCTATCAATCTATCTCCGGATGGTATAGATGTTCTTCACATCGGCTCCTCGAGTATTGGAGATATTACGTGTTAACAGTAAGTGTTTGTCTGTATTCTTGCGTTATTGTGTTAATTAACCCCTTTGCCTGGGTCTTCGGACATTACGGTTAATTTATTTCACCCCTTTTGGGGTGAAATTTTTCATCCTAAAAATCTTGTGATTGTCTCTACGCTAGTGGTAATCGAAGCCGTTACCACAGGTAACGATGACACGCCCACTAAACAAACTGAAGGAGAGCGGGTAGCTGAGGCAACAAGCCTCCCTACTGAAAGAATAATGATTATTAGAAACATTGAAAAAATGGAGTCTAACCCTAATTAAAAAATGTGAAAAAAATTGACTCGAAGAAATTGCTAACATTAATGGATGCCGTTTCAACTTTTCACGGTGCCACGTCCACCAGCAAAGGTGAAAGAGAACGAGTAGCTGTAACTACAAGTCTCTTGGATACTGAAAATATAAGTGAACATTTTGAAAAAATGGAATCTAACCCCAACGGGGGAAAAAATGTGAACGCATTCACCAACATAAATAACACAAACACAACAAAAAATGAAAATTGTAACAAGAAAAAACAAGAAAACAACCACATTTCGACAAATGTAAACAAAGAGGGGGCGAACAAAATGACGTTCGCTCAAACATCCAAAAAAACCATTGTTTATGAACCTATTGACATTTCGAACCTGGCCCAGCAAATGGAAAATGCACGGAAGTATGTAACTTTGGAGGAGAATGGTCTATTTTTTTTAAATTCTCCCCCAGAGCTAAAAAAGGAAAATAGCTTAAAAACTATTATTTATAGGACAATATCCAACAAAACCCTTAAGCCAGTACAACTCACACAGACAGAGATTGAACTGGCTTTAAAAACATCTGAAAAACATTGTATTCATTCGGAAGGATTGACTCTACGGTAGTCTATCCATCCGAATGAAAGATAAATTGACGGCCGAAAAACATTCCCTGGCCCCAATTGTGTCCCCCTTATTTACTTTCTTCCCCACTTATTTGGGAAGAAGAACGCAAAGATTGACCATACACAGTATCGATCCAGATATTGATTTCTGGGCGGTACTGTGTGGCCTCTTCGACTTGAAAGAGGATGAAGTAATTTCGGTAGGTAAGTCTTCCAGCAACGTGTTCGGTGGAACTAGCCTGCAAGTTCTGGTGTAAATGCAACCAGAACGAATTGCTAGGATCCCCGACCGCATATTGCTGGATGGGCTTGCCTACTTACACATCACAGTGGAGGGTAGACGACCCGCTTGTTACCTCTGTGGTGGAAGAGGTCACTTGAGGGCTGCCTGTTCCCAAGCAAACAAAAAAACACCGATTTTGCCCACACCAACAACTACAACACTACCAACACAACCTCCACCACAACCACAAAAACAACTAACACCACAAGTTAAAACACAACTGAAAACAATCCCATCCATCCCCCCCACACAGAAAACAAATACAATAACACCCACACCACAAACACGAGCCGAAAATGTACCCCTCCCCTCGAATACGGAAGACGACCCCCCTTCGTCGTCAGACGAGGGTGGGGAACACTTTCATAAAGTTAAAAGAAAAAAAAAAGAAAACACACCACAGGAACACAAATACAAACAACCCCTCCCCAATACATAACACAGACATCAACACAAAAAACACACAACAGCAAACAAAAAACATCACACAAAAAGAAAAATATGCATACACTTGCATAAACACAATAAACAAAAAACTGTTAAACGTTATTTATAACAACTTAATAAAAACCGAAGGTTCGAATTTCGCGCAAGCAACGGGGCTTCCCCATCTAATAATGATAAAAGCCCCAATGGACATTTACAAAACGTTAAAAGACACTTTTAAAGAGGACGTGGGGCCCCCCTGCGTCAGACCCATTAACCGTGTCCTCCTAAAAAATCCCCCCCAGACACCCACTCAACTCCAAACACCCCAACCTCATCACACACTGATGCCCCTACACTTCCACAACCCCCCACCCAACAACCCACCCCCACCCCAATGGAAATTGTGCGGCCCGGTCCCCGGGACGCAGGGAGGTAAGTGCCTTTTCTCTTTACCACCAACATGGTTGTGTTGAGAGTAGGTTGTCTAAATGCGCGTGGCCTGGGCTCAACTTGGAAGCAAGCAATGCTTCTAAATGACCTCAGGTCACGATGTATAAATGTGATGGTTATTTGCGAGGCCCGGATCAGCAGCGGGCGACAGCTGGCCCCACCTTTGATGACTTTAAGATGCACGCATCTCTCTGTCAGCTCGGAGGTGGGGGTGGAGTTGTCGTTCTGCTGCAAAAACATCTGGGTCTCGCTACACAGACGGTACACTTGGACCCGGAGGGTTGACTAGTGGTTCTGGACCTTGGCAGTGGTGAAGGCGGAGCTTTTAGGCTGGTCGCTGTCTACGGCCCTTTTGGGTCAACGCGGCCGGACTTCTTCCATCGTCTGGAGACTTTTCTAGGGACGTCCCGCTCCTTGCTTTTAGTGGGGCACTGGAATGGTATCCTAGATGCACGTTGGGACTATGTAGGGGCATGTCCTGATAGAGGGGGTTTGTAACAGCCTCAAGGGGTTAATCAGCCGATTCACCTGGCCGATAGATATCGACTAGATTTTCCGACTGTGCCAACATGGACTTGGACAAACCACGCGCTCAATCTAGATCGTACCTAGATAGGTTCTTAGTTAGAAATAAGGATAGGGACTTTTTAAGTTATCCAGAAATGCTCATGGTTGACTAGTCAGACCACAAGTTAGTGACCTCCATGGTCAACGCATAGACAGGGACCTGGTTACTGGAAGCTCAACTTGTCCTTACCGGCAAGTAAAGCTTTAGTTAAGGAGCGGTTGACGGGCGCCATCGTCAACAGCAGGTGGTGGGGCTCTCTGAAAAGAGAGATTAGAGTAGCTTCAATAGGAGTTAGTAAGGAATTAGCCTCAGATAGAAATAGAAAGGAAAAGGAGTTGAAAGGGAGTTGGTAGATAGCGTAGCCAGAGTGCTAGCGTCGAGAACGGCATTGGGCCAGTTCTTCGACGCGAAACACGAAGGCTGCATTGTCCGAAGCAAAATACGTGCTCTGGGAAACGAGGGGACCAAAGCTGTTAGCTGGGCCCGCGTGATTGAAGCCAAAAGTGGGATTAGATCCACTATCCGGTCTTTGCGAGACCAGGATTGACGGGTGATCCTTGAACCTAAGCAGATGTGCGAGGCCTTTCAAAGGCACTTTGCCCGATTGTTCGGAAGGGGCGAGGGGCCGGATGGGGATGTGGACTTCGGTCCATACCTCGACGGTCTGCCACGTCTTTCGGACAAGGAGGCGAAGTCCTGCGGGAGGCCGATCTCAGCTGCTGAAATAGGGGACATGCTGAGCCAATGCGGCAGACGCAAATCTCCGGGCCTCGATGGTCTTCCATACGAACTGTATTTAAGTATGCCGGACTTGTTCTTCGATCTCCTCGAGGCGGTCTACTGCAACTGGCAACAGAACGGGAGAATTCCCTGTGCTGTGACCATGAGCGTAGGGGGAAAGTCGATTAAATCGACCCCAGTGCGTGACTGGTTGTTTATTTTATCGACCACGTAAGGATGAAAGGCAAAGCTAACTTCGGCGGGATTTGAACTCAGAATGTAAAGGGCCGTAACTCTAAGTCGCAAAGTAGGGTGTCCGACGCTCTACCAATACTGCCAATCCACCGCCTTTATAAATAATTGTTTCTACTTTTGGCACAAGGCCAGCAATTAGCCAGTGCATTACTGGTGCTTTATTTTATCGACCCCCGTATGGATGAAAGGCAAAGTTAACCTCGGCGGGATTTGAACTCAGATCGTAAAGGGACGTAACTATGCTGGAAAGCATGTCCGACCCTATACCGATACTGCCAATTCACTGGGAGAATGCATTGTATAATGTAGTTCTATGCATATAATACGAGGATTGGTTGAAAAGTTCATGGGCTGACTATGAAGGAGTGATGATAGAGCTGTGAAATTTTGCATACATTTATTTCAACTCTTCTTATTAATAACTGCATTGCTTCTTTCCTGGGGCTATGTTGAAAAATAAACCTCATTTTGTTCATCCTTTGAACGTTTCAGCCTAAAAAGCAGATATGATTGACACCTCAAAAATATCTTTTATGAAATGTCTAACCAAAATCAATAACATAGTAACACAAAAACACACACGCACACACACACACACACACACACACACAACACACACGCACAACAAACACACGTATACACACACAAAGACAGTCACACACACACGCACATACACACACACGCACAGTCACACACACACACACACACACACACACACACACACACACACACACACACACACACACACACACACACACACACAGGGTATATAAAAAACGTTGTTCTTTGACAACAAATTTTCAAGAAAAGAACATGAAATTCGGTGAGAATATCGAAGTGTTAAGCCACAGTTAAGATTATCTGTAAAAAACTAACTCACACGTGAATGAATGAGTTCCGTCTGAACTAAGATAAGCTTAAGATATAATCTCGCCTCACAAAATATTCTTTTTATTCATTACTTAGCTTTCAAACTACAATATTCAAGGAACCTCCATAAGAAAGTCCTTCCAATAATTTAAATTCTTATAGCACGTTAGATAAGGTTATATTTTATCCAGTAAATCACATGTCTAAGCACTCACATAAATTCATAAATAAAACCAAGACTTTAGATATTAAATTTTTCTTTAATATTCTATAAAGATTTATTGAAAAATCAAGAAATTTCGAGACTGAGATATGGTCGCTGCCAACTCGTTTTCGAGTACGGCCACTACTTTATATCCATGTAGGAGAACCCTTACCGATGCGCTGAACGAGTGTGGCTTTTTAGTCCCGCCAGCGACTTGAAAACTGTGGTACAAACACTACACTTGTGATAATTATTGACACCTAGTGCTGGGCCCATGGCACCATGTGACCCGAGGTGTCGTGTGAGATCACTACTCGACCTGCATACCCTTCCACAAACATCACATGTCGTCGTCTGATGAACACTTATAGCTCCACAGGTGCCTGCTACCCTGTTCTTGTGCACTCTCAGATGACTCTTTAGACCTGCCATGCTCAGACAAACCCTATTACAGGTCTCACATGTCAGGTCAGGCCACCAGAGACTGAGACATACATACATACACACATACACACACACACACGTATATATATATATATATACATATGTATATATATATATATATATATATATATATATATATATATATATATATATATATATATATATATATATATATATATAGTAATAATTGTTTCTACTTTTGGCAGAAGGCCAGCAATTACCCAGTGCATTACTGGTACTTTATTTTATCGACCCCGTAAGGATGAAAGGCAAATTAATATAGTAATAATAATAATAAATTAGTAGACTAAAATCGAAAGAGGGCTCGATAAGGATAAATATATATCAGATATATAAGAACCGTAGAGCAAATATTTATTAAAATAACAGATTAAAGTTTAAGCAAAGAATCGCTGCTTTCACCCTTAACGGGATCTTCTGAAACTAAAAATGCCAATCTGTGAACGCAGAAGTAAATATTTCAAAAAACGTTGCAACCGGAGGAAGACAGGAAGACGATACTTCGGTTCGTGGAAACTTTCCCTGGCAAAGAACGGGAAAAATCGAAGATAATACGTCATTATTTGGAGCGGTGAAAAACAATTACACGCAAAGACAGAACCACGTTTATGATATAAAAGAAGTCGTAGACTAATATTCTATTAGGTGGTTCATGGCTAGATCGTATAACGGAAAGGTGTCTAGGATGGGTTTGAGTATTCTGGCTAGGAGCCATGAAATTTTGTAGAGCGGTCCTTCCACGCTCGATACAATGGCTCTGATCTTCAGGTCGAGTCCCTGTTTGTGTGTTTTCACGAGGTGGTAGAAGGCGGGTAGTCTGCTGTTCCTCGTGAGGAGGTTGTATCTCAGCTTCTTTGGGAGCTTCCGCCGATCGCAGATGTTGGTCCAGGCGGCGTTGATTTGCTCCTCTATCTGCGCGGGAGTGATTCCCGTGACCTTGGAGTATAGGTTGTAATCGTCAAGGTGTTGCAGGGCCAGGGTGTTGTAGGCCTCTCTGCCGATGATACAGAATTATTTTCCCTTGTCGGAGGGGAGGTAGATGAGGTTCTTCGATTTCAGGTTGGAGAGAGTGGTGAGTTGAGATTTGGTGAGGTTCTGTGTTGTGCGTGTGTGTGTTTGTGAAGAATATCCGAGATGGAGTGTTTTAGCCTGATGAGTTTAGTGTCGAGTTCGTGGTTGATGGGTGGGGGCTGGAGTGGGTTGTCAGGGTGGTAAGTGGGGAACTTGGGGTGGGTTGAGTGGGTGCTGTTATTTTCCGTGGCGTTGTTGATGGCGGTCACCCATTTAAGTTGGTAGGCGGCTCGACAGAAGTTGGCTTCGATGTCGAGTTTGAGTCTGTCGTCGAGTCGTTGTGAGACGATGAACTTAGGTCCGAGGTGTAGGAGTTTTAGCTCGTCGCTCGTGAGAGTGTCGGTTAGGTCGGTGACCAAGTGTGTCGCATCGTTGAGGTGTGGCTCAGTGTTGGTGGATGCGGCGGCGGCGGCGGTTGTTACGTTGTTGTTTTCCACTTGGTTCTGGTCTGTCTGTTTGTTAGTGTCGGTGTTCTCGTTGCGGAGTTTAGACAAGATCCACTCATATTTCCGCTTGAGCCGTTTTTTCCCGTGTTGGACTCTGGAGTGGTAGCACTGGTCGATTGCTTTAGTGATTTTAAGGAGCAAGTCGTCGGATGTGTCCGTTATGGATGTGTAATTGGCGGTTGAGATGTCTCAGGATCTGTTTGATACACGTGCGATGTATGCGGCTAGTGGTGTACGTAGGCTTCCTGGATGTTCCCGATGGTGGTGGGGATGACATCGTTTTTTAGGCAGCACGGGCAGATAATACAATGGATTGATAGCTAACGCCACCCCACTCCCACAATTAAAATAACTATTTCGGCCGCCGACCTCTACTTGACTGACCCCATTTCACGCGCGCGCGAAATACCTCAGATATTCAAAACAACGAACAGCGGAGGACACGTTTCGCACCTTTCCGACAGATAACCTCCCCCCCCCCCGGAACCCTCCCCCCCAGTTGATGGATGTGAATCCGAAATATATAGGGACAATTAAATCTCTCCCAATGTAAGTCTATCTCGTGTTATTATTCTTATTTTTTACGCTCTTTCCTACGTTCTTCTACACACTATACATCTCATTCTACATTCACTTACATCTCTCTCTTCACTACCGGATCTCGTTACCCGGAGAATTACCCATCTGCATTGTTGAGGCTTCGAAAACGACCTAAAGAAAAAAATAATATATATATATATAGAAGTGGTTACACAACAGTTAGTTCACCATACCGAGAACAATTGTTTCACCTTAGCGGATCCTCAGCTCGGAATGGGCATGATTATAGGAACAGGAAGGACAACCGTACGAACGCGCATGCGCAGAAACCCGGTAACTTCACACAGGCAATACTAGAATGCGTGCGAGAGGTGTGAGGGAGATAATTGCGAAAGTCCGAAAAGTTTTTAGTTGAAAATAAAATTACAAAGAATCAGTCCGGAGCCTTGTAGTTATGCAATAGGTTTTTGGCGACGTGTGGACAACGTGTGAAAAATTCATTTCTCGTGTTTAGGCAATCACTATTGCGTAATCTCTTTAGAATAGTTATTCTTTCGTCAATACATAAGCCACACGTCGGATTTCCCATTGCGTATAGCTTGGACTTAGTGATGGCTTTACATTGAATGGAGTAGTCTATAGTTGAGTCCTTGAGGGACCATACGTGGCATATATATATACATATATAAATGTATATATACACACACATATATATATATATATACACACACACACACACACACACACACATATATATATATATTTATACTTACACACATACACACATACATACATATATATATATATATATATATATATGTATGTATGTGCGTATGTGTGTGTAAGTATAAATATATATGTGTGTGTGTGTGTATATATGTGTGTGTGTGTGTGTATATATATATGTGTGTGTATATATAAGTAAGGTCTCAAAAGCGATGGGGACGCAGAGAAACTGTTCGTACGGCTGTTGGCAACACTATTGTGATTGGTGCCTCCTTCACTCACAAACAAGCATGCACGTGCTTCGCTGGGATGCTCAATCTTGGTTTGGCAGCCGTTGAGAATGGAGCTCCCGTTGAACGCTACCGCCAAGTGCGAATTTCACGCAGTTATTATATAGAGGGCAGTCCCATAAGTAAGGTCTCCTTACGAGGAAAACATGCGTAAAGATCGGCGGATCACTCTGGATGGTCTCTGCATTTTGGTTCCTGAGGTTTCCCGAAGCACCTTCCACAGGATTTTAACGGAAAAGTTGCAATCGAAAGGAGACCTTACTTTTGGGATTGCCCTCGTGTACATATATATATATATATATATATATATATATATATATATATATATATATATATATATTTCGTTTTTGAATTTGTTTAGCAAGATTCTTTATCGGAAAACGTGTGTTGAAACCGATATTGTTATACTTTGGGAGGGTCATGTTGCCAATAAGAAACACACGCACCAGTTGCTTTCACTCCAATTTATTATAAATTTAATTTATAATAAATTGGAGTGAAAGCAACTGGTGCGTGTGTTTCTTATTGGCAACATGACCCTCCCAAAGTATAACAATATATATATATATATATATATATATATATATATATATGATATGAGTTGCAGAAAAAGAAAAAAAGAAACACGTAGAGAAAGAAGGAGATGAAGAGAAACAAGCTCTGTGTGTATATATACATGTATATATTGATCTATATTATCTGTACGGTGCTGTGCTGATGAAGTTATTAGTTTATACATATCCAAAATTTCAAGTTTCATGAAAGTTAGTTATACGTCAAGTAAAACAATGCTGACTTATATTACTACAAATTAAATTTTACATTGATTTATTAAGCTTCAGGAACCAAACCAATTGCAATTCTCGTTTTATTTTGGTATGATTCAGCATTTTAATGTACTGTCACAAAGTATATATCTATAGTTTTGGATATGTTATCGAATATTTGCTGATCGATAATATCGATATTTTCAGAATATGGTGTGATCGGTAGAAGTATTGTATTTCAACTGAAAAATATATATAGCTTGATATTTTAATTTATTAAAAAAACGTATAAAGTAAAGTATAAAGTCAGGGTTATTTCTAGTAACGTCACAAATAACTGCCTTGTATCGATTCATTTGATTTCGCCGAATCAAGAAAGTGATAAGCTTTCATTAGCGATTAACAGGGCGGAAAGGAAAGACAAAAGGCCATAATTTACGTTGAGTAATAATTGTTTCTACTTTTGGCACAAGGCCAGCAATTATCCCAGTGCATAACTGGTACTTTATTTTATCGACCCCGTAAGGATGGAAGGCAAAGTTAACCTCGGCGAGATTTGAACTCAGATCATAAAGGGCCGACGTTTGAGTAATAATGACACCATTCTAACACATGGCATGTCTAGGTCAGTTTAAGCCAGGCGAATTCCATC
Organism: Eledone cirrhosa; assembly: GCA_964016885.1. Lineage (NCBI taxonomy): Eukaryota > Metazoa > Mollusca > Cephalopoda > Octopoda > Eledonidae > Eledone > Eledone cirrhosa. The sequence continues at coordinate 278,589,563 of OZ024740.1, read as the reverse complement.
CTTCTGCAGGTCTGAACACAGCCGATTTCTTCGAGAGAAAGTGAGACAGAGGAAGTATTGATTCCTGTATTGGTACTTTCTTTATCGACTTCGAAGAGATAGAAGGCCAAGTTGACCTCGCTGGGATTTGAAATCAAAGCGCAGTGAGCCGGAACAAATACTGATACGTTTAATCCGATGCCTAAAGTCTCTGGCTATTCACCGTCCATTATCCATTAATAGAGCAATTTGAATAACATCAAATTTTGCTACGTACGTTTCTTTTTGTACTACTTTCAGGGAAGGAAGGGCCGCGCTCATGACTCTTTCTAGTGTTTCCAGAAATAATTGGATGGGAAGAGGAAGTTATCTAAAAATCAAAACACCTAAACACGAATGCTTGCAACAAACTACGCTAAAAGTATTCAAGGTTAAGTTAATTTTTGACTTTCATTTGGCAAAGACCAATAGAATATAAATCCAATATTTGCACTGGCATTCTTGCCTCTTCACCCATTGTCTAGGTTGGCCAAATTTTGTGAGTATTATTTGGTATATAGAAATTGTAAAAAATTGTAAAAAATTGTATATATATATTTAAAAGGTAAACAGAAATGACAACACAATCGGAAGGAATATATTAGGTTAACGCTTGAAATAGCAGGAAGAATAAGAAATTAGATCGATTTAAGGGGCGGGCGGGGTGGAATTGGAAAAAATGTCTTTAGATAAAAATAACTGGTCCATTCATATAATATTAAATGAAAAAATCAGAAAGTAAAACTAACCGATGAAAACTTTATCTCTGATATTAATTTCTCCAAGATAGACCTTAGGTTTTCTATGTGTTGCTTCTAACTGTCTGAAGAGGTCATAGCTATTGAATTGTGACTATAACCGAAATATATATAATGGTAAGAAAAGAAGTAAATTATGAAATGTTGACATATATATATATATATATATAATTGAAGTATTTCCGTAGGAAAGGTAAAGGAAAAGAGAGTGCTCTATGTAGGCTACAGAGCTTTTTAGTTATGTAATAAACAACAAACAACATAAGATAATTATTTCATTTATCAAAGGTTTCACGAAGTAAGACGAGCTTGGCACATACGTCTGCCTTCAATCGTCAGAATTAAATTTCATTCTGGTGATTGAAGGCAGACGTGTGTGCCAAGCTCGTCTGTCTTCGTGAAACCTTTGGTAAATGAAATAATTATCTTATGTTGCTTATTACATATATATATATATATATATATATATATATATATATAAAGTTCAGCTATTTATTACCACGCTAAAAATCTAATTTAGTCCAGAAATAGCCGTCGAAACGGCTTGGGATCTGCTGTCGGGGGTCTTGAACATTTTCCTATTACCCACTCTACTACCCTAAGTATTGAGCACTCTGGTGCGTTATGGTCCACCTGGTTCCTTACCACACTTCCTTCGTTAATACTTAGGGTAGTAGAGTGGGTAATAGGAAAATGTTCAAGACCCCGACAGCAGAGCTCAACCCATTTCGACGGCTATTTCTGGACTAAATTAGATTTTTAGCGTGGTAATAAATAGCCGAACTTTTCAAGGGGTAATTCCATATATGGGAAGATTGTAGTTGTCAAAAAGATTAGTCAAAATTTCTTGTAAACACAACAATAGTGTGGATGAAATAAGGCTAGCTAGAAAGCAGGCGAAAAAAGAATTCTGGAGTAATCTGAGAGTGGGAAGTTATAAAATAAATAAAAAAAAAAAAAATGATTTTAAAAATATAAAATATAATAAATAAAAATAATATAAAAAAAAACTAGAGTCTAAAACAGCTGGTATATTTTTAGCGTTTTCGGCCAATGCTATATAGAATTTACTGGGGTGGGGATGCTGAGGCTACAAAAGCCCGATGGGTTGCTTCAGGGTAAGCGAAAGAGGAAAAAGGAAAAGGAAGAGGAGAGAGAGGGAGTGGAAGCAGGTGAGAAGAAGAGATAAAGGGAAAAAAGAAAAGAAGTACATCTACCTATGTATGCTGGGGTTTCCCCTATCTTGTTCGGTAAGTGAGGAAAAGAAGGATGTTACAGTACGTTCAGAAACCCGGCCCGGTGACATGCCACTACACTTTCGGGCCACATCTGGGACCTCCAAGATAATAACATCACATACCATCTTACTTGGAGCTTACATTCCAGGGCTAACTCCTACACACACACACACACACACACACACACACACACACACACACACACACACACACACACACACACACACACACACACACACACACACACACACACACACACACACACACACACACTCTCTCTCTCTCTCATCCCCACTCTCTCTCTCTCTCTCTCTCTCTCTCTCTCTCTCTCTCCTCTCTCTCTCTCTCTCTCTCTCTTTCTGTATATATATATCTACTCCTGAAGATATACAAAACCAAATTGTAAAATTACAATATTATAAAATTAAATTAAATTGTTTAGAACTACAAGTGAATTCATTCTTTTCCTTTATATATATATATATATATATATATATATATATATATATATATATATATATATATCAGTTTGTTGAGATTATTTAAAGTAGATACAAGGGATTTGATAACACCATTTCAGGTTAATAAGCACTGATTACTAAATAAATAGATTTGTAAAAGTGAAGCTCAATCATAGACAAAGTGCTAAAAGATTATGAACTCAAACCACAACATCAAAAAGAACACGTTGGATAATGTAGCCCAGAATAATGTGGTCTCAAAAAAGAGAGAGAAGCGGGTCATTGCCGACAAGACTTTGATTATAGCTCTGCTTCATCAGAATGTACTTTTTGCTAATCGATAACAATACTAATTAACAACCTCTAATTCGAGAATATATATTCTTTTATTTCTTAGATTGGGATTAGAAATTTTTGTTGTAACAGTATGATATATTAGCGCTTTCCTAATGAAGCATAAGACTCTTTTCAAAAGAAGGTTTAATTAAGTACAATTCTCAGAATTTAGGGCAATGCCTCCTTGGTATCACACAGAACATTTACATTAATATTAACAATTCTTTCTTTTTGTTTTCAATGGTTGATAATACCTTACCGGCGCCACACAAGTAAGGTAATTATTTAACCCATAAATGGGGCCTTAACAGGTACTACTGCTCCGGGCCAACGCAGATCTGGGAGTGATAACAATTAAGAAGTAACTCCACATTCTCCACAGCTCCTGAACTCCCGAGCCAATGGATATTGTAATAATACAATAATATATTGTAATAATACGATGAAATGTTAACTTTGTAAGAGAAAACAGGTTTTTAAAAGAGATGTAAGAATATTTGCAAAGTTGATATCATTATGTATGGTTAAATTTGAGGTGCGGGGCCTGGAGGAATGGTAGAATTAATAGAACGTCGAATAAATTTCCTTTGCGGTATTTGTTCTGACTCTTTACATTTCCGAATTCCAAACCCACCAAGGTTAACTGTGCCTTTCATCCTTCAGGGGTCGATAACATAAAGTACTAATTAATTACTGGGGTCGATTTAATCGACATTCCATTTCCTCTCAAATTGTTGGCCTTATGACTAAAGTAGATATTATGAATGGTTAAATTCCCAACAACAGCGTTCTAAGAAGCCAATTCATATCTTAATAGATGAGATGAAGGTATAATAAATTGATTATATACCCTCACAATTTGTAGCAAGTTGTTTTCTGTTAGTGATAACACCTCTAAAAACACATTTGTTTAAATATCTTAAGAACAGAAGTAGATATGGTTTAATATCCGCTTACAGCATCGGTGGTTCAGTGGTAGAATGTTCCCCTGCCACGCGGGCGGCCCGGGTTCGATTCCCGGCCGATGCATCTCTAACTTTTGGTTTCAACTTAGCTTTGAGTGAATCGATTTGAAGAAACTCTTTTTCTAAGGGCGGTGTCTCAGCATGGCCTCAGCCGGATGGCTGGAATAGGTAAAACAGTTACATATTAGCACTGTATTAAAAATCTGTTTGGCAGAAAACTTAGAATGACGAATTCAGTCATACGAAGAGCAAAATGTACTTCAGTTGAAGTATATATTTAAACAATCTGGATCAATTAAAATATCGGAGGCGTTCTTTGATTATTTATAGATATGTTGAGATCCTAACCTTAAATGTGTCTGTGAATTGTTTAATTTGTGGGATCAAAGTAATGTAAATGATTCCTTCTCCAAAGAGCCGTTTAAATATCACTGCTAAGATCGGGTTTCATGGAACTGACTAGGAAAGAAATATAACGTATTTCGGTTAGTAATTTTGTCTAACTCAGGTAATATACTCAGGAAGTATGGAATATATTCTCGAGAGTTTGTTGAACCGGGTGCCTGTAACGTTAAATGAGCTGAATGTTACAGTCCAAATAAGTAAAAGAAAACATATGCTGCAGATACGAACATCAACATCTTTCAGACATTTCTCCTGGTTGTTTATTATCATATCCACTTCATCATTCCACTCCTAGGATGAGTTTTTAAGATACCACTTGAGGATTATTATTCCTATTGATATATTTAAGGCAACTCAGCCAGAGATAACTGAACACCCGCTATAATTTGAGGAAACACTAAAAATATATATTCTCGCATTCTACAGCGATATGTTGTGCTATACATTGTAATTATGCTACAGGTGTTTTATAAGTTGCCTTAGCCACAAACTCAGCACGATGCCACAAATGGAATGTGAACTACGGATCCTTTGATTAGTAACCACAAACGCAGTATATCGATACATCCAGCTATGGCAATCAAGCACGCTATTACAAAAAAACTCAAGTAAATAAATTGCATTAGAAAGAAATAAAGTTTACTCTTAGATTTGGAATTTTGTTTCATTTGGCTGACATGACGAGAAGAATGTCAACTACTTTAGTGGAAACCAAAAAGCATTGTCAATCTAAGTATAATAAGAAAGCTTGACTTGGATTCTTCCTCCAAGAGAAAAATAACATTGTAATTGAATAAAAATTCAAGAGAAAACACACAAATTCGATTTTTTTTTTCTTCGAATATTTATTTTAAGTTATAAAAAATATACAGAATAATTTGGTAAAGGGGGAGGGGGGGGGAATGAGTGCATTGCAAATTCCAAGTGTTATGTTGCTTTTAGGTTAAGATTGGTACTTTCAATATTTAGTTGACCATTTGCCAATGCAGGCCCCATATTAGTGTCATCAAACTATGGGTTTTAGTTATTCTGAGATGCAGATTAATTTAGGAACATAACCATATTTAGTATGTTGCTCCTCCTATTAACGCAGGTAACTCAAATTGTTAAACATACATATAATCAATCATGGGTCTGCATAATCAAAAATCGCTGCAGAGTCGGATAAAATGCCTTGTATTATTCATGCCGCCTCTCTGAAATCTGAGTTAAAATCACCGAGATCAATTTTGCATTTCATTCGGAGTCGATATAATAAAGTACCAGTTCAGGTCAGAGGTGTTAAGGAATGTCTTTAGAAATTCACGTCTGCGTCGCACGTTCAAACTAAACACCAACAGTATCAAGCAGAACAGTCATCCAAATTTTATTGGCATTGTATTCCTCAATAAAACAAATTAAAATACATCGCAGACAGAATTCGAAAGGCCGAGCTGACTTCTAGTTATTTGCTACTATAACCATGTGGATCTGCCTTGCCGTTCTTGTGCCTTTCACAATTCTATAATTTATTCATGTCTTAGAGCCTTCTTCTCATGTGTACACACTATATTGCATTTTTCAAAGGCCCCGTCTCCTCAACAATGAAAACTTTCTAGTCAAGCGCTTATGTATGTAATTTTCATTTACGTAATCAAGTTAAAGAATATGAATAGCGTCGAGAGGCGAATTCTATTAAATGAGCGCCGAATAAGCTCATCTTTCAAGAGATTTATTTCGAAAAATATATAATTATATTGTTTAATGATAACTAGCTACTTATATTTTATGTTTAAATGCATTTTTGTGAAGATCTCATATAAGTTGCATGAAATTAGATTGTATACCCATTGAACATTTCTAGCATTAGCAGGAATTATAATTAGCTATATCACATATTCTATTTGACACTAATTGATACTAATTACACATTTATAAATTCCTCTTTTGACTTTTAACATAATTATCTAATGGTTAAGCTTGCCAGTATACTTCTTTCTTTCTATCTTTCTTTCTTTCTTTCTTTCTTTCTTTCTTTCTTTCTTTCTTTCTTTCTTTCTCTCTTTCCTTGTGTCTTTCCACATACACCAATATTCTGTTTGGTAGAATAGAATAGAATTTATTCAAAGGTGAGTCTGTATGAGTAGTAACTCATGCAGGCCCAGCTTTATATATGCACAAAGTTTAACCGAGACTGCGTAAATGTGTATATAATATACACATCGGTCATGAAATGATGAGGATAGTTGATTACAGCTTTTCCCCACTCGCCATATTCAGAATGCGAGACTATTTGTAATATATATATATATATATATATATATATATGCAAAAGTTTTATTTAAGATTGTTGGATTACAACGAGTAAATATTTTATAACTGATATAAAAGCACTCAACAGTTTCTGGAGTAAGTTTACGATATTAAACAAATGGAAACTATATTTATAAAACCATATTTATTTCGTTATATATATTTCTGGGATATCATATTAAAAATATGTTATGCATTCCTCAGACAAAATACAATACATAAGCTGTTTTATAAATAATTAGTGACATACCTTGTAATAATGCAACTTTTTAAAAGGAAGTTGCATTATTACAAGGTATGTCACTAATTATTTATAAAACAGCTTATGTATTGTATTTTGTCTGAGGAAGGCATAACATATTTTTAATATGATATCCCAGAAATATATATAACGAAATAAATATGGTTTTATAAATATAGTTTCCATTTGTTTAATATCGTATATATATATATATATATATATATATATATATATATATATATATATATATATATATATATATATATATAAAGTATTAAATTAACGATGAAAATAATAACAACAAACTCAAGTTATTTTACCTATTCATATCTTTGTTTTACGATCGTTTTACGAGGGTTGATCATATTGTCATATTGCCTGATCTATAGCAGATATATAACTGTATACTATCAGAGCTCATATATAGGTTCGATCACACCGTCGTCTTCTACCAAGAGTAGACCACAATGAATACACACACACACACACATATATATATATACAGATGCGAAATATGACCTTATATTTCACATATATAAATATATCTAAGTTTAAGTTTATTATAAAAAACTATATATAAAATGCAAACGCACACATGCACACACAGACAGAGACAGAGACAGACAGACACACACACACACACACACACACACACACACACACACACACACACACACACACACACACACACACACACACACACACACACACACACACACACACACACACACACACACACACACACACACACACACACACACACACACACATATATATATACAGGTTACTGGTAGCAAGCAACAGAAAATTTTACTCAGTGCTAGAATTAGATTATAAATAATTGAATTTAGTCTGCTTCAAACTTCACAAAATTCTGCAGCTGCTGTCTGCTATTGCGTTGTAAACTGTTATCTTAAAACTCCCGTCTGCATAATTAAGTCGAATATTTAGGAAAAAACCTGCTTTAAACTGGCTTGCCTAACTTATAGTTCATTTTCCCCACCTTTCCCCAATTTCCAATCCATTCGAACGTTTACTCTTTCTACATCTCGTCATCTCGTTTATATAAATTCTCCATGTTGCACTAGTTGAGACATTCGATTTGGAAAACTTTTCTCTATTGTATAGATCTTGATTTCTGTGACAAATATGTTGCGATATTTGTTGAGAAATGGTGAAACCATTTCAAGACAAATTAACACATTCTCTCCACTTCCTTAAAAAATGCAATAAAGTGTGTACACACGAGAAGAAGGCCCTAAGATATGAAGCAATTAGAGAATTGTGAGAGACACGATAACGGCAGGGCAGATCCACAATGTCCTATTTGGGCAGAGTAGATAAGAGGAAAGGGAAGATGAAACTGTTTCATCATGGATATGTTAGAGGTATGTGAGAAAAAGCCCCAAAACTGAGAATAAAGAACAAATCATCAGCACGAGTTAACGAAATAGTTGCTGCATGGTTGGGTTGATAATATTTACATCCAGTTTAGTGTAGTCGCTGTACGGACAACCGAATGAAAATTAATAAGGAAGAATTACTTTCTTTCCTTCAGTTTTACCATTTTAATTTCTTCCTTCAGCTGTTGAGAACATTGCAGTACTTTCATTTTTGGCATTGTCGCATAAAAACACTGTCTAACAACAGATAGAGATTCCCTGAACGGACTCGTCATTATGTTGCATGATAAACAAGGCGCAAAATGGAAAACAATGTATAACAATGGATAAACATTCTGAAATACTTGCGTCTGGCGTTCTCACACGGTTATTGAGATAGCTACTGAAATCAAAGATCACAGCTTAAAACGTTCGTAGCGAGACTTTATATATGTTTATTGCACACACATATATCGTATATACATTCATGTACATGTTTATTATGAATCACGCTATGCTAATTAATTATAGCTAGTCAAACTCACACTATATGCAAATGAGCATCCCAGTCTATATTTTATTCTTGCCTCAGCACCGAGTGAACGTTACTGATGATGGATAGAAATTCCGAAACGTAAGCGTCTGGCATTGTCACATAGCGACTGAGATAGATGTGACATGACCACAGCTTAAAACTTTTGTAACTAGGTATATATATAATATTCATAAGCAGAACGTATATGTTTTCATATACACATCTACTATGATTCACGCTATGATGATGGTACCGCTAATGAACTAAAATGGCGAAAGAAGTGAGCAGGCACTGACGATACGCACGAGCAGAAGTGAGGTACGTCAATTGTTGAAATATCGTCGTTTCATGTTGTTTGAAAGAGGCTCACTAATCTATACAACACCAAAGAAATATGTGCACATGAAAAGTTTTTATTTCTCATTTTGATATTTAAGGGATTCTAGAAAAAATTCGAAATTCTATACATTACCCATCAATTACCCAAAAGTAAGTAAGTTTAAAGCGGCATAGCGGGATATATTAGGTAAAATTTTCTCCTGACTTTTATGGAGAGATGAGTTAGAGATAGCAATTAACAAAGTATTTATAAACGTAACAACGGACAGCACCTGCAGAATTTTGTAGAGTTTGAAGCAGACCAAATTAAATTACTTATAATCTAATTCGTAGTACAGAGTACGTTTTCTTTTCCTTGTTACCATACATGCACACACGCACACACACACACACACACACACACACACACACACACACACACACACACACACACACACACACACACACACACACACACACACACATACACACACACACACACACACACACACACACACACGCGCGCGCGCTCACACACACACGCAGACACACACACATACGCACTGACATGTATATAATGTGTATGTGAGCATGAGTGTATGTGCGTGTATTGATAATATGTGGGATTTAAAAAGATTTAAACATACTTCTGTGCTTTTGCACTTTTATTTTTACACACACACACACACACATATATATATATATACGAAAATGAGTTTTTTTTAAAATAAAAAACAACAACAGATGTCCTACACGGGTGAAAGTACAAGGAAAAGAAATCGAAAATGCAAATGGAGTCTTTTTAAGAATATTTATTTATTTCCTTTACCGGTTTCACAGTTCTTATTCTTTTAAAAGTAGAATTGAGATGGAGGGTTTCTGGTTTTAATGTATATATATATATTTAGTTTTGGAATTTGTTTTGCAAGATTTCTTATCTGAAAATGTGTGTTGAAACAGATATTGTTATACTTTGGGAGGGTCATGCCGCCAATAAAAACATACGCACCTGTTAGTTTCACTTTCAATTTGTTATAAATTTCCGGTTGGTTGGTTCGATAACGGGTTGATTGTTTATATATTGTCAACACTCTTTCGTCATAGATTCTGTGACCTCCTTAGTGACTATTTTGTGTCTCTTCTTTGTTCTGTCCTACACCATCTTGTTTTTGTGTGTTGTGTGTTGTGTGCTTAGTTTGCGCATGCGTTACATTCGTGTGTGTGTATATTTTTATTTATTTATGTGTTTATTTACTTGTCACTAGCTGGCAGTTTGCTCTATCTGTGTGTGTCTGATTTCTTTTGTTAGTTTGGTTTTTGTGTGTGTCTGTATGTCTTCGTTTTGTCCTTAATTACTAGTTGTGATGTTGCTATTCCACTCATGTTTTGTTTAATTTTAGTTGGTGTTCGTTTATATTTGTTGCCTCTGTGATTTGTCTGGGCATTGCATCTTTCCTCTGTGTGGATATGATTTTTATCTCTATGTTTTCTAATGTACCCCTACGTTTCTAGTTTTGCAGTTAGTTTGCGAGCTTAGTTTGTTGCAGACTATGCATTTCCTTTCTTTGAAATGGGTATGAGGATCTTTGAAATGGGTGTTTTACTAATAAACTTATGGTATGATAGCAATAAATACCAAACTGTAATGTTCGTCAATACAACCCCTAGAAGCGAACTGGCTTACAGATTTAGAAATCCCTAGACAAGCTCAAATTAAATATTAAAATATTTGAAAGACCAGGTGTTCCCATAAAAACTCTAGTTAGTAAAATATTGTTTCCATTGGTTTTTCCAATTGCTAATATATATATATATATATATATATATATATATATATATATATATATATATATATATATAATATTTAAGTATCGAGAGAGAGAAGAAGAGATAAGCGATACATATATTTAGTTGCCAATAGTTTGTGCAGATGTGCTCAATACTTGTGCCTACAGGGTTAAATAATAGAAGCATTAATATTTAGTGGGCGAGAATATAAACAGAGCGGTTACAAATGAAATGAATACAAAGGAGTATATACCGTTAAAACATGTTTATATAAAAATGCACCTTCGTGCGTTTCACCAAAAAAGGGCTTCTCAAGAGCATAGAAAACAAAAGAATGATCAGTACGTGACCCAGGAGGGGTTTTAAGGGCGAAACGTACGAAGGTGCATTTTTATATAAACATGTTTTAACGGTATATATTCCTTCGTATTCATTTCATTATATATATATATATATATATATATATATATATATATATATATATATATATATATATATATATATATATATATATATATATATATATATATATATATATATATATATATTCAGGATGAAAAACAGAGCGCTTTATGTTATATACATAGCTGGAATATTATAGAATAGTGATCTTCAAACGAGGGTTTTACATGTGGTGTGCACAGCTCAAACCAAGAGAAATACGGGATTTGAAACCAATGGTAGCGACGAAACTCTCTCTTAGCGCAGTGCAACATTCCTTCGTCTGGGAGTTAAAAGATAAATGAGTACCGCATGAAATAACATGGAAGAGGTTCGAGAAGTCTACGCCATACAACT
>OZ024740.1:278535528-278573028 GCA_964016885.1 Eledone cirrhosa | reverse complement strand
GAATGTAAAGAAAAGATTCGGATCGACAACAATTCTAGAAGATTCTATATAAAAAAGAAGTCTCTAAGCATGCTATAAGTTATTTATGATTTTGACAATATTCCTTACATACTCTGGAAGCATTAACTGTGGGGAAGGCAGTAGCCATAAGAAGCAGGTACATTGAGCATGCTGTAAACAAATTAGGAATCTCTTAAGAGGAATATATCAAGGGGATTCCTTCTCTCAACTGAATTTCTGTCTGGTGGTAACACACATTTATCCAAACTGATAAATCAAATTAGATGCAGATACAAGTGCTATACGGTAACGACGAAGACTCTTCTGTAAAAGATTGGCCTCAAGCTATTTGGATGTATAATGTAGATGCCGAGCAAATGAAAACCGATTACACACGGTTCTCGAATTCTATAGGGAAATTGGTATGATATTTAGTTTGGAAATATACTCCAAGACATTGAAGAGAGAAAAGTTAATAGAATAATCAGGAATATCTTGTTAGATAAAGAAACCGAGATAAGAGAGTCAGACAAATGAACATTTACTATCATTTGATAATCAACGAACTAGCCAGAGTACGTTATACAAAAGTGGAAATCAGAGGGTTAAAATGTTATATACATATCAAATTGATAATTAGAATGGAATGAATGCTAAACATAAGGTAATAAATAGCAGTTTAGTTATTATAGGAATACACTAGAGTTGCTTTTATTCTTAAGTGGAAGTTAAATGAATCGACAAGGATAGATAAGAAAACAATAAAAATGATCATTATATTTTGAAGACATCATTCAAAAGCTGATACAGAAAGACTATATTTACTACGAATGCTTAAAAACATATTATAAATATCTACTAGAATAAATATCTAGTAAGGAATGAAAAGAAATAGATAGAAATAGCTACAAAGCACGAACAATATTATATCTACTTCGGGAATACTAACTAATAAAAACAAACCGAAGAGAATGTAAAAACAATAGAATGGTCAATACTCGACAAGACATGATGAAGTGGAAATAGAGAATGGAACAAATAAATACTGTATGACAAGTCCAGGATTCAAACTTAAGACGAAAGAATTTTGATTGTGATAAAAGAATAAAGACTTATAACTAGAAATTAACAAAAACGTATAATGAATAAAGTTGACAGACTATATAGAATGTAGACGCTTTTAAGAAACAATCAATCGCATTGTTTCTAGCTGTCCAGACATAACCAAGCGAAATACATCGACAATATTGACATAGATGAAGGTTTCAGGTACTGAAAACTATGCCATTATTATAAAATACCGACATGATACAAGTATATAACAGAAAGTGCTATTGAGAATAAGAAACTAAATATACCAGCTTACCGAGACAGAAATCAAAGTAAATCACCTTGATATTGTCAAAGGGCACCAAGAAAAATGTCTCCGAATCAACATATGAATTTCAGTGTACGATTCTATATTTATAAAAAAAATGGAAAAAGCTATCTAAATATACAGGCCTGGAAATATTATCTATAATATGGGGATTTCAACAGAACAAATCTCCATAATAGAAGATAACGCTAAGATGATAAAAAGAGATGCACATATATACACGCGCGCATACATACATGCTAGCGTGTGCGCGCGCGCACACACACACACATACATATTTATAACTCAGACTTATGCACAAGCACAACTTAAAAATATTACTATTCGATATTTTACGTATATTATGCATAATATGATGCTTTGTTTTGTGTTACAATAGAAAAAAAGCTAGCACATCAAGTTTGTCACGAGACAAGGAGCTACGATCATAAATGCAATGAAAGAATGGAATACTGAAAATAACGATGAAAATAATGAAAATAACGATAAAAATAATCAACGATAAGACCAACAATGTTCTTTCCCTCAGAATTTCGGAGAAAACCTATAGCTAAACAGTCATAAGAATTACACACACAACATATATAAACAGGCTGCTCTGAAGTCCTGAGAACCCTATTCTATTTCCAGATGGCCGATGCTTAGCTCTGATCTGCTCTCTGTATAATATGACGATCTAGTCTTCTTCTTCTTCTTCTTCTTCTTCTTCTTCTTCTTCTTCTTCTTCTTCTTCTTCTTCTTCTTCTTCTTGGGAGGGTCGTGGGGGCAAAGTCCTCAAACATGTCTTTCAGCGGGATTTGGGAGAAGCAACCGCCTCCAACAACAGGAAATTCCACGAGCGCAAACAGTCACAGCAAAACAACTAAATAAACAATACAATATAAACAAGAACAGCACAACATCGTGGGGGAAGAGTCCTTATGAACCGCCTCCCAACAGATTCTGTCAGAAGCCACAGTCTCCAACTGACCCGATTGGATCCCCAAGCGAGACCAACAGAACTCATGGATGTTACCCAACCATCTTGCACTGGGCCTATTTCTGCCGGTTGGTTCTGCCCGTAAAATCTATCCAGTGATTTTTTTTTTCCCTGAGACATCCTAACCACAGGTCAGTTTTATCGGGGCTGTGAGCTGTTATTTCAGAGAAGTAGCGGCTCTGCGTGGAACGACTCTCTGATCTCCAAGCTACATACTCTATCGAGTGATATTACCCCAAAGATACTGCCAAGGAACCCCATTTTAGTCCCTTATTGTATCATTCCTAAATATTTCTTACGAGTATCCTCGGCAATTAGGTGACCTGAGGTGCAATAGAAGAATAAGTATTCTGACCAGAAACAATGAAACGTCAGCAACAAATTCAATTAATGATACAAAAGCTAATAAAGTGATTCTTTATTTTATCCACTAGTCCATTTCACATCTACACACAATTTATTATAAACTTCCAAAATAGTCACCAAGGAAGTCTCAGAATGTGTGACAAAAGAGCTTTGACATTAATCAAATAACTTATTATCCAGTTATTAAATTAACCGACTGCAAATTTATAATAAACTGAAGTGAAAACCAACAAGTGCGTGCATTTTTATTGGCAGAATGACCCCCCCCCCCACCAAAGTATCACACATACACATACACACTTACATCTATACATACACACACACCTTACCTTCCGCCATCCCCGCTCGGACTCTAATTTTCTTGCTTGCCTTCCTCCCTCTTCTCCCACCCCTTACGCACTACCACACCCTTTCCACACCGGACACGTACACCCATACATATGTATATATATATACATATACATACATACATATTTATGTATATATATATATATATATAGTAATAATAATACATTTGAAGACTAAAATCCAAAGAGGGCTCGATAAGGATAAATATATATCAAATATATAAGAACCGTAGAGTAAATATTTATTAAAATAACAAATTAAAGTTTAAGCAAAGAATCGCTGCTTAACGGGATCTTCTGAAACTAACAAAGTCAATCTGTGAACGCAGAAGTGAATATTTTATTCAGATATTTCATTTATTCAGATATTTCATTTAAAATATAACTGATACTTGTTAATTTTTTATACTCTCATGAACTTCATACCCCGTCGGATGACATTAAAACTATATATATATATATTTACGACCAGGTCTTTGGAATAGACTTTGGTAGTTCAGTGTGCTGTACGTTTACTAACGAATTCGTTTTAAAACAACGTTGATGGAACTGAATCTGGTCGTTAAGTGAAGGATAGTTGTATGTGACAACGTATTATGGACTTAATGCGGTTTTAATTTCATTCAAAATATAACAAAAACGGCCATGAAAAACAATTTAACCAAAACACTTTTCTATGATTCAAAACGGGTATTTTAAACACTTTGTTTAAAATACCGGTTTTGAATCATAGAAAAGTGTTAAATTAACTTAAACGCACACCTTATACATATATTCAGTTTATAAACAAATCATATGAGTATTTTATTGTATATTTGTACAACAGACACTTGAAATCTGTTTTAAGCAAATATTTCATCCGTAAATGTAATTAATATGGGGAAATAAAACCCCCTCAAATTTTCTAAGTAGCATAAGATAAATTTTCTAACTTCATAAGATAATATCTTGTATTAAACTATGTATTTTAGAACAATCAGTCGAATATTTAATATAATATGTAAATTAACTAATTACGTATTCAAATGTCTGATATGCAAATCGACAAAATTTCAGGTGGTTTATATTCTCCAATAAATCTGTTAGATGTGTTAACTATGTTTGAATATAATCATATTGTTCTGTCTGTCAATTGTAACCTTCTGTTAGGTTGGGCTACACACTATAATATATTGGCTGCTGTACTATAAATATCATTGTAGTCTTCTTCTTCTTCTTCTTCTTCTTCTTCTTCTTCTTCTTCTTCTTCTTCTTCTTCTTCTTCTTCTTCTTCTTCTTCTTCTTCTTCTTCTTCTTCTTCTTCTTCTCTGAGAGGGCCGTGGAACCGGAGTCCTCAATCATTCCGTCCAGCGGTCCTGTTAGAAGAAAACGTCTCCAACTGATCCGGCTGGATTCTGAAGCGATGTTATCCAACCATCTTGCTCGGGGTCTCCTGCCGGTTGATTTTGCCAGTAAAATGTGTTCAGCGATTCTTTCCTGAGCCATTCTCTCCTGAAATATATACCAATATGTATGTTTCTTTCCTACAATTCTAAGTATCTGTGTATGTACTAATACAGTTATTTATGCCTTTATTAATAGTTTGATCTTTGACACTAACAACAAAACTATAAAAAAAACGTGTCTTTCCGGAAGTAAAATTTAATACAAAAATGAAATTTAAATTAAATAACTGACAAATTAGTTGCCTGCTTCCAAACCTGATTATTCCATAACTACTAATAAGATTAAAAAAACTTAATTATCTCCCTTTCCATCTAATTATATAATTGGGCAGAAAGTAACATTAGAGCACTGATAAACCTTCAATTCTATTATTGTCATAAAAGAAAATCAGATATCATCTATACATATATATAAAACTGCAGTTGTCTGTGTGTGTGTCCTCATTTTTGCAAAGTCTATACAAATCCACATTTCTACTCAGATTGACTTCAAACTTGCATTTATATATTCCTTGCGGTCTAAAGATATTAACTGCAACTTTTATTTTTCAATTTTCTGTTGTTAAAGGGGTGTTAGGCGCCGGTTATCGATGTCCGTCGCGCCCTTATAATATCTGTCTGTATGCCTGGCTGTCTACATTACGACATTCTGACAAACATTAATGACGTATTATGTTCGCTATTATCCGTTCATTGCCAGGGAACGTCTTCACGACCCAAAGTATCGTCTTCCTGTTTATCTTCGGTTGCAACGTTTTTCGAAATATTTACTTCTGCGTTCACAGATTGATTTTTTAGTTTCAGAAGATCCCGTTAAGGGTGAAAGCAGCGATTCTTTGCTTGAACTTTAATCTGTTATTTTAATATATAATATAAACGAGGCAAGGCAGCCCAGTTGCACTTCTTGCCAATAAACATTAACCCTTTCTGCGCCATTCATCTAGCTGTAGACCAACAAATACCAAGTAAACGGAGCGTTGACAAGAACGATGGCAAATGAATCTTCGAGGTAAGCAGTTTCCTCCCGAGCTGTTAGTTCACGCGGGATTCTGTGCTACACCTTTTCGTAATAATACCGAACAACGTACTGCTGGTCACTCCTTCCTCCAAAAGCCGTACAAAGCGGACATATGCATCGGGCAGATGGATCGGGTGCAAATCTACACCAGGCCTACGCGAGAAATTCGCAAGGGACTGCACCGAGAGGGATAGAGAGAAAGAGTAACTTAGGGGAAAGAATGCGAATTAACCTTTGAGGTAAGTAGCCTACGCCTTACTGCTATGACACTGGAACCTTCTGCCAACTTAACCTGTGACTTTCTCTTTCACATTTACTCCAAAAGGCCAAAAACAGAGGAGTATGAAAAGAAGGGACTCAACAATATTTCTATGAACAATGCGCGTAGACAGCTAAACTGTACTTTCAACTTCTTAATTTTCTCCAAATAAAACAAGTTTCCTGTCCGTATATTTTCGTGAGTTTTTAACAGGCACTCACAAATAAACGTTTCTCATTGGAGGTGTTATTACCAACGTTTCTCATTGGAGGTGTTCTTACTCGTGCAACGCGGGGATACACTGCTAGTGCTCAATAAAACCACTGAAAAAATAACCCCATTCTTTTATAACAAAATTAAGAGAAAATTAAGTTGAAAATAAAGTTAAAGCATTCGTTAAGTACATGAGAGAGCTAGCAATTGTATTAAATCATGCATGCAGCCAACCACCCGATTCTATTTCATCTGATTCAGCCTTCGCAAATCATGTGTCCTTTCTTACTTACGGTGAACTAGCAGAGTCGTTAGAACGTCAGATAGAATGATTTGCGGTATTCGTTTCGGCTTTCTGCTCTCTGAGTTCAAATCCAACCAAGGTCAACTTTCGAGGTCGATAAAAGAGTACCACTCTATTACTGGGATCGATTCTTCCTCTATATATCTTTCTCTCTTCATCTTCCTTACTCTCTATCCTTCTCTGGAAGAAATCTGCTGTATTCAGACCTAGAGAGGGATGGGCTTCACCAGATTTAAAAATGTCCTAGACACGCCATATGTCAATATGGCGCCCAACAACCCCTCCAGGAGTTACGGGATCATGCAAACCAGGAGGTAACTCAGCAGTAGCAGTAGAAAAAACAACAGCAGTAGCAGCAACAGCAACAACAGCAGCGGCAAGCTGCTACAGTTCTGACAGATGTCATTTGACTCCATTTCAAGTAACAACACTGTAACATGTCAGAGATTCTTTATATACAATAGCTACAGTTGTAACACCAGTAAACCAGATTCACTAGATACATACCTTGATAAATAATTCACACCCCATCGGATGAGTATATACATATATATATATATATATAGACCGGTAAGCTTAAACAGAAAAACGAACAAACAAAACAAAACAAATGAAAAACAAAAGAAAAACAAACAAACAAACAACGAAGCAATTTCCACCTCTCAAAAGAATGTCAATGCCAAAGAAACAACATTTGTACATTTGAACCCCGGAGCAACACCAACATTGGATACTGTTCTTTTTTACACACTATCGTGTGCTGAAGTTCACATGATATAACAAGAAACGATTGTCCACACTACCCCAAATACTGCTTTGGAGAGAGCTGGTATAAATTGGCTCTGTTGTCATCACCTGGAGAAGGGATGGGCTCTGCCAGGTTTAAAATGGTAAAAAAATGTCGTATGTTACTACGGCACCCCAGTTTCTCCACCAGGATTACGGGTCTACATACACACACATTCTTACATTCTTAGCAAGTATAATGACAAGTAAGAATCTTTTGAAACAGCGAGCGAGATTGAAATTAAAAATAGAAGCTTTCGCCTGGATAACCAAAGATGTGGGTTCGACTCTCATGTACGTCAATGCTCATCTTTTTCCATTTCTTAGAAGGTTTTAAACCCCACTATTAGGCTAAGTAGAGGGTAGATTAATTTCAAATAGTATCAATTTTTCTTTGTTCTGTAAAATCAAAGATTGTAAAACGACTTTATAATAGCTGATGCAATATTGTTAAACCTTCAACTGATATACTTCGATCTATAGTTTAAACCGATGTGCGACATCACTCTCTCTCTCTGAATATCGAACACTTTAATTGTATCTCTCTCTCTCTCTATAACGGCCTATCTTTCTCTTTCTGCCTCCCCCCTCTATGTTTCTCTCTCATTAGACGTGTGTGTATGTATTTGTGTGTGTAGTTTTCGTGTGATTCAACCAGCCAACCAGCCAACCAGCCAGTCAACCAACCAATAAACAGGTTTCTTTTATATTATATATAGATATCGTTTATTTCGACGGATGTCTTTCACACACACACACACACACACACACACACACACACACACACACACACACACACACACACACACACACACACACACACACACACACACACACTCTCTCACGCACACATATACATATACAATATCTACCAACATACCTACTTACCTACCTACCTACTTACCTACCTACCTACCTACCTATCTACCTACCTACCTACCTATCTACCTACCTACCTACCTACTTACCTACCTACCTCCCTACCTACCTACTTACTTACCTACCTACCTACCTACCTACTTACCTACCTACTTACCTACCTACCTAATTACCTACCTACCTACTTACCTACCTACCTACCTACCTACCTACCTACCTACCTACCTACCTACCTACCTACCTACCTACTTACCTACCTACTTACCTACCTACTTACCTACTTACCTACCTACTTACCTACTTACCTACCTACTTACCTACTTACCTACCTACCTTCCTACCTACCTTCCTATGTCCCTATCCACCTACCTACCTACCTACTTACCTATCCACTTACCTATCCGCCTATCTACCTACCTATCTATCTATATATTTATCTACCCACCTACCTCCTTATCTACTTCCCTATCTCTCTACCAAACTACCCACCTATCTATTTACCTACCTACCTACATATCTACCTTTTTACCTACCTACTTACTTACCCACCTCCCTCCCTGCCTACCTACCTACTTACCCACCTGCTTACCAACTTACCTTTGTCTCTTCATAAGTCCGGGTTCTTACAAAGGTTGTGAAATACAGGTTGAAGTTGGCTAATAGTTCATACTGAGAATTTCATTATAGATTTTTAAATCACAATACCTATAAAAGAAAAGTTATTATAAAATGTGTTGTAGGGAATGTATTATTCATATTTAGTATATGTGATCGTGTAATTGATAGAGAATAGCGTTATTTAAACATGTGACCATACGAAAATTGATTCAGCAATTTTGTTTCTTATTCGGCTTGAACGTGCCTTGATATTGAATATGTGAATGGACAAACAACTGATTCAATTATGAGCAGCTTTCAACAATATTATAGTAGAAAAATTAAGAACTGGCAGCTACTCAAAATTCTAAACGACGAGTTAAGAGAAATATTTTCGTGCGTTTGCATTATATGGCTAAACTAGCTTCCCGTGTACAAATCTCTGACTTAGTAAACCGGTAAAAGATGCTAAAAACGTCACATGTAATGAAGTAGTTGCTGCACGTTTAATGACATAAACATCAATATGTGCCATATATTACACAGTATGCAGTAAAACATTATAATGTAAGGTGAATGGAGGAGAATGGGGAATCGGGAGGTAAATGTGGCACTAGCAAGTTTCCCCTATGGACAAGTAAACATTTTTGTTACTCCTTTCTTTCTAGACTCGTTGATTCACATAAAATATATTACGGCAGAATATGAAATTTTATTAATCTTTGTTCAATTGACTTAGAAAAGTTAAAATATTTATTGTTTAAAATCTAGCGTCTGGGGAATCTTTCATGTTCTTCTCTTTTTACAAACTGAAGGAACTTATCATTTTATATTAGTTTAAAACATTGATTTATTTGAAGCCACTGTAAAAACGAGATATTTGATTTGTTTTGCAATACCAGACGATTCATGCAAAAATTTTTTTTGCATGAATCGTCTGGTATTCAATGAAATCGGTTGACTAGAAAAAATAACGTTGCATAGTAAAACGACATCTGACGTAAGACAACAAGAAGTAGTTCTACCACACTATTTTGTGATTGTGATGGAATCTGGAGGAAAATGGGAGGAGAATTGAAAGGGACCCAAATTAAAAAAAAATATATATGTATTTATGTATGTATGTATGTTCTTCTGGTTTTATAATTTCACAAAGTTTTACCAATAGAGAGAGGCGGTTTCTAACATAGACACAAGACTCTCTCATTGGAATTTACACATCAACTAGGTAGATATGTATGTATGCATGCATGTGTAGATATGGATGTTATTGTATGTGTGGATGTGTATGTTTTGAGTTGTATGTGTGCATGTGTATATGCTTTGTATCTGTACATGTGTATATGTAGTTATTAGATGCAACATTTTTGGAATGTTTTACATATTTTTACTGTTCCATTAATGGGTTGTACTTGTAATTTCCTAACTAGTTGTGTTCTTTCTATTCCTGTGAAGCCCAGCTTCTCAAGATTTGTATTGAGGCAGTTACTAACATATCCCAGTGCCCCAACAATCACAGGCATACATCTGAAGGTGTAATCAGGGTGGAGTATCTGCAGATTTCTCATCAGTTGTGCATAAATATTCTCCTTTTCACTAATCTTTGATATTGTATTGGCATCTGCTGGGCAGCTAATTTCTACTACTGTGCATGTTTTCTTCTCCCTATCCCATATCATAATATCTGGTCTGTTATGCCTGCATTTTATTGGGGTTTTTACTGGAACATTCCACCAGTACTCTTTCATATTATGTACATGGATGTTTTCCACATTGTTGTAGCTTTTAATGTATTTATTATCGGGGCTATCTTTTTTACGAACAGCATTGTACAGTGTTTTGGCCACTACATCATGCCTCATAGGTAGATAGTACCGCGATGACATCTTTGGACAGCTGCTGATGACATGGGTGATATCCTCAATGTTAGTTCTGCAGGGTCTGCACTTGTTATCACATCTAGGTGTTTTGCCTGCATCCCTATCTCTTTTGTGAATCAGGTATTTCGTGCTAATCTCCTGTTCCTGGATTGTAAAAGCGTATCCTCAAAGTGGGAGTCAATATAGCGGTTGTTGGTCCAAGATAGACTACTTTCCTTATCTATATTACTCTCACTCTGGAGATTCCTGGCAACATATCCATGCATGATTTTTTGCTGATAGGCATGCAGTTTTTCATCCATGGATTCACTGCGATACTGCTGAGCGACATCCCTGGGTGTGAGTTTTTGATTATCACACAGGGAATATCTCTCAAGGAATTCCTTCCCAACTCTAATGATCTTATCTGTTTCATGCAGATAGACTTGCTTGAGAAACGGGCTTCTACGCTTCGAGGTTCGTAGATGTTGTCGGAGAGATATGATGCGACATTCAAATGTTGTCTGGACTGATGTTAGGCCTCTGCCTCCCTGCTTACGTTTCAAGTAAAGGCGGTCTATGTCACTGTTGATGTGGAAGTTTCCGGTGTTGTTCAGTATTTTTCGAGTTCCAACATCAACTGCTCGGATTTCGTCTATCGTCCAATTGAGTATTCCAAACGCTGGTGTTAGGACAGGCACAGCAAACCCATTGTGAGCCACTGTTTTGTTTTGCGCAGAGAGTTCCGATGACCAGATATTTCTTAATCGGGTGTAGTATTCCCTGGTTACGCGTTCTTTATTACAGATACCATTATAGGATATGTTCTCATCTATCCCCAGGTATCTGTAGCAGTCCTCATCAGATATCGGTGTAACAGTTAGGCCATTGATGACAATGTTGCTAGATTGGGTTGTTGTTTTTCTTCGCTTTATAGTCATGTATGAGCATTTAGCTTAACCAAACTCCCTTCCTATATCCTTTGAGAACGTTGTAACCAGGTCAAGATTCTTCTTCATCCCATCCATGTTCTTGGCATAGAGTTTCAGATAGAAATTATGGGTTAGGTTCGTATTTCTGTCCTCCTGTGAACCAATGATGTATCCCTCACATATCTTGAGCAGAAAGGACAAGAGGTTTAATGACAAGATGAATAATATCACAGAGAGACTGTACACCTGAAATATACCCCTGCAATATTTTATTTTATCAGTGAAAATAGAGTCCTCCCTCTCTGTCTTTAACCTGAGGATAGTAGCCCAAGAAGAAGACAGCCTCTCTATGGCTCTGACAATAATGTCTGGGACTTTAGCAAGTTGGAGGGCCTCTATCATCCAAGAGTGGGGAACAGAATCGAAAGCTTTCCTGTAGTCCAGCCAGACTGTAGCCATATTCCTTCTAAGTTGTTCACCTCCGACATCGCAGTTTTGTTGATTAGGAGTTGGTCAGCACATCCCCAAACCCCTTTCTTTCCAGCTGCTTGTTCATCTGTGATGATGTTATTATTTTCACAGTGATCTTGGAGGAATAGGTTCAGGCAGGCTGTATACATCTTATACATCAGGTTCTGGCATGCAACGGGTCGGTAGTTTTTTGCCAAGTGGGTGTCTTTGTTCTCGGGGACCAGTAATGTTTGTGCTAATGTCAACTATTCTGGTATAAGTGTATCTCCCTTAAGAACTTGTTGGTAGAGGTCCGTAACGTACCTCCGATAGAATATCAGTTTTTGTACCAGTAGCCGACAATCATGTCTCTTCCTGGTGTTTTCTTATCTTGGAGTTTTCCCATCACAGTCTCAAGGGTACCCTCACTTATGTTTTTCGTATGTTTTTGTTGTTGTGTAGGAGCAATAGTTCTTTCTCTAGGAGCAATATGTATGTATGTATGTATGTATGTATGTATGTATGTATGTATGTATGTATGTATGTATGTATGTATGTATGCAAGCATGTATGTATATATATATATATATATATATATATATATATATATATATATATATATATATATATATATATATATATATATATATATATATATCATAAAATATGTCTTTAGAATCACTAGATATAAGATATACCAATACCTCTCCCAATTAGTATAATTAACCATATAAAAAATCAATTAGACCAAGCTATAAGAATAAAGGCTCCTATGAAGAAACCTCCGACAAATAACGACACATATATATCTATGATTTTATATATATATGTAAATCTTTATATAAATAAATATATATATATAGTAGTAGAACAATGGAAGGTAATATCTGTAGTGGTAGAGCACTCAGTCCATGGGGCGAGTTAGGTAGAAGTGGTTACACAACAGTTAGTTCACCATACCGAGAACAATTGTTTCACCTTAGCGGATCCTCATTTTATCAAGAGTTAAAATAATATATATCTTCATTATACTGTAGTATTTATTTTGCTGCTTTCCTTTTACCTTTCGGATATATATTTTTATATGTATATGCATATATATATCATACATACACACATGGTGGCTGCCAACTCGTTTTCGGGTACGGCCACTACTTTATATCCATGTAGGAGAACCCCTACCGATGCGCTGAACTAGTGTGACTTTTTAGTCCAGCCAGCGACTTGAAAACTCTGGTACAAACACTACACTTGTGACAATTATTGACACATAGTGCTGGGCCCATGGTACCATGTGACGACAAGTGCAGAGAGATCTCCAGATATAAAGCAATGTGTGCCGTGAAGCTTTTATAGTGAGCAAAGGCACTGCACAAAGCCAGTCCCACTCTCTTAACCAAGATGATATTTACCAAAAAGAAGAACAAGTCAACATTATTGGATACCATCAGGGTTGCAGGTGTTATATCAGAGTTTTCCTTCTAGAATTCTGCCTTGACAAAGGCTAAGGGGTCATCTCTCCCGGTGATTTTGGATGGCCATTGACTCTTAAGAGCTCCTTTGCTCTTTGACAGGTTATGTTTTTAGTCCTGCAGGATGTCCAAAGTCACCCTCCTCACCAAGAAACCTTGGTGGGGTTTCCAGTTTAGTCGCCAACGACCCGACCATGAGACAGGTTGTACTGGGATACATGTTACCAGAAGCACCAACTGGTGACCTGACATACACACATACATACATATACATATAAAAAATATATATCCGAAAGGTAAAAGGAAAACAACAAAATAAATACTACAGTATAATGAAGATATATATTATTTTAACTCTTGATAAAATGGGAAAAGTATTAAGGTTTCAAAAGTTAGTGGTTCATCAGAAGATTGATCGATAAATAATAAAACTCGAAACACAGGAGAGAGTGAGAAGAAGAAACGAAGAAAATGTTTTTTTTGGGAAAAGCAAGTGTGTTAAGTCAGCCATATATATATACACACATACATACATACATACATAATACATATATATATACATACATATACATACATATACATACATACATATACATATACATACATATACACATACATACATACATATACATATATATGTTTATATATATATATATATATACATATATAAAATACAACATGCATACATAACTACATACATATACACTCACACGCACATATATGTATGTATGTATGTATGTATGTATGTATGTATGTATGTATGTATGTATGTATGTATGTATGTATATATGTATGTATGTACGTGAGTATGCACATATAATTATGAGAAAATAACAGCTTCACTCCATTAAAATCTATGTTAATAGAACTATACCATTGTTTTCCATAATGGAATACATAATTATTACATTGAAATTACTTTATTTTGCTTATCTTTATTTTATTTTGGTTTACTCTGAATTGGTTTGATTTTATTAGTTTTATTATTTATTTACATTCCCATTTTGTTTTTCCTACTTGAAATAAACGTATATTAATTGTTTTGCTTATATATTTTTCAAGTAGATGTTACAATCTTAGTTGTTATTACTATTGTTGCTTTTGTTGTTAACTTTACCTAAGTTAGTACTGATTGATCAAATGCATCGTGAAATGCCTCATCTTCTATATTCTAGACCAGGGGTGTACAACATATTCCATTAGCAGGCCACTTTTTAACATTGGAACAAATATTAGGGCCATTAATATTTATTAAGCACTATTCCAAAGATTCCCCACAACTTCTTTCCATAACATGGAACTGGGAAATTATATCACACATAACTATCAGTGAAGCCCTTTAGTATAGGCCAACTAACAGAAAATTGTATTACGGTTACGAAAAAAATTCTAAATAAGTCTACAAGGTAAAAATTAAAAACGACCATCACGGGCCACTCTGACTGGTTTGGCGGGCCTGATTGTGGCCCGCGGGCCGTCTGTTGCACGTCCCTTTTCTAGACTAATATGTCCAATGTATCCTTCTATTATCGATTGGCAGTATCCTTAGAGCATCGGATACCATGCTTCGTGTTATAGAGTTACGGATCTTTACGTTCTGAGATTAAATCCCGTCGACGTTAACTCTGCCTTCCATCCCTTCGGGATTGATAAAATAAAGCATTAGTAAGTTTGCATCGACCCCACCTCTCTTGAAATTGCTGGCCTTGTGCCTAAAGTAGAAACAATTATTTTTCAAGACGATAAACTGAGAGATATGAGGGAGATGTATTTCTTTACTGTTATTGTATAATTATTGTTGTTCAACCACAGAGCATCCCGGATCGAGCAGCTTTTAATCAAAAGTATTCCAGCCTCGATTATTTTGAGGTTAGCAATGTCATTGTACAACTAACTTTATTATCAGTAAAGTCAGTTGCATGATTTAGGAGTTGACTTAACAAATAAGGACGAATAGGTACAAAACTACCAAAGGGCGAATTTAACATTCCAGCAATAACATTATATTAGGTAGATGATTATGTTGTTTAATTTAAAACATAAAAAAACTAACCTTGGTAATATATGTACAGAATTTCTTCAGACTGGGGGAGAACAACCAAAAATATTCCACGCAAATTTCTGAATAGTATCCCGACAATTGGTGATTTTCCATTCGCTTTCAAAATAGGTACTTTAACAAAAGGGGAAAATTATCGGCTCTCTAAGATACATCTATAAATTACTCACGACTATCATTATAGAAATTTACTTCTACGTCTGCTTTCTTTGTTGTTTTCCTTGTTGTCAAGCTACTATCTGCCATGAGGAGGAAAAAAAGAAGAAATATTTTCCCCGCAGTAAATTATAGAAAAATCAATTAAATACAACAACCAAATTTACATTGTATTCATCGACTTTAACTACATTTTTGACGCCTACACCTCACCTTTAGACGCTTTGGGAAGTCCCAGAAAGCAATCATTTCCAAAGGGATTACATTAAACCACCTTGCTTAAATTAAAGTTCACAATCTGGTCTCAAGATTGATGTTAGCATAAACGAAAGGTATTAAGTAATGATGGATTTCGTCGGATATTTTTGTGTGTGTACTATTGGCTGTAGATATATCATATATATATATGCAGACATGTCTTAGATATATCTTATATATATATATATGTTTGCTGAAAATTTAAAGTAAGTGAGACTGTCATTACTCTAAAACAATAGCGTAAGGTCTTCGAAATGCTTTTAATTAAGCAGACAGTGTATTGCAAAATACACTATATATACATTCATATATATATCGCTATTTCAGAGCACCAATTCTAATTTTCAATTTCTACTTGACCGGCAACTGCTCTGTATAATCAGTTCCTGATTATTACTAGAATTCTATGAGAATCAAACATTCATGATTTTCAGCAAACAGGTGGAGTACTTAGCTTTGCTAAGTACCAACAAGTACGAAACAGAGCTCTGTCAGCTTTATCTCCCCTGTTTGCTGAAAATTTAAAGTAAGTGAGACTGTCACTACTCTAAAACAATAGCGTAAGGTCTTCGAAATGCTTTTAATTAAGCATACAGTGTATTGCAAAATACACTATATATACATTCACATTATATATATATATATATATATATATATATATAGGAACCAGTAAGACCCCGACAGCTGAGCTCAAGCCGTCGAAACGGCTTGAGCTCAGCTGTCGGGGTCTTACTGGTTCCTATTATCCACTCTACTACCTCAAGTATTGAGTACTTTGGTGCGTTATGGTCCACCTGGTTCCTTACCACATTTCCTTCGTTATATATATATATATATATATATATATATATATATATCGTTGCTACTACACGTGGTTCCCATGTTTCCCTCTTCGGGACGTTTTTTTCCGATTTTTTCCGTTTTCTTTTCTTTTTTCCCTTCTGTACATTTTTCTCTCTCTCCCAATCTTTCCCCAATAAGTTCCTTTAGTTATTGACGCACTGGAGCTAGGCATCTTGTCTTTAATGCATAGAAATATCTATGATGTCCAGAAGACAATTGATGAAGGGAAATTGCTTTCTTCTTATTTATAAATACACTTTATCCTGCATATATCGTTATACTTTGGGAGGGTGATGCTGCCAACAAAAATAAGATGGTGTAGGACAGAACAAAGAAGAGACACAAAATAAAAAACCTGAGGAGGTCACAGAATGTGTGACGTAAGAGCTTTGATAATATATAAACAACATTCCGGTTATCGAACCAATCAACCGGAAATTTATAATAAATTGAAGTGAAAACCAACAGGTGCGTGTGTTTTTATTGGCAGCATGACTCTCCCAAAGTATAACAATATCTGCTTCAATATACGTTTTCAGATCTTGCAAAACAAATTCAAAAATGAAATATATATATATATATATGTACACACACACACACACACACACACACACACACACACACACACACACACACACACACACACACACACACACACACACACACACACACACACACATATATATATAATTTATTTATATGCATGTATGTGTGTTTGTGTGTGTGTGTGTGTCTGTGTCTGTGTGTTTATACATATGTATGTATAAATATAAAAGTGTCTTCTGTTATGATCTTACGTTAACCAATGACTTCTGAGTGAAATTTGATGCAAGAAAAATGTAGAAGCCTATGGTATATATATATATATATATATATATATATATATATATATATATAAATGAAAGTATAGAATTTATTGTGAGGCTGAAGCCAACAGTATTTCATAATATATATATATATATATTATTTATATATATATATATATTATTTATATATATATATATATATAACCTGGAGTTGCGACCGATAGATAGGATTAGCAATTGGAAAGACCAACGGAAACATTGTTCCCTCGGTCCGATTTGACAAAAAAAAAAAGTCGATCGTTCCTAAAAAATATATATATATAAATAATATATATATATATATTTATATATATAGATTATTTATATATATATATATATATATATATATATATATATATATATATATATATATATATATATATATATATATATATATATAAAGAATTAGTATATCTACCAACATATATATACAGATGCATACCTATGCTAGCAAATATATAGGTTTTGTCTTAGTAACTTTGTGGTTCAATGCAAGGGGATGCAGAACAATTATATGAAAGACGTAAAATAAGAAAATTATAAAAATTAACTTACTTACTAAAATTTCACTCCAACTAATTAGTTTCTGAAAGGGAATAAACATGATTTCTGAATGGAACACATGGAGAATGCCTTTCGTCATCAGGAAGTCTATTCTCAGCTAAGTTCCCAGGCGATGCGTAGACACAGGGAACTTATACAAAAATAATTCAGTGGATGGAAAAAAGCAAGCGTGGACTAAATTCCAAGACATTGAAAAAATCACTGCCTACTTGGTCGGTGGTAAATTCAAAAGAATCAATCACGTGACATCGAGGTTAATCAGTGAGGAGTGGGGGTGTTAAGAAGACAGTAGCCGAACTATTACTATGAACTATAGTAGCAGTTTTGGCAAATTTATGCTCAACAAAATAATTTCCTGATGACGAAAGGCCTTCTCCATGTGTTCCATTCGGAAACCATGTTTATTCCCTTTCAGAAACTAATTAGTTGGAGTGAAATTTTAGTAAGTAAGTTAATTTTTATAATTTTCTTATTTTACGTCTTTTATATATATATATATATATATATATATATATATATATATATATATATATATATATATATATATATATATATATATATATATATATATATATGTATATATATATATATATATATATATATATATATATCAATATTGCCTTCGAAAAGAAACCCGACAAACGCTAGGTAATGTGCCTGGTCAGCGTGTCTACCAGAAGACATTTATCCAGACATAAGTGTTATCTACATGCAACCTAACACCACTTTTATCCTTCAGTATGTTTGGATGAAAGAACTTTAGCATTTAAAACGTATCTTTATTCACCGTTTTTCAAAGCTATATCATTAAGAGTGAATAAGATTAGTGTTCTGAAAAAAATTACTACATTTTTCAGTGCAAAAATATTGCAGCAGCATAGGAGAATATCAGTTTTAAGTGTATGAATGGAGTGTGGAAGTAATATTTCAAACGTTGCGTTAATGCGTTTACAGATTTTGATGTAGAGAAAATGATGGGTGAATTTTAAAGAGACATTGTGAAATTGGCCAAAACTTCGATTAGAAGTAAAACTGGATGATATAAAACGAGTTGGCTGGCGTGATTTCCCATTTTATTAAAAGCGTTGCCTAATTGGAAATCAAAACGTCAAAGGATTCGCCAAGATGGAAAGAAAACTTAAAGAAGTAATATGTTAGTATTTAGAAAGTTAGAATGGAAGAGAGGATTCAAACAAAAACCTTTTCAAGCATGTTACACAAAATAACACCAACCTCTACACTCTTAACCCAGAAAACAAACCGATTATCATCAACTCAGCAAGACTCCGCCATGCAGAGATTATGTGTTAGACTTTAATTGTTAGGAAACCGATGACTTTTAAGTTTTCCGAGGCACAAATTTAGTATTACTATGGTTTTCTAATGTGGCTACTCAACTTTATTTCAAGTTTCCAAAATTGCGATTGGCAGGTCGCTGTGAGAAAAACAAACAATATGTAACGGTAGCCTTTTTCAGTATATGGCGCATGGCTTAGTATTTAGGGTATTCGGTTTACGACCATAAGGTTATGAGTTCCATCATCGGCGGCGCGTTGTGTCTTTGAGCAAAACACTTTAGTTCTCATTGCTCCAGTACACTCAGCTGGCAAAAATAAATTGTATCTGTAATTCTAAGTGGTCAGCTTTGTTACATTCTGAGTCACGCTGAGTCTCCTTATGGGTACGTGGGACTGTGGAATTTTCAGCCACTTCCTGCGCGTAAATTTCACAAGAAGGCTGGTCTATCGATCTTATCAACTGGAACACTCTTCGTTGTAACCGAGGGAGTGCCAGTAATATGTAGAATTACGAGATCTAATGCGCTCTTTCCTTACTTGAAAGATATGTGCGATATGAAGGACATTTGACTGTCATTGATAACAGATTTAACGACTACATAGATTAATCTTAGATTAACACAGATTCTTTCCGACTGCACAGAAAATCCCAAAATCTTTTTGTAAACATTTATTTCAAAGTTATTATTGGCGTAAAGGAAACAGAATGATTTCAGTTACACATCTAATCCTACTGGAAGTATGTCACGTATTTTACGTTGCTCATCGATGCAAAAACTACAGAACATTTAACCAATACACATTCTCTTACCTCCGCTTTTAATGGAGTTCATTTATTCATAGGAGCATAGATTCGTTTCAAACAATCTTTCAAGAAATCAATTATGAACGTGATTTGCAGAGATGAGTGATTTCTAAACGTAATCATTAATGGTTAATTTACAGGTCCTGTAGTTCAGCAGATACGTCTTAAACTGATATTTAATAACTCATACAGGTTATAATTAATGCTAATTTCTGTCAAAAGTAATAACCTGCAATAATTGAATGCTGAAACTTGCAACATTTAATTTTCATTTTAAATTATCGAAAAGTCTTACGTTTTGGC
Organism: Eledone cirrhosa; assembly: GCA_964016885.1. NCBI lineage: Eukaryota > Metazoa > Mollusca > Cephalopoda > Octopoda > Eledonidae > Eledone > Eledone cirrhosa. Next base: position 278,552,613 of record OZ024740.1, on the reverse strand, counting down.
ATCGCATTAAAGGCAAGGACTTAATTTACAATTTCAGCCCGAGGCCCAATGGTTAACACAATAGGATGCATATGAGCCATAGGTTTGAACCTGTATTTCAAAAGAAAGCAACAATATTCAAATGGATCTAACCGTTATATAGATGGTCCAATGTAAACATATGCGTGATCTCCAAATTGTATTTATCTATTAGATTATGTGTTTATAATACCAGAATAAAACCTTTAGCATCAAGTTATTTGAGTGATAATTGAAAAACAATGTCATTAGATGTTTGTCTTAAAATTTATATATATCTCAAAGTTCATATTCTTGTATTATGTAGAACATAAATATCAAAGATTCCAAACGTTGGTACATATCCCACAAGCTGAAGGATAGCAACAACATTGACATAAAGAGCAGCTACTTTTGGACAACTGTTAGCTAAATCACATCCCACCTTAAAGCATACACCTTCACTCTTCAGGAAAAGGAGGTAGCTATTAAATAATACTTGATCATTAAGAAAGAAAAAGAAGCTCCCAAACTTTCACATCGTGATAAAAAAGTTTGATTGCGGCATGCCATTGGAGAAGATATAATCTATATCGCCAACAGCAGCCCAAAGTTATTTACAATGTTATGCGAAGAATATGACCATGAGCTTAGCACCTAGAAAGTTCCTCTGCGAGGCAAAACTTGATCAAGGTGTTTTATGGATGACCAGCAATCGCCCATGCATATTTGTCTCCGCTCATCATGTCACAAGGGAAAGGCAAAGGTCGTTACAAATTTACACCAGTGACGTCACAACTAATTTCTACAGTTGGATTAACAAGAGCAGCGTGAAATAAAGTATACTACTCAAAGACACAACTCACCGTCCGGTCAGGGATTCGAACTCGCAGTTGTGAAGCCAATTCTCAAACCACTAAACCATGCACCTTCACACACACACACACACACACACACACACACACACACACACACACACACACACACACACACACACACACACACACACACACACACACACAATATATATATATATATATATATAACAAAAGAAGGTGTGGTAAGATACCAGGTGGACCACAACGCACCAGAGTACTCAATACTTAGGGTTGTAGAGTGGGTAATAGGGAAAAGAGTCAGGACTTCGACGGCTAAGCCGTCTAGATTTCCCGCCGTTCTAATACTGCTGGCTTAGTTAGGATCTAACTGTCGAAACGGCCGGAGCTCAGCCGTTGGGGGTCCTGACACTTTTCCTATATATATATATATATATATATATATATATATATATATATATATATATATATATGACTTATCTATAATTGTTTCTACTTTAGGCACAAGGCCAGCAATTACTCAGTACATTACTGGTACTTTATTTTATCGACCCCGTAAGGATGAAAGGCAAAGTTGACCTCGGCAGGAGGATTTGAACTCAGAATAGAAAGGGCCGTAACTCTATGCGTCAAAGCATGATGTCCGACCCTCTACCGATAATATCAGCAGGTGTGTGTTTCAATGTTTTAAAGATTTAAAATTAAGAATAACAGTAGCAGGTCCAGGATGTGAAACTCGTTGTTTGAATAACTATTTCGACATCTTATTGAGACAATTTGTTAAAAACATGAACAGTTTTATGAAAGACGACCTAAATACGTTGAATCAACATCCAGAAACGGCCAATTTATTGTCTCTTTTGATAAAGTGTGTTTATATACAAATATCCCTCGCGATTATGGAAAAATACCGATAAAATTCTCTCTGAAGAATTTTGCAGATGACTTCCCGGAACGTTTAGAAAAAGAATTGATAATTAACGGATTAAATTTTACGCTCCATAATAACTAATTATGTTTGATGTTAACAATTATCGGCAAAAATCCGGAGCTGCAATAACGCAAATTTAGTTGTGCGATAGTTGGAAACAACAATGTATCAAGAAATATTACAGAAGAATAGAACATTTTTCTGATAATATAGAAAAGATAAGATTTCTGGATGATTACTTTATTTTATGGAATACAAACGCAGAGAATCTAAATGAATTTATAATGCCACTTTATGGAATAGATAATTGTTTCTACATTTAGCACAATAATGGTTTCTGATTTAGGTAGTTAGTGTCATCTGAAGCAGACTAGAAAATAATTTATCATTTATTTTAGCCGAAAGGATATGCACAGTTGTTTCCGATATTCCTTTTGGTAATGGAATTAGATGAGACAAACATTGATGTTCGGGTACTAAGATAAACAACTCAAAATAATTGTTTCTACTTTTGGCACAAGGCCAGCAATTACCCAGTGTATTACTGGTACTTTATTTTATCAACCCCATAAGGATGAAAGGCAAAGTTAACCTCGGCGGGATTTGAACTCAGAATGGCAAGGGCCGTAACTCTATGCGTCAAAGCATGGCGTCCGACCCTCTACCGATACTGCTAATCCACTGGCCAAGATAAACAACTCAAAATAATGTACTTAAATTGAAAGTGTTATCATAAGTTTCTACTCACATACCATAGAAATAAGAAAACTTATAATATATTTTAAAGAAGCTTATAATATATGTGCAAATGCATGCGGTGGATTGGCAGTATTGGTAGAGCGGCAGACACCATGCTTTGAACACAGAGTTACGGCCTTTTACCGCCTGAATTCAAATCCAGCAGAGGTCGATAAAATAAATAGTGCACCGGGGTCGGTTTAATCTACTTTTTTCTCCAACCCAAATTGCTGGTCGTGCGCCTATAGTAGAAAGCATTATTATAATATGCATAAGACAACCAGAATCTTCAAGGAGAATGTGAATAAATACTAAAATTATATTAAAAATCAACAGAACAAACAATTACAAAATGTGAGTGATCCAACTATGGAATATGTTTTAAATGGTTTGAAGATCAAGGATAATATTACAAAGTGTAATTATGACTATGTATCCGGAAATGTAATTAATACACGGGGAAACGCCTTCTCCATTCCGTCCACCGGGGCCGTGGAGCGGCCAGCACGTGGGACCCCATTTTCTCACAATACAGAGAAATGGGGAGGCGGGAGAGATGGAGGCGATGACAGTGGAAGTTCGGCTCTTCCGTGTTGGGACACATTGCACTTGTTATGTGGATCATGTGATATTTGTCAGCTGTTTATGTGACGAATATGCTACCATTTTGATTGAATTATCGAACTGGTTTGAAGTAACACTTTAATATAAACAGCTTTGTATTGTAGTTTCAGGCAGTTTGACATGTTGAGGATGTGGAGACAAATTATATAGGACAAACTGAAAGGACTTTAAAATGTCATTCCATAGACAACACATTTCTCGGCTACAGAAAAAATTACCTTTAGCGAACATATAGGTAGATGAGCTGACATTTAAAAATATTTCTGCTATACTCGCGGACTGATGAAGCATATGAATAACAACAAAAGGAGTCTGCGTTCACTGGAAAATATCATTTGCCTCTAAGTACGGATATTTGATCAATCAGTTGATATTCATTTAAGTAGTTATTATTATTTAACCCTTTAGCATTTACATTAATCTATATTCACTATTGTAATATTACGGTATACACTTACTTTATCTCGCATAACTATCTCACATAATATTGAATCTATCAGACTTTGATATTATTTATTTTGAGAACAATACCTTAACATAAGTATGAACAGCCCGTTACAGCCAGTTTAAACAGGACGAAGTGAGAGAATTCTGGCCGGATATGGCCGGTTTAAATTCTAGAGGGTTAAAGAACATTCAGTATTTCCCTATAACAGTTTTATTGTAACAATGTGAAATATTTTGTTTATGTTACACTTGTCACCTACTTTTATTGTAACATTATCATTAACCTTATATATATATATCAGCCTGGCTAGAACATTCTTTAGAGTACTGGATATATGTTTCCCTAGGGCCCATAAGTACCATAAAATATTCAACAGGCACACGGTGAAACTTTCCTACTCAACCACACGCTCCGTAGCCCAGCACATAGCTGGCATAAATAGGAATAGGCTCACTGCCTCTAATACCACCGTAAACCCCGGAGCCACCCAACAGAACCAGTACGCGGGACGCATCGGAACCCAGACAGGCCCAACTAGCACACCGGAACCCAACGACCCTGTGCTGATTGCGGAGGCTACCCAGCCAACCCCGAGTGATGCTAACCACGCGGTACATGTGGTGGGGCTTAAGAAGTCATGTAATTGCAGAGACCCATCGCTATGCCCCCTTAGTAATGAATGCATGACCAAAAACGTGGTCTACAGGTGCAAGGTCACAACCTCTAACTCGGAGCACCACTACATAGGATCCACAGCGACGAGCTTCAAAGCTCGGTGGTATAATCATCGCCATTCCTTTAACAAATAGATAAAGGAAATGTACGGCCCTTTCTGAATTGATCTGGAAGCTCAAACTTGAAAAGACCCCGCACTCTCTGGTCTGGTCCATGGTTCGAAAGGTTCCCCCAGACAGAGGCGGGTCTGGAATTTGCAACCTCTGTCTTAGTGCGACACTCGATATTCTTCATGGCGGAACCAAGCTATTAAACAGAAGGGCCGACTTATTCGGTGCCTGCAGACACCTAAGGACGGGAACTTTCTTCAAGCTATATGGATAAACCCGGTTACGGCCTCCCACAAGCCGCCCTCCCTGGTAGGTCCCCTACACCCCGTACCAATGACCAATGGACAACAACAACCACCCATGGTTTGCGGTCCCTATGGTGGATGGTCCACCGGATCCTCTACTGGTTAGGAGTCATCTAAACAATGTTTTATTGAACCTGATTTTATATATATATGTATATATGTATCATGTGTATATATATGTGTATTTTATATGTGTATGTATGCGTATTTTATATATGTGTGCGTATCTGTATGTATATATTTTATATATATATATGTGTGTATGTGTGTGTGTATTTTTTTAATATATATATATATATCTTTTACGTGTGCATATATTTTATGTGTGTGTTATTATTCTATGCATATATATATTTTTTATAATTTTGTTGGTATATATTTTATTTATATGTATGTTCTGTGTATATATATATATTTCATGTATATATATATATGTGTATACTTGTGCGTACATGCATGCATGCATATATATATATATATACACACCTGTATGGATTTGTGTGTGTAGATGTGTGTGTTTGAGGGGGTAGGTGTGAGTGTATGTACAAGTGAACCAGCATAAACCTTTTATTTCTAAATTTTCTAAACTATCTAAGTATTGGACTCTAACCATTATTTTAAGTATTACCACCCCACATTTTGTATGTGTGGATGTGTGTGTGTGTCTGTGGGGGTGGGTGTGAGTGTAGTGTAAGCCAACCTATATAAGCCTTTTTATTTGTAAACTTTCTACTCCAAACATAATTTTCAGTAACACCACTCCACATAAATTCCTCAATTTAAGAATGACCTGTAGTATCTCTTTCATACTATTAACCTTATTTGAAAATATATCTGACCAAGAATGCCTTTTGTGAAAATCAGTCATGTGGAACTATTGTCATCTTGCCTGACGGTTTGAACCTTACAGAACCACCTGCCTCTTTGAGGTCAAATACCAACCTACTACCATCTACAAAATGACCAATGAGAATCAAGACCAATCCTGCTGACAACATCAAAGTATTCCTAACAAGCTCATATGTCCCAAGGCTCTGATACCATCAACACTATACACACAGAGCTGGCATATCTAAGAACTGACTAACTGCCTGATGAGGTCATAGCCATTCAATGGCTATCATCGAAATATATATAGCAGTAAATAAAGGATTATGAGTTCATGCAATTGACTTATGTTTCGTCACTATATATATATATATATATATATATATATATATATATATATATATATATATAGAAAGGATGAATATAAAATGAAAGTGCTTTTGTTAAAAAAGGAATTTATTAGGTATTGACATATGTTTCTGTAACAGACCGAATACCTATGTATCGCTGCTTGCGTAATCATATAATGTTAGCAAGTATTCGATAGCAAATGTATAATCAGTTGTCACTTCTTCAGAGATTTTGGATAAACTGGATAAAATCAGAAAAATTGAAGTATTTATATTAGTAAAAGAGGAAGGAACAGAGGGGATAGAATATGACAGATGGTAAAATAATTTACTGCTAAACAAGTATATAATGGGTTTTTAATGAGAATACCATGAGTAAATCTAAATAAGAATTTTGGGGGTGCCGATTTTAATCTCTACTTGACCAACTGGACAGTGGACAGGGCTGGTCATTTGGTGCAGTAGTATTAATCATAAAGTGTCAATTGGGGAAGGGGGAGATTTCGATTGCTACTAAATAACATCAATGCTAGTGGTCAGCTGGTATTTGCACTAGGGAATTGAATAAAAAAATCAGAAATCTCATTTTATCTATAGCAGTTTGTATTAAAAGGTAAATAATAGAAGAGTTGATAGAATTAAGACTAATAAAGAATGTTCATATCTATTTTGACAATCAAACGGGGATAGAGACAGGCGTTCAATCCTGGTAGTATTTATAATATGAAAATGTAGATTTTAAGCGATGGTTACAGTATAACGATCGCTCTATTCTGTTATTTAATAAAATGTTTTTGGATTTCATAATACAAAATAATTCTACATTACATAATCTACAAAATTCCTGTCCATTGGATTATGGGGGGGCAGTCGCTATTATATCCCATTTTAGGTGAAATTGTTGGTTATTTTCACGCAGCTGCCAAGCCTTGTCTGCGAGTGTTGTTACATAACGCTGGTTTTCATGTTTTATCGAATAACGATGTCTATAAAGGCGTGATTTAAAGGAGGTGGCTGTAGATCCCACATAGTACCACTTCTGTCTATCCGATTCGATAGTACATTTGTATACGATGTTGCGTTCAAGACACTGGTTGTTCAACGGACACATTCCTGGTTGGACACAGTTGCAATTACAATTTTGCGTTGTTGTATTGCCATGGATGGGTTGATGAGGTTGCTTATGTAGGACAGGATGTTGTTTGTTGTTTTGTGATGTTATAGCTAATGTTTTACGTGTATTGTTATGTGTTGGAAGGCGTTTATACAACCGTTTTGCGTTAAGCATTTTTATATGTTGTTCAATATTAGGGGCGGTTGAATATGAAAGTCGGATGGTGTTAGGGTTTAAGATTTTATTATATTTATGTGATGTTGGAAAGTGTTTTCTAACTAATCGAAAGAATTTTGAGGGTAGATTGGTTTTAATAGATTTGTTATAGACCGGGTTGTACCAGATATACTCCTTACATCGCCTTCTGTTTGGTGGTGTGCGACTATTTTTGTGTCTATTGCGGTAGTGTATGTATGGTGGTGATTCTGTGCTATTTCTACTCCTATGTGATTTATTTTGGGTGTTTTGGTGATCATTGACTATATACTCTATATTATCTAGGTGATCGGCTTTCCTAAGTGCATCATCATAATACTCGGCATGTTCTTTGAAGGTTTGTTGGTTGGACGATAGGCGGGAGATTCTAAGAGAAACATTTCTAGGGATGGATTTAATTATAGAGAGTGGATGGTTAGAACTCGTATTTACATATTTAAGGTTCTCATTTAGTTTATGGAACGGTTTAATCGTATCTGTATTGAGATTGAAAGTAACATCAAGGAAATTGACCTCTTTGAGGTTATATTCAAATGTAATATTTAATCCTAGTTCTTTAAAAAGTTTTCTGATATTTTTACGCATCCTTTCTAAATTCTGGTTATTCATATTCTTAACTAATAGGAGCGCATCGTCACGGTAAATTCCACCGTGGAGATCCTTGAATTTTCCTTGTAATCTGTGGGTGATATAAATTCCCACAAGATCTGTTACCTCCGCCGAATCATTAGAACCCATAGTGATATCAAAATTAGAAGGTCTATCTTTGCGAACCCAGTAGCTATCATCGAATTTAACTATAGTTTTTCTCGCTTCCATAATAATTTTAATTTCAGCATCCGTAAGGTCGGAATTATCCTTAGCGAACGAAAGAGCTTCATGTAGAGTATCAGGTGAAATTGAGGAATAATATTCATCAATATCAAACTGAATAAATTTTGATTTTTTCTTATCAGTAATGTTGTTAAACCATCTTATTGCTTCATGAGTGTTACCCCATAGTTTAATCTCTACTTTAACCTTAACTTGGGGGATAATTCTGTCTAGTATATATTTGCTAATTTTACCTATATCAGATTTAGAGGGGCATATAAGTCTAATATTAGGGTTAGTATCGAAGTTTACCTTGTGGTCCTTCAGGTTGAAGGATGGTATAGCTGGTGTTAAGGGTTGCGTTCTATCGTCAATACAAAGTTTTTTAACAATATCACATGCCGAGTTGTTGATGTTTTTAAGTGTGGCTTCATTAGTTTTCCTGTATTTTTTATGCAATTCCTTACGGATGAAGTTATTGTAAGTGTCCACATCCATGGTATATACGTTTGATGTTTTGTCTGCTCTAACAATAACTCCATTGGCGTTTTTTAGATTATTGAGCAGTGCCGTGATGTCATTCTGTAGTTTATTGTTCTTACGTTTTGTAAATTTGATCTCCATGATCATATCCATTAGGTCTTGTTCAAATGCATCCAAAAGTGGGTTTGAGGGTGGGTTCTTGTAAGATTTAAATCCAAATTTATCCTTGTTAAGATCCGATGTTTGGTTTATACGGCTTTTGTCAAAATGGAATGTTTTCCATCTGATTCGTCGAATAAAATCATTGGTCCTTCGTATCATACCTAGAATATATTCCCTTTTTGCCTGAATAGGTATGTTTTTTAACGACATATCCAATTGGTGCCTTTCCATTTTAGAAGCGTATGCTGAATTAGTTGCTCAACTGTATAGGAGATTAATAAAATTTCAGGTTATCAATAATGTAGTGATAATATATCGTTACGTTAGAGATGAACAGCGTACGTGCAGGTTTGCTCAACGAGTATAAATTATATTCCGGAGAAATGTAGAAAGGATGAATATAAAATGAAAGTGCTTTTGTTAAAAAAGGAATTTATTAGGTATTGACATATGTTTCTGTAACAGACCGAATACCTATGTATCGCTGCTTGCGTAATCATATAATGTTAGCAAGTATTCGATAGCAAATGTATAATCAGTTGTCACTTCTTCAGAGATTTTGGATAAACTGGATAAAATCAGAAAAATTGAAGTATTTATATTAGTAAAAGAGGAAGGAACAGAGGGGATAGAATATGACAGATGGTAAAATAATTTACTGCTAAACAAGTATATAATGGGTTTTTAATGAGAATACCATGAGTAAATCTAAATAAGAATTTTGGGGGTGCCGATTTTAATCTCTACTTGACCAACTGGACAGTGGACAGGGCTGGTCATTTGGTGCAGTAGTATTAATCATAAAGTGTCAATTGGGGAAGGGGGAGATTTCGATTGCTACTAAATAACATCAATGCTAGTGGTCAGCTGGTATTTGCACTAGGGAATTGAATAAAAAAATCAGAAATCTCATTTTATCTATAGCAGTTTGTATTAAAAGGTAAATAATAGAAGAGTTGATAGAATTAAGACTAATAAAGAATGTTCATATCTATTTTGACAATCAAACGGGGATAGAGACAGGCGTTCAATCCTGGTAGTATTTATAATATGAAAATGTAGATTTTAAGCGATGGTTACAGTATAACGATCGCTCTATTCTGTTATTTAATAAAATGTTTTTGGATTTCATAATACAAAATAATTCTACATTACATAATCTACAAAATTCCTGTCCATTGGATTATGGGGGGGCAGTCGCTATTATATCCCATTTTAGGTGAAATTGTTGGTTATTTTCACGCAGCTGCCAAGCCTTGTCTGCGAGTGTTGTTACATAACGCTGGTTTTCATGTTTTATCGAATAACGATGTCTATAAAGGCGTGATTTAAAGGAGGTGGCTGTAGATCCCACATAGTACCACTTCTGTCTATCCGATTCGATAGTACATTTGTATACGATGTTGCGTTCAAGACACTGGTTGTTCAACGGACACATTCCTGGTTGGAGACAGTTGCAATTACAATTTTGCGTTGTTGTATTGCCATGGATGGGTTGATGAGGTTGCTTATGTAGGACAGGATGTTGTTTGTTGTTTTGTGATGTTATAGCTAATGTTTTACGTGTATTGTTATGTGTTATTCGATAAAACATGAAAACCAGCGTTATGTAACAACACTCGCAGACAAGGCTTGGCAGCTGCGTGAAAATAACCAACAATTTCACCTAAAATGGGATATAATAGCGACTGCCCCCCATATTCCAATGGACAGGAATTTTGTAGATTATGTAATGTAGAATTATTTTGTATTATGAAATCCAAAAACATTTTATTAAATAACAGAATAGAGCGATCGTTATACTGTAACCATCGCTTAAAATCTACATTTTCATATTATAAATACTACCAGGATTGAACGCCTGTCTCTATCCCCGTTTGATTGTCAAAATAGATATGAACATTCTTTATTAGTCTTAATTCTATCAACTCTTCTATTATTTACCTTTTAATACAAACTGCTATAGATAAAATGAGATTTCTGATTTTTTTATTCAATTCCCTAGTGCAAATACCAGCTGACCACTAGCATTGATGTTATTTAGTAGCAATCGAAATCTCCCCCTTCCCCAATTGACACTTTATGATTAATACTACTGCACCAAATGACCAGCCCTGTCCACTGTCCAGTTGGTCAAGTAGAGATTAAAATCGGCACCCCCAAAATTCTTATTTAGATTTACTCATGGTATTCTCATTAAAAACCCATTATATACTTGTTTAGCAGTAAATTATTTTACCATCTGTCATATTCTATCCCCTCTGTTCCTTCCTCTTTTACTAATATAAATACTTCAATTTTTCTGATTTTATCCAGTTTATCCAAAATCTCTGAAGAAGTGACAACTGATTATACATTTGCTATCGAATACTTGCTAACATTATATGATTACGCAAGCAGCGATACATAGGTATTCGGTCTGTTACAGAAACATATGTCAATACCTAATAAATTCCTTTTTTAACAAAAGCACTTTCATTTTATATTCATCCTTTCTACATTTCTCCGGAATATAATTTATACTCGTTGAGCAAACCTGCACGTACGCTGTTCATCTCTAACGTAACGATATATTATCACTACATTATTGATAACCTGAAATTTTATATATATATATATACAGATACATTGTAGGTTGCTTTAACCCGTCTTTTATTATTCAAAAAAATTCTTGCAAATAAACATTAACCCTTTGTGCACCATTCATCTAACTGTAGACCAACAAATACCAAAAAACGGAGCGTTGACAAGAACGATGGCGAATGAATGTTCGAGATAAGCAGTTTCCTCCCGAGCTGTTAGTTCACGCGGGGTTATCTGCTACACCTTTTCGTAATAATACCTAACAACGCACTGCTGGTCACTCCTTTCTCCAAAAGCCGTACAAAGCATATCTCTCTCTCTCTCTCTCTCTCTCTCTCTCTCTCTCTCTCTCTCTCTCTCTCTCTCTCTCTCTCTCTCTCTCTCTCTCTCTCTCTCTCTCTCTCTCTCTCTCTATATATATATATATATATATATATATATATATATATATATATATATCTCCCTATATATATATATAGTAATAATAATAAATTTGAAGACTAAAATCCAAAGAGGGCTCGATAAGGTTAAATATATATCAAATATATAAGAACCGTAGAGCAAATAATTGTAATTGTTTTCACTGCACCAAATAATGACGTATTATCTTCGTTTTTTCCCGTTCTTTGCTAGGGAACGTTTCCACGAACCAAAGTATCGTCTTCCTGTCTTCCCTCGGTTGCAACGTTTTTTGAAATATTTACTTCTGCGTTCACAGATTGACTTTTTTAGTTTCAGAAGATCCCTTTAAGGGTGATAGCAGCGATTCTTTGCTTAAACTTTAATCTGTTATTTTAATATATATATATATATATATATATATATATATATATATATATATATATATATATATATATATATATATTTGTTATAAGAAGAGATTAAAGTTTAAGCAAAGAATCGCTGCTTTTAACATTAACGGGATCTTCTGAAACTAAAAAAATTAATCTGTCAACGCAGAAGTAAATATTTCCAGAAACGTTGCAACTGAAGGAAAACAGGAAGACACGATATTTTGGTTCGTGAAGACGTTCCCTGGCAATGAACGGAAAAAAACGAGGATAATACGTCGTTATGTGCACCGAGAAGAACAATTTCATGCAAAGACAAGACCAAGTTTATGGTATAAATGGAGTCGTTAGACTAATATTCTATTTAAAATAACCGAATGATTTCCAGCCCCGGAGTTTAAGAATGATGTAAATAAAATTGAAAACGAAAATGACAGAGGTTATTAAAATAGTAAAAGTAAATAGTGAAGATTTAGGCCAGTACATACGTATGCGCCGACGGACATACACATACATATACATACGCACACACAAATACATACACACACACAAACACACACACACACACGCACGCACGCACACACGCACGTGCGTGCGTCTGTGTGTAAGCCTTATGCATTTCTACAGTATTTTCACCAAACTTAAGACATAGGTTACTTATGTACTCCGGATGGTCATGGGCACTTTCATTTTTCCAGATATTGATTATAGGGCCTCCCAGCACATAACCCCGTTCAAACGGTTCCTTGGAGTCGACTGAAGCACTGCAGTGCAATGCAACAAAACGTCATAACTTCTGGAGTTCGCAACCGATTTTCACAAAACTTGACACATGGGCTACGTTTGTTCTACAGATGAATGACCCCCTGGGGGCAGGAACCCCCTGTGGGAAAAAGCTGATTATTTTGTAAAAGTATAGTTTTCGAAGCAGCACTGAAGTATTGACATAAATGGTATACATAACTGCTATTTAATAACCGAGCAACGCCGGGTACCTCTGCTAGTATATATATATATATATAACGAAGGAAGTGTGGTAAGGAACCAGATGGACCATAACGCACCAGAGTACTCAATACTTAGGGTACAAGAGTGGGTAATAAGAAAAGGCTTAACCCTGACGGCAGAGTTCAAGCCATTTCGACGGCTATTTCTGGACTAGCCGTCTGAAATAGCCGTCGAAACGGCTTGAGCTCTGTCGTCGGGGTTAAGCTTTTTCCTCTCCCTCTCTCTCTATACATATATACGTCGGGGTTAAACCTTTTCTTATTACCCACTCTTCTACCCTAAGTATTGAGTACTCTGGTGCGTTATGGTCCATCTGGTTCCTTACCACACTTCCTTCGTTATATATATATATATATGTACCATCAATGTAGGGTACCATCAATGTAGGCTCAATGAAAGGAAGAGCAGGAGAAATCGTAGAAATGCTAGAGCGAAAGGAAGTTGATGTATGCTGTGTGCAAGAGACTAGATGGAGAGGAGGGTCTGCTAGAGTCCTTGTAGGAAAAAGCCAGTGCTACAAATTTTTCTGGGTGGGAAATGACGATGGGATGGGTGGTGTAGGTATACTATTAGCTGACAAGTGGGTAGATAAGGTAGATAAAGTAATCTCAGTGTACAGGGTAAATGCAAGAATCATTAAACTCAGACTAGTCCTGAATAAGACAATTACCACAATAATATCAGCTTACGCACCCCAATCGGGGCTGCCAGACGAACTTAAGGATAGGTTTTACGAGTCCCTAATACACACTACAGCTCTAACAGACGACAAGGACTTCCTAATCATTGCAGGAGATTTTAACGGACACGTAGGTAAACACTGCGACGGCTTCAATAGAGTACATGGAGGCCATGGAGTTGGCACAAGGAATGAGGAAGGATTCAGACTTCTAGAATTCTGCGACGCCAATGACATGTCGATATGTAACACAAACTTTAAAAAACCCGACAACCACCTGATCACCTATAGATCAGGGGAGCACTCTAGTCAGTTAGATTTTATCCTCATCAGAGGACGTGACAGATGGACGGTCGTAAACACAAAAGCCTTCCCTAGTGAGGAATGTACATCCCAACATAGCTTAGTTGTCAGCGACCTCACGGTCAGAACTAGACGAGCCCTGAAACAGAGGCCAACCTGGAGAAGAAAGATCTGGAAGCTGAAAGTCCCCTCAACCAGTAACAGATTTAAAGATATTTTACTCAACGCCTACGACAGTAAAGAAGAACAGATAGAGACATTTAACGTAGAAGAGAACTGGGAGTTCCTAAAAAATAACTTACTAGAGGCGACGGATGAGGTTTGTGGCTGGAGTAAGACCTCAAGCAGGAGGAGAGTGACTTGGTGGTGGAACAATAAGGTAGATGAAGCAGTCAAGGCCAAGAGACAGGCATGGAAAGAATGGAAGAACGGGGGGAGCAGGGTACATTACATAGAGACCAAGAGGGAAGCTAGGCGACAAGTATACTTAGCTAGGAGGGAAGCAGAGGATAGAAAATTCAAGCATGTTTTACAACGTGAGGACCAGAAACAGGAGGTATTCAAGATTGCGAGGCAGTGTGTCAGAGATAGTTGTGATGTCATTGGAGAGAAGTGTATCCGGAATGATAAAGGTGAGCTTGCCCTCACAAGTGCTGAGAAGAAAGATGCATGGAAGAGTCATTATGATAGATCACTAAATGAGGAGAATGCATGGGAAGAAGAGACCCTACCCCACGTAGACCCTATAGAGGGACCAGCAGTACAAGTCAGCGGCAGCGTAGTAAGTAAGGCAATCAGAGATATGAAGATAGGGAAGGCAACCGGTCCATCGGGTATAGCTGCCGAGATGCTGAAGGCATCTGGGTCTGTAGGTCACACTATAACCACACGTATCGTTAACCAGGTAATACTAGAGGGGGCCATACCAAAAGATTGGTGCAGTAGCATCATTGTCAACTGCTACAAAGGTAAAGGCGATGCACTAGATAGAGGAAACTATAGAGGTATAAAGTTGATGGACCAGGTCATGAAAGTAACAGAAAGAGTTATAGCACAGCTGATTAGGGACCGGGTGAATATAGACGAGATGCAATTTGGGTTTGTACCAGGGAAAGGCACCACTGATGCCCTCTTCCTTGTGAGGCAATTACAGGAAAAGTACCTAGCTAAAAGTAAGCCACTCTACTTGGCATTTGTCGACCTTGAGAAAGCCTTTGACAGAGTTCCACGTGCAGTAATCTGGTGGGCTCTTAGAAAACTAGGAGTAGATGAATGGCTTGTGAAAGCGGTACAAGCCATGTATAGGGGAGCAGTCAGCAAAGTTAGGATTGGCAATGAGTATAGCGAGGAATTTAGCGTACAGGTTGGGGTCCACCAGGGCTCTGTTCTTAGCCCTCTCCTGTTCATCATAGTCCTGCAGGCAATAACGGAGGAGTTTAAGACCGGATGCCCATGGGAACTCCTGCATGCTGATGACCTCGCACTCATAGCTGAATCTATGGTAGAACTAGAGAATAAATTCCAAACCTGGAAGCAGGGACTAGAGAGAAAGGGCCTCAAAGTCAACATGACAAAGACTAAGGGTCCTTATAAGTAGACGAGAAAACAGAACCCAGATCCCCTCAGGAAATGGCCTTGCTCAGTATGTAGGAAAGGTGTAGGTAGGAACTCCATTCTCTGCCCAAATGCAAACAATGGGTACACAAGAGATGTAGCGGGATCTCAGGAAGCTTAATTAAGAATGTAGGATTCACATGCAGCAGCTGTGCTGAAACAGCAAGCAAACAGCCACAGGAAACAAGTACCACCAATCTCTGGGAGGGCCCTGTAGATACAGTAGACAGCTTCTGCTACCTAGGTGACCGAATTAGCAACGGAGGTGGGTGCTCAGAAAGTACAATAACTAGGGTAAGAACGGGATGGAAGAAGTTTAGGGAACTACTACCACTGCTAGCTGCAAAAGGCTTCTCCCTCAGAATGAAAGGCAGACTGTATGATGCGTGTATCCGAACAGCGATGTTGCATGGTAGTGAGACCTGGGCGCTGAAGGTGGAAGACTTACGTAGATTAGAGAGAAACGAAGCCTGCATGCTCCGATGGATGTGTAACAGTAATATACGTGAACGACAAAGCATAAAGGAAATGAGAGAGAGACTGAGCATAAGAGGAATCAAATGCTGCGTGCAGGAGAGGCGGTTACGCTGGTATGGACATGTGATGCGTATGAAGGATGACAGCTGCATAAAAAGGTGCAGAGCACTAGAAGTTGATGGAAACCGCGGAGTGGGGAGACCCAAGATGACTTGGGATGAGGTGATAAAAGCCGACCTTACCCAACTACACCTCTCAAAGTCAATGACAGACGACCGTGACTTCTGGCGTCACGCAGTAATACAGGGTACCCGACCTCCCATGGGTACATGCTGAAGCATACAAACAATATGCCCCCCCCCCACCGCAAGGTGGTCGTGGAGGTGCCACGGCAAAAAAGCACCCAGCCCACACTGTAAAGTGGACGTGTAGGCGCCACGAAAAAGCACCCAGCACTCACTGTAAATGAGGTTGGTGTTAGGAAGGGCATCCAGCTGTAGAAATCAAGCCAGATCAGTTCCTGTATGAGCAAGGCATGGTCAGCCGACCAGACACTGCCCACAACAGGACAACCCGTCTAACCCATGCTAGCGTGGAAGAACGGACGTAAAACGGTGATGATGATGATGATGATGATGATACTTACATATAAGTATGTATGTATACGTACATACATATATGTATACATACTACTGTACGTCTGTATACATATATGTATGTACGTATACATAGATACTTACATTTAAGTAAGTACCATACTAAGAGTGAGAAATGAAATTTCGTTTCATTCTATTCCATTTATACTTACACACACATATATATAATATATATATATATATATACATATAGACACATATATATATATATTGTTATACTTTGGGAGGGTCATGTTGCCAATATGAAACACACGCACACCAGTTGCTTTCACTTCAATTTATTATAATAAATTTATAAATTTAGGAATTTATAAATTTCTGGTTGGTTGGTTGGTTCCACAACC
>OZ024740.1:278530528-278533028 GCA_964016885.1 Eledone cirrhosa | reverse complement strand
ATCACATGGATACACGCACCTTCTCCTGTACCCCCCCCCCCCTTTTAATTTATTTCTTTGTGAAGTTACATACAGATTTAATATATTCTAAAATATTGTAAATTTATTTAATTTATTTTATTATCTTATTGTGTTTATATATGTGTGTTTTTATGTGTAGAACTGTGCGTACGTATATGCATGTGTGTGTGTATGTAGATATATATATATATACGTGTGTGTGTATGGGGTTGTGTATGTGTGCATGTGTATGTATATGCATGAGCTTATACGTGTGTGTGTGCATGCATGTACATGTATGTACAATGTGGCTGTGTGTATGTATACATATGTATATTTATATATATATGTATAGCTGTGTATGAGTATGTGTGTGTATGTGGGTGCGTATGTATATATATGTGTGTGTGCATATGTATGTATATGTGGGTCTCTATATGTATGTATATGTATGTTTATGTGTATATATATATATATATGTGTACATCTCACAGGAATGTGTACGGATGGATTATATATTCATTTTATTATATACTAGCAGTAAAGCCCGGCGTTGCTCGGGGTCGCTCAGTAGCTGTGTTAAAGTTACAATGTTAAGTTTCTTTCTTGGCTTAAAAACTGTAGTGTCTACTGTGCAGACTTGCATGTGGTGTTTTTGATTAATATTCCCTCAACCAACAATATGCCTTATGAAGTTAAGAAAACATAACGATAACCCGAATGTTATAACAAAAGAGGATGCTGGGGATAGAAACTGCACTGGTTATTTATTAACAAAGATCGAAAATGTAAACACTGCAACGCAGAGAAAAACATTAGCGTAACCAAATTATCAGTTATGTCTGTCTGCACGCCTATATCACCTCTCTGCACGACTGTCTGTCTGCACGCCTATATCACCTCTCTGCACGACTGTCTGTCTGCACGCCTATATCACCTCTCTGCACGACTGTCTGTCTGCACGCGTATATCACCTCTCTGCACGACTGTCTGTCTGCACGCCTAACGACGAAATATTTGCTTGTTTTACGTAGTCTTTAAATAGACTTGTTTTCAAGTAAAAATATTGTTTTAAAATGCTTTTAAATGGAAATGAAGCAAAACGGAAGTTTAGTGTTCGAACTGATGAATTTTGCAGGTCAATATTTTGCTGGCTCGACAACTGTTCGTGTATTGTGTTAATGTCATTTTAAACGCTGAGAAAGCCAGCGTAATTTTTTACGTAAGACGCTCAATGTAAACAGAACAAAGGGAAATAACTGATAACTTACGCTCAAAAATCGATACATTATATTCGATTTCGTCACATAGGGTGGGTCAATTTGAAATATTTTTTTTCCGATGTCTTCGCTAGGGCTCAATGTACAAGTATAGCAATTTCGGTGCAATTCCGTCAGAGATTCTAAGAGGAGATGTGTGCCAAAAATCGATAGACAGACAGACAACCACAGTTTTATATATATAGATTATTTTATCATATATCCATTGTGTATGTATATATATATGTATGAATATGTAAGCACGTATATATATGTATATTATATTGTATACTATATTGTTATTTTATGTTATGTTATTTTATTGTTATTTTATTGTATATTGTACTTTTTATTATATATTATATATTTATTTTACGGTTTTGTTTATATATGTATAAGTGGAAGCATGTGTGTGTAAGCAAATATACATACGTGCATGTGTGTGCAAGTGGCCGTCCGTGTGCGTATGTATATGTATGTACATGTATATATGTGTGCATGTATATATGTATGTATATATGTGGGTGTGCGTCAGCAGGAAGAGTTTTTTTTATATATATGTGTGTGTATGTAGTTAGGTGTACGTATGTGTATCTTGTATGTATATGTATATATATATATATATATATATATATATATATATATATATATGTATATAGGGTTGTGCGTAGGTAAATGTGCGCGCGTATGTGTGTGTATATGTGTATGTTTGCGTGGGTGTGTGTGCACATATGGACATATATGCATATTGGTATGTATGTGTATGTGCGTGTAAACTTGTGTATGTGTATGTATGTGTGCGTATACATATATGTATATGTGTATACGTGTGTGTCTGCATGCGTGTGTATATGTGTGTGTGTGTCTATGTACACACATATATAAATATATATATATATATGGTGTGAGTATCTGTCAGTGGGTGTGTGTGTGTGGGCGCATACATACACCCACATAGGACAGGGTTTGTCTATGTGTTTATATGCGGGTACATGTACATGTGTGTAGATATATGTACAGGTGTGTGTATATATGTGTATGTGTGCTTCTGTCTTTGGAAGTGTGTCTGTCCTTGATGCCTATCAATAATTGTTTCTACTTTTGGCACAAGGCCAGCAATTTCCCAGTGTATTACTGGTACTTTATTTTATCGACCCCGTAAGGATGAAAGGCAAAGTTAACCTCGGCGGGATTTGAACTCAGAATGGCAAGGGCCGTAACTCTATGCTGGAAAGCATGGC
>OZ024740.1:278518028-278525528 GCA_964016885.1 Eledone cirrhosa | reverse complement strand
GTAATTGTAGAAATAAACCAGATTGCCCTCTGCAAAATAATTGTCTGGATAGAAATTTGGTGTATAAATGCACCGTAAAAGCAAATAAAATCATATACAACTACATAGGGGCAACTTCTTCGACATTTAAATCGAGATTTGCGAATCACAAATGCTCGTTTTCGAATCCTAATAGGAAGTCTTCGACTTCTTTATCACAACTTATATGGTCATTAAAAGACAAAAATTTTTAAATACTCGATTTTTTGGACGAAGCTTTGTAATAGTAGAATTTACTCGAACTCGTCTATATCAACTAACTGCAACCTCTGTACTAAGGAGACCCTATTAATAATTACTAATTATGAAAACTTAATTAACAAAAAAAGTGAATTATTCTCAAACTGCCTTCATTAAGCTTTGTCTACATTCCAAGCCTCGCAAAAAGTCAGGAAAAAACACTAAACAAACAGGTTTTAATTTTTCACGTCTCTTACCATGTGTTCTACCTAAAACGTTATAACAGTTTATAAAACTTTAATAATACTTTATTTTCTAATCATTTATGATAGAATTAATGTTAGAATGAAGGATCCTGTTTAGGTATATAAACATATTATTTGTTAACTTGTTCTCTTGATGAATATGCACACCTTTGGATTATTTTAGATATTTATAATTTAGATTCGGATCCTTATATATATTTGTCTTTGTTTTAAATATATAATTTGGATATATAACTTGTAAGATTGCCGGTTATAATTGAACCGTAAATCATTCATGCATTTATATATTTTACTCATTTTGGGTATGTTTTGGGACTCAGAAATTTAGATTTGCACATGTATATTTTTTATATATATTTAGGTATAAATATAACAAACCATACTAGTCGACAAATATTGGTCTCTCTTTCCACTGAACTGGAGGTAAAACTACAATTATAACATTACTAATAATGATTCTAATTATTTATTTATTATATGTAAATCGTTTCACTAATACCTATAATACTCTCTCTATATATTTGAACAAATATGTTTATCTAGTATAATAACATGCTCGTAGTTACATTTATAAGTAATTTAGATACTCAAATGACTCTCTATTGTTATAAGGGTTAGATATTTCCTTAATGTTCGAAATTATAAAATGATTATTACTTAATTTAATTTAATTTATTTTATTTTAATTAAATTTAGATTACCTTCGGGTCATTCAAATCTTTAGCTCCTCTTTCTATCACCTTCGTTGGACATTTTAGAAGTATCTTTTGTCTACTATATCATAAAACCCTCTTGCATTTTAAACTATATTTTTTAATATTGGGCATTTTTAAGTTTCGCAAACAATTCATTATTTTTTCACTTTTTATTTTGTATCTAGCCCTTATCCTTAGGACTCATGAAGTTTTGACTTATATATTTATAGTATATATCTATTAAATGATCCTTTTACAATAATTGATCTAAAACATTAATTTTTAACAATATTTTCAGTAACTTATTTACTATATTGTATTATGTTATGTATATTTGAAAGGTATCATCTTAAGTCTTTAGACAATATAATCTTTGTGTATTTTTTTTGTATTTTTTGATTAACACATATATGTAATTTAAAATTCAGACCTTTTTATGTTTAATTATAAGGCCTGTTGATCCTTTAGGCACTCAAATTGTTAATAATAAATTCTTTAAAAATTATAACTGTAATTATTTTCTAAATTATATTATATAAACTGTTGTTAATATTATATAATAAATTTGGTAAAGTTTACCTGCGTGAGGTTGTAAAAACATTATGTTTTCTTTATTGTGTTTGTAAAGCCTTTAAATTTGATTTCATAAAATTTGATTTTAGAAATTAAATTTGATAGTATACTTTAATATTAATACAGATACCTATTAACTTTTAAAACCTAAAATATTATTCATTACTCTGAACTAACTTAAATTAAATATTTTGAATATTAACGGTCAACCAAATAAGTTTAGATATATATTGTATATATGGATAATTGTCTAAAGACTTGAACATAAGTTATTCCTCTTTATCTCTTTCTCTGTAATCAACTCTCTTTTGTTTTTCTAGGCCCTACTAACTATATTATCCCCTCATCTGTTTCTTCCTCTATGCCTTTCTTTTCTTTCCTCTTTCTTCAGTAATTTAAATTATTTAAACTTTATATTGATGCCAAGTATTTTTTAAGCTGTCTCACACGCACCGTCTCTATTGTATGTATTATATATTTTTCTCATGTTCTCAATATTAAGGTATATAAATATTGAGTTTTGTCATATATTATTCACTACCATGGCTGAATCTTAACCACCTATTATGTCAGCGTATGTCATGAATCATCTTATTTTATCTGACGAGGACGTACTGTTGAAGTTAACTCAGTACCTCTGAAATATGTATAATAGAATATACTTGATCACAAGAAGTTCTATTTTTGTTAATATTTTGAATTAATATATATATATATATATATATATATATATATATATATATATATATATATATATATATATACATACATGTTTATGTATATATATATATAAGTGTACGTGTATATATATATATATATATATATATATATATATATATATATATATATATGAATGTAAGTATATATTTACCTCTGAAATATGTATAATAAAATATACTTGATCACAAGAATATCTTTTTTTTTTATACTTTGAATTAATATATATATATTGGAAAATGTGTGAGATCCTTAGTACAGTTAGGTATATTTGAAAAAAGGAAAAGAATGACTTCACTTGTAGATCTAAATAATTTGATTATTATTTAGAACTACAAGAGAAGTGATTCTTTTCATTTTTTTCAAATATATATATGTATATATATACATATATATATATACAAATATATATATATACATATACATATGTATATACATATACACATATATACATATATATACACACACACACACACACACATATATATATATATATATATATATATATATATATATATATATATATATATATATATATATACATATACATATATATATATATATATACATATATACATACATATACATATATATATATGTATATATATACATATATACATACATATACATATATATATGTATATATATACATATATACATACATATACATATATATATATATATATATATACATATATACATACATATACATATATATATATATATATATATATATATATATATATATATATATATATATATATATATATACATATATATATTTAAAAAAAATGAAAAGAATCACTTCTCTTGTAGTTCTAAATAATAATCAAATTATTTAGATCTACAAGTGAAGTCATTCTTTTCCTTTTTTCAAATATACCTAACTGTACTAAGGATCTCACACATTTTCCAATATATATATATATATATATATATATATATATGTATATATATATATATATATATGTATATATATATATATATATACATATATACATATAGATATATATAGATACACACACACACACACACACACACACATATATATATATATATATATATATATATATATATATATATATATATATATATATATATATATATATACATATATACATATACATATATTTAGATACACACACACACACATATATATATATATATATATATATATATATATACACATCATCCACAACACTGGCGCAGAACAGAATACCTGTTGATAACGTGATATCCTTGTTCGATCATTGTATCAAAGGCTTATTATTTTAAGCAGACAGTATTATTGATTTAGGTGTCGCAGAAACCATGTACTGGATTATACCATCATTTCCAGGGGTCCAGGTGAATATTTCATTTATTTTGTTTGACTCGTTTAGCTTGACTCGTTTTTTGGGCTTAGGTGGTTGATAGCTTCTTCACCGCCATCTCATTTTGTATGGCCTTTATAACCTATGCTTATTGCTCTGGTCTCTTTTGGTTCATGGAGCGCTTGCCAGCATGACTTGGAATTTGCGTTGCCTTTCGTTTATTTCTACCCGCCGAAATGCGATTCTCGCTGAATTTATATATATATATAAATTCAGCGAGAATCGCATGTAGAGCTAATTTTTCTTTTTTATATATATGTATATATATATATATATATATATATATATATATATATATATATATATATATATATATATATACATATATATAAAAAAGAAAAATTGGCTCTACATGGCTGAATACGATAAATGCAATCTGAGCTTTTCGAATATTAATAATAATATTCGATTCGTTTGCAATTTTGCAAACAAACCTCAATTTTATAGTCATGTCAGTAGAATGAACACTTCATTCTTGCTCTGGCCAGTCTGCTGATATGCAAATCTGGCTGATCAGTGGATCGGCTAATATGCAGATCTGACCGATCAGCCAGTCTGCTAATATGCAAATCAGGCCGACCAGTCACAGTGTATTTTTGAAAATACCATATATTTTCACTAGCTCTAACAGTTTGGCAGATGATCAGCGAGCTGTACTGATGAAAGGTGATACCCAGAAATATTAGTGTCTGCAGTTCTGTTCGCATGCCAACACAAGAGCAAGAATGAAGTGTTCATTCTACTGACATGGCCATAAAATTCAGGTTTGTTTGCAAAATTGCAAACGAATCGAATGTTATTATTAATATTCGGAAAACTCAGATTACATTTATACATATATACATGTATATATACATATATATACACAAATATATATATATGTATATATATATATATATATATATATATATATATATATATATATATATATATATATATATATATATATATATATATATATATATATATATATATATATATAAATATATATATATATATATATATATATATATATACATATATATATATATATATATATACATATATATATATATATATATATATATATATACACATATATATATATACATATATATATATATATATATTTACATATATACATATATACATATATAAACATATATACACATACATATATATATATATATATATATATATATATATATATAAAATATTAAACAAATAATGAATAAACAATTCCTTATATTAAACAAAAAAAGTTCATTATTTAACGATCGTTTCTAGGATATATATGTGTTAGAATTGGTATGCATATTCAACAGATCTATGTACAAAATTATACAAAATTATACAAATTATCAAGATTAAATATACATACCAAACACATATATACGCCGTCTTCAGAAATAATGAAGTATATTTATTGATAATAACAACAATTCAAAATTTCAGTTCCGTTTGGGAACAAAATTGACCAATGAAAACACAAAGGGTTAAATGCAGTTCGGTGTGTGTATATACATGTAAAACCCTTAACTTTGGATACATGTAAAACCCTTAACTTTGGATGACATTAACATTATTACACATGCTAGACTAACACTTATTGAATTTCAGAATGAATACTGGACCAGAAACACATACAGTAATCTTTTTGATATTACTATGGGTTCAAGCGATTCCGCCCAAATTACTGATCTTGTGGGCCTCTTTCTCCTTTTCAACATAAATGTCTCTTTTCCCCACCTCAAAGGGGGTTTATATCGTGATGACTGTCTTCTTCTTTCTAACAACCTTAACCTTTCAGAAATTGAAAAAAACAAAAAACATATTAGAACTTTCCTTAAAGACTATTATAATCTTAATATTACTTTTGAAAAAACAAGTAAAGTAGTAAATTTCCTAGATATAACTTTAGATTTAGCTACAGGTATCTACCAACCTTACCATAAACCTAACCAAAACTTACATTACATACACTCACAATCTAATCACCCTAAATCTATCCTTAAAAACCTTGCATATAATATATCACTTAGAATTTCTAACCTTTCTTCTAACCAAGATGTATTTGATAAAAATGCGACCTTCTATAACGAAGCTCTAGATAGAAGTGGCCACAAAAATAGATTAGAGTATATACCTTCTACTAAAAATACTGAAAGCATACAACATAATATTACCAACAAACACCAAATGAAAAGTACACACCTAAATGCCACCCACACTATACCCCAAAATACCAAATCTTCTAATATAAAGTATAGTAACTCTCAAAAAACTACTCATCATACAACTCTAATAAATATTAATAATAAAACTCCTAATAAAAAGGATAAAACACCTAAATCTACAAATATAACTAAAAATAGTTGTGGTGAGATCATTAACATTAATCCTCCTAGTAAAAATCACGATACAACCTATAAAAATAATAAAAATAATAAACAACATAGAAACCGTAATAGACGGGTTACTTGGTATAATGCTCCTTTTAATTTACAAGTTAAGGATAATATTGCTAAAAAATTTTTTTATATCCTTGAGAAAAACTTCCCGCCAAACCACAAATACCATCAAATCTTAAATAGGTCTACAGTTAAATTCTCATACTCTACAACAAATAACATAAAACAAAATATAAGTGCATATAATGCATATAAATGTAAGAAAACCATAAGTATACCACCAGTACATCAAATTAACCATAATATCTCCTCAAATACAGAATTAACGAAAGGATGTAACTGTAGAAACAAAGCAAACTGCCCATTAAAAGGGAATTGTCTTGTTAACAACATAGTCTATAAATGTAATGTTAAAACTAAAGATTCTATTTGCTCATATATAGGAGCTACCTCTAACAATTTTAAGACAAGGTTTAATACCCACAAGCATAGTTTTAAAAATGCCGCACTGGCTAATACAACATCTCTAGCAGAAAAAATCAATAGTTATAAAAATAAGAATATAAAATATGATTTGACCTGGAGTGTGCTCAAAAGAGCCACCCCTTATCAAAATAATAGAAATGAATGTAGATTATGTTCCCAAGAACTATTTGAAATAATGAAGTCTAAGGATATCTTATTAAATAAACGACAGGAATTAATTATATCGTGTAATCATAAACTAAAAAAAACATTTAAATATTATAAACCTAATTAATAACATTATTTTAGAAATTAATTTAATTTAAATGTTAGTTAACCTATAAATTTAATTTAATTAAAATTTTATTACAGATGAGAATATAAAATATTATGTAATCATAAATTGTGAAAAACCTTTAAATATTACTAATATATACTTAGTAATTTAATTTATAGATTAATTTTAATTTATTTAAACCTTTTATTATAATTTTTTTATTATAATTCTTTTACAGATAAAATATAACAAAATAATATCGTGTATCCAATGACAGAGAAATAATTTTTAGTATTATAGACCTAATTAATATACATTTTAGAAATATATTTATAATTTGGTTTTAGTTTTAATCAACCTAAAAATTTTAATTTTAATTTGCTTAAAATTAGTATCCTTATACAGACGAATTGCAGAATGTCATGTAATCATAGAATGGGATGTGTTTTGGATATATACCTAGTTAATATATTCTATGCAATTTTTTGAAAAAGATATATATATGTATATGTGTATGTGTATGTG
>OZ024740.1:278508028-278513028 GCA_964016885.1 Eledone cirrhosa | reverse complement strand
AAACAGCTGTAAATAACGGCTAAAAAATAAATTGATGAGGTGTATGTGCGAATATTATAGATGGTATTCAAATATTAGAGGTCTAAAATATAGAAACTGGGTATATTATTTTATATTGGGTTTAAATATTAAAACTTGGATTAAGAAGTGTAAAATAAAATAAAATAAAATAAAATAAATTAAAATAATTATAAAAAAAGTTTTTAAAAATAAAATAAAATAAAATAAAATAAGATAGAATAAAAAAATAAAAATAAGAATAGTCTATCTATGTCTAAATTAAAAATTTCTATTAAAAATCTATATATTTAATTATTATTTTATATCAACAAGTAAATAAAGGAAATTGCTAGAATGATTTATAAACGTAGAAAAACATATGACGTCATAGTTTGTTTACAGAATCTACGAAGATTTGAACGAAAATTTAAGGCTATAGAGAAAAAAGTTGAAAGGCTTAAAATATGCTGAGAAAACTGAATTAATACATTGTAGAATATAATGAAATATTTGTGAAAAAAATATGTGAAAAAATATATGTGTAAAAAAATATATGTGTAAGAAAGTAACCGTTATTCGTGGAATATGTTATAGGACATTAGCTATATACTTTGTGGAAGGTCTTGAAGGATTTATGATTACAAAGACCAAATAAATCTGTATTATAGAGTTAAAATTCGAGATAATGGTAAATTTTTCAGCTAGACATAAATTACAAACACGAGATATGGAAGCATTGGAGTATGGAGAAGCGTTGCAGATTTTACGCCAAGAAATTTCGTAGTTAATGTTTTTGTCTTTTAAGGACCAAATAAGTTCTGAGAGTGCGGCGTTGGTCCTTTTAAGTGGATATTTAAATGTAGAAGAATGATTATAGAGTCTTGCTTTAAAAGAGGTAGAAGTAGAGCCAATGTAGGTATAGGTATTGGTACTAGTTAGCACTTTACATTCGTATATTTGGTTTTTATCGAGACAGCAATTACTAAGAGGACAATTAGTTCTAATAGGGCAGTTGCATTTACGATTAAGATTATTAACAGAGTTATTTGCAAGTGGCCCAGGATTAATTATATTAGGAACTGGAGTGGTGGAATTAGCTAAAGGAGCTGCTAAAGTTTCCAGATTTACATTACTATTTGAAGCATTCCTCAAAGTTACAATTGACGTCGTATTTATACTTGTGTTATTTTGACTAGAGTTTACATTGACGTCGGGCCTTATAGTGTTATTATTATGACTCTCATGGTTGGATGCATATGAGTTATTATTTACTATTTTAGAATTATGTCTTGAGATAATTTTTGAAATGTTGGAAGTAGTGGAATATGAGAATTTAATAGTATGCTTATTGAAAATGTTACTATATATATGTGAAGGAGGGAAGCTGTTATCTTAAGCCCGAAAAAATAATTTAGGGATATTATTAATAACTGAAAGGGAGAAGGGAGCGTTGTACCAAAGGATATTTTATACCTAGGTCTCCTCCTTTTGTTAGTGGTATGATTATTACTAGCTACATTACTATAAGTTCTGCCAAGATTAGTTTCCTTAGTGTATCTAATTTTGTCTGGATATTCAGCCCTAGATAACGCATTATTATAATAGTTGGCATTAGCTTCGAAGATATCTTTATTAGAGGATAAATTAGAAATTCTTTTTTCTACACTTCTGACTATAGCAGTTTTAACATTATGCGGGTGGTTAGATTTAAAGTTAACGTAATTTAGGTTCTCATTATCCTTATGAGATGGGTAATATAGGCCGGTATCTACATCAAGGGATATATCAAGGAAATTTGCTAAATTATCATTATTCTCGAATTCTAATGCTAATAGAATTCGAGAATAATGATAAATTAGCAAATTTCCTTGATATATCCCTTAATCTAGATATGTGTATGTGTGTGTGTGTACACACACATACACATATATATATATATATGTATGTATGTGTGTGCGTGTACACACACACACACATATATATATATAAAGGATGAACAAAATAGAGTATTTGATGTTTTGATAATATATTTTTGATTCAAGGGATAAACACTGTTTTATTACTGTGCTGACAATATTTTATTGATATATTATTCTGTACCCCCCCCACAAACAAGTACGCATATATATATATAGCATTACACCCAGGCATCACAGCACACATTTATATAACAGTGTGCATGCTTGGATTGTGTTCTAATTTTTCATTGAATTCTTGTTACATATGAATCACTAACTGACAAGAAAGAGAGAGTGTTAGATAGGTAGATAGAGAAAGCTAGTGAGAAGTAGATAAAGAGAGAGATAGAGAGAGGAAAGCGAGGGTATAAGAGAGTAAAAAGAAAGAGATGGAATTTTTATCTTCTGATATGTATCAAATTAAGGATCCACGTACAACGCTTTTACGACGAAATAAAATTTTGACGAATCCCAATGGAGCAAAAGTAGGGAGAAAATATCAATTGTATAGCTCTACAGAAAATCGTAGATAGCATCTCTGTAAAGAAATTGCTTTATAGCAAGCTGCTTTTCAATGAGGCAGTGTTTATAAATGCCCCCCCCCCCAAAAAAAACCCAAAACAATTAAATAAAAAATAACCGCTGGTGACACAAGAATTTCTACTTTTGTGAAGAGTCATCAAGAATTCTTGAATGTTAGCAACACACAGTAAAGAAATATTCATAAAATACACATCCCGTCAACTGTTTATAGCAGACAGATTGTACATAGGGAAGTTAACTATTTATATTTCATTAACAGAACTAACATATTTAATCATATACTTGCTGTCGTTGGTGTGTTGGCTATACAAGTGTCGGCTGAAAAGTTCATAGGCTGACCAAGATACTCTCACGGAATGACCAAATGAAGGTTATTTTTCAACATAGTACCTAGAAAGAAACAGTTATTAGCAAGAAGAGTTGAAATTAATGCACGCAAGATTTCACAGCTCTAGCATCACTCCTTCATAGTTAGCCAATGAACGTTTCAACTAACCGTTGTATGTCCCGGCTCTCTGTTCTCTGAGTTCAAATCCCACCGGTACCCACTTTGCCTTTCATCTTTTCTGAACGAATAAAGAATTTATCAGCTCAACTACCCCATACTGGATATTCTGCTAAAGCAAGGGAAGCAACGCACTTAAACACTTAGCGAAAGCATGGTACATAATACTAAGTCATACTCGACTGTGAATGACGGCTGTAGAAAAATAAACGAACAACAAACAAGAATATCATAAATCGATGAATAATGTTAATTTGTTTTCATCGGCAAGCACAAGTTACTTCATTTTAGCCGCTAATACTTAAGCAAGTTACAGAGCGGCTATGTTTCGTTGAGGAGCCTTCACAAAAATATGTTTCTCGATAAAATAAAATAAAAATAGATATGTCATCTGCTAATATCGATTTTTCTTTTGCCATATATCTGAATATATTTTAGCTGTTTAATGTCTGTAATGTTCTAATCATTAAGTATGATTTCCTCTCCATAACTCTATAATCAAAACAGACAAGATAACACCTAAAGAGATGAAAAGAAAACGTTCCAGTAGAAAAAGAATTAGCGTGCAATTTGTTAGTGACACAAAAGAGTCGTGTACTTAAACAAGTACATTGAAATCATCGTTATCAACATTGTCATGATAACAATTTTCAACAAAATATAATCACAGTAGCACCAACAGTAAAATCAACAACATCAAATATGCATACATATTAATATACACACATGTATACACACACACACACGTACACACACACACACACACACACACACACACACACACACACACACACACACACACACACACACACACACACACACACACACACACACACACACACACACACATATCGGGTGTCCCCCAGAAATGTATACATACTTTGATTAGAAGTCTGTATACATTTTTTGAGACACCCTGTATATATATATATATATATATATATATTTGTGAAGGCGCGTGGCTGAGTGGTAAGAGAACTGGATTCAAAATCGTGAGGTTGTGAGTTCGATTCCTGGACCGGGTGATGTGTTATGTCCTTGAGCAAGACACTTTATTTCACGTTGCTCCTTCTACCAGTATTAGCAATGGGAAAGACCAACGGAAACATCGTTTCCACGGTCCGATTTGACGAAAGTCGATCGACTGTCATATAAATATATATATTCATATATATCCAGGGAGTTTAACGCGAAGTTACAGTAGGTTCACCCAGGTGAGAACGCGATGTTTAGGTTCACATCAGTATCGAGGTCCGACGACCTTTTGATTCCAGAGTCGGACCAGCTCGATAGGGATCGAACCTTGAGCTGATCAATATCGAAACACACGCAATAAACGTAATGAAGGCGTAAACATTCGTCCTTGTATTATATATATATATATATATATATATATATACATGCACGCACGCATACACGCGCACACATATATACATTCTTAGGCACACACACACACACACACACACATATATATATATATATATATATATATATATATATATATAAAGAACTGATTTAAAGTATACAACGAAACAGTTACACATAAACGGATACCAGCTACACATTAATACACATCAATGAAGGCGGTGGATTGGCAGTATCGGTAGAGGGTCGGACGCCATGCTTTCCAGCATAGTTACGTCCCTTTACGATCTGAGTTCAAATCCCGCCGAGGTTGACTTTGCCTTTCATCCTTACGGGGTCGATAAAATAAAGTACCAGTAATGCACTGGGTAATTGCTGGCCTTGTGCCTAAAGTAGAAACAATTATATAAGATAATCAATTGATAAATCTTCAACTTGATATCAAAGACAAATACATATCGACATCAATCTATTGATGTCGATATGTATTTGTCTTTGATATCAATCTATTAACAGACATATAGAGTGCTAAAAGTGAACTGCTTAATATTATAGATCGTTAAGTTTCTACGTGCATTATTGAAAATTATGTTCTTATATAGTGTACGAGATTTTGACTGAAATGTTCA
>OZ024740.1:278500528-278503028 GCA_964016885.1 Eledone cirrhosa | reverse complement strand
TTTCTCCACCTCTTCTCACATAAAATATAATGACTTTCAAAAAATCATTCATCCTAATACTCCAATATATGTTAACAACATTATGAACAAAATTCCTGGTAATCAGACTAAAACACCTAAATCAGTTAATCTAACTAAACCTATATATAATAAATTCACTAATAGTAACTCTCTTAGTAAACATCCTGATACATCGTATAATTATAAAAAATAATATCGAAACCGTAATAGACGGGTTACTTGGTATAATGCTCCATTTAATCTATAAAATAAAGATAATATCCCTAAACATTTTTTTACTAGGGAAAAACTTCCTGCCAAACCATAAATACCATCAAATTTTAAATAGATCAACTGTCAAATTTTCCTACTCCCCTACCAAAAATATACAACAAAATATAAGTGCGTACAACGCATATAAATGTAAAAAAAAACACAAATATACCACCAACATATCAAACCAACCATAATACTAAAATAAACTGCAACAAACCACCATCTCCTTCACCTATAACAAGTCGAGTAAATTCTACACCAAATTTGACTAACTCCTCTGATATAATATTCACGAATGGTTGTAACTGTAGAATCAAAAGAAATTGCCCATTAAAGGGAAATTGTCTCATTAATAACATAGTCTATAAATGTAAAATTAGCACTAAGGTCTCCACTTATTCATATATAGGAGCTACGTCTAACCTATTTAAAGTAAGATTTAATACCCACAAACATAGTTTTAAAAATGCCGCATTAGCTAATACAACATCTTTGGCTGAAACATTTAATAATTATAGAAAGAAGAATATCGATTACAACCCGACCTGGAGTGTGCTCAAAAGAGCCACCCCTTATTAAAATAACAGATACGAGTGTAGGTAGGTTATGCTCCCAGGAACGTTTTGAAATCATGAAATCTAAGGATATCCTATTAAATAAGCGACAGGAATTAATTATATCTTGCAATCATAGAATATTATAAACCTAATTAATATACACCTTACACTTATATTTTACATATTATTATAATTAGTTTTTTAAAATTTAGTTAACCTATAATTAGTACTTTACTACAGAGAACATTATAATTTTATTTCCCTTTTACAGCTCTCTTTTCCTAAAATTAATACCTATAAATTAATTTAATTTCCTGTTATGAATTTAGATTCCTTGTAGTTTATATAAGATTGGTATTTCTCACTACTACCCTTATCCCAAAATTTTACTTTCATTCGTTTTTAACAACACTCTTTAATAACATCTAATTCTTATTTATCACATTCATATAAATGAATATAAATTTATCCCTATAAGTATACATATCAATTAATTTAATTTCTTGTTATAGATCTAGATTCTTTGTAGTTTAAATAAGATTGGTATTTCTCACTAATATCCTTACCCTAAAATTTTATTTTCCTTCGTTTTTAACATTATTCTTTAATAACATCAAATTTTCATGTACCCTTCACTGGCTTGACCTCTTTTCATCCCCAAAGTATTCTTTACACTCAAAGAATTCTTTTCATTCGAAACATAAGTCTACACTCCTCTACCCCTAAATTAAATTTGTACTACCACTATTCTATCAACTTGACCTCTAACTACTTTTCTATTGGTCAATTCAAAACCTGTTCCCAAACAGACCTTTTATATTAAATCTTTGTTGTTTTTTTTCAATAAAAAAATTCTCATCATTTCTGAAGACAGCATGTATATGTGAAGGTATGTATATTTCGTGTGATAATTTGTAATATTTTTACATAGATCTATATGATATACATACCAACACACATATACATCCTAGAAACGATCGTAAAATGATGAATTTTTTAATATAAGGAACTTGTTCTTTGTTTTTATTTCATTGCTTTTATTAATTTATATATATATATATATATATATATATATATATATATATATATATATATATATATATATATATATATATACACATATATTTATCAAAATTCTAGTAGGAGAAAATACAACCAAAATTAGTGAAAAAGTGTTTATTTGTTTACACTTGTTTCAGAGGACAAAATCATAACTTAATCATGGCCTGATCTCATCTTCAGAACGTACAAAAAAAAAAAAAAAAAAAAATGTCACTTAGGAAGGAATCAAAATAAGCGTGAAAAACGTAACAGTCCTTTCAACAGAAAAATTATTTTGCTTGTATTTTCTCCTATAATTTTGATATTGACGCTCTGTCTATATATTTAATGCTAGGCTTGTATTTCTTTCGCACGCTCTCGTTAAACGCTTTGTCTTTGGTTTTCGAGAAGCAGGCCGCAGGCGCTAATTTAAATTTCGTGCCCACATTAAAAAAAGGGCAGTAACTCAGGTTGTTTTAATTTGTTTCTTCAGGATTCGTACACCTTGTTTTCCTCGATAGTAAAAATGATAGAAAGATAAATTACAACTGAAAAGTTGGGATAAAAAAATCAGAAAGATTTCACTTAGGTGACTTAGGCGAGCTGTTCAGAAAGCTTCAGGGGCC
>OZ024740.1:278495528-278498028 GCA_964016885.1 Eledone cirrhosa | reverse complement strand
AACAACAACAACAACAATAATAATAATGGTAATAATAATA
The DNA here is from genome assembly GCA_964016885.1 of Eledone cirrhosa. NCBI lineage: Eukaryota > Metazoa > Mollusca > Cephalopoda > Octopoda > Eledonidae > Eledone > Eledone cirrhosa. The sequence continues at coordinate 278,497,988 of OZ024740.1, read as the reverse complement.
ATTGTTTCTACTTTTGGCACAAGGCCAGCAATAACCCAGTTCATTACTGGTACTTTATTTTATCGACCCCGTAAGGATGAAAGGCAAAGTTGACCTCGACGGGATTTGAACTCAGATCATAAAGGGACGTAACTATGCTGGAAAGCATGGCGTCCGACCCTCTACCAATACTGCCAATTCACAATAATAATAATGTTTTTTTTATATAGGCACAAGGCCAGTAATTTGGGGGGAGGGGAAAGTCGATTAAATTGACCCCAGTGCGTGACTGGTACTTTATTTTATCGACCCCATAAGGATGAAAGGCAAAGTTAACCTTGGCGGGATTTGAACTCAGATCATAAAGAGCCGTAACTCTATGCTGCAAAGCATGGCGTCCGACCCTCTACTGATACTGCCAATCCACCGCCCTCAATTCACAATAATAATAATTGTTTCTACTTTTGGCACAAGGCCAGCAATTACCCAGTATATTACTGGTACTTTATTTTATCGACCCCGTAAGGATGAAAGGCAAAGTTAACCTCGGCGGGATTTGAACTCAGATCGTAAAGGGACGTAACTATACTGGAAAGCATGTCCGACCTTCTACCGATACTGCCAATCCACATAATAATTGTTTCTACTTTAGGCACAAGGCCAGCAATTACTCAGTGCATTACTGGTACTTTATTTTATCGACCCCGTAAGGATGAAAGGTAAAGTCAACCTCGGCGAGATTTGAACTCAGATCGTAAAGGGACGTAACTATGCTGGAAAGCATGGCGTCCGACCCTCTACCGATACTGCCAATCCACCGCCACATAATAATGATTCTTAAAATGATAGTTAAAAACTTTATAATTTTTTTTTAATAAAAGTAGGAAGAGACACACACAAAAACTAAGAATTTCTTTTTAACAATATTTAAAAATATTTCACGTTAAAAATATCGAATGACATTCAAGGTATTTAGAATTCTTTGTAGAGAATCATATTCTGACCCTTGAAACATCTTCATAGAGAATCCATACTGAACTTCTTTTTATATACCAAACATTCATACAATTTTTACTATTTCTGTTTTGGCATGAATAAATCATTAAATAACAACTTGAAGAATGTTTCAGTATTTGCATTTCAAAATACTCTTTATTCACACATGCCAACTTTTATCTTTTTCAACCACTCACATCTTAAAAGCTCTACATAATATAACCAAAGTGTAACTGTCTCATTCTTCAAAATATACAAATAAGGAAACTTTAAAAATAAAATATAGATTTCTGAACAAATTCATTGACAAAGGAGACTTCCCAAAATACTGTTTCGCTCTTGCTCATGAATATTCAACCAATCCTGGAAAAAATCTTCTACAAAGTAAAATAAGCCATCATCACATTATCACATCAACAGCTTTACATCAATGTTCTTTAACCAAATGTGATATGGCATTTCTAGATCATTCTTGATATTTATAAACAACCACATCACTTAATTCATTTCTTTAGTATTTTTACAGGTGCATGGCTGTGTAGTTAAGCATGGCTGTGTAGTTAAGGCAGGACTTCCCAACGGGGTCCAGGTGGACCCCCAGGGATCCATGGCGCGATTACAGGGGACCACAGAAAAATGCTGAATTAAATGTACATAATGGAATGTACACAATTAAATGTATAATAAATGAGTTGATTTAGTAAAAGTTATTGCACTTTTCTTAATATTTTCAATTATTTTCTTTCCTTTTCAATTAAATCGTTTTAAGTACGGTACATACGTTTTCAAGCATCAAGAAGAAACGTCTTCATTTCTGGAATTTGAATTGTAAATTGTAAATTTTAAAAAGCTTCTTAATTGCATTTTTCTCTTTTAGGTTTCTTCCCATAACAATTAAATATGAGCAAAAGCAAGAAGAAATGTAGGCAGTATGATCCCTCTTATATTCAATATGGATTTATTAGCAGCAAGAACAATCCATTACTACCACAGTGTCTTATTTGTTTGACACAACTGACGAATGCATCAATGAAACCCGCCAAACTTTCTTTACACCTCAACAAGTGTCATCCCTCATTGGTCAACAAACCTAAAGAATACTTCAAAGCGCTCAGTGACAGTGCCCGTTCTTCCTCATCAAAATTGAAAGGATTCCTCATCGAGAGCACTAGCGCTTCTGGACTCACCGCGTCGTACAATATTGCGCTTTTGATTGCCAAACAAGGTCGACCGCATACAATTGCTGAGGACCTCATCAAACCTGCAATCATGGAAGCATATAAAGTGGCTAATATTTCTAATCCAGAGTCTGTTCTCAACAGCATACCTTTATCCAACAATACCATTTCATCCCGAATAACTGATTTAGCAGATGATGTCAAGTCCATCCTTATTCAAGACTTGCGACACACCAAATTTTCATTAACTGTTGATGAAAGTACCTTTGCAAATCAGTCTGTGCTCCTTGCTTTTGTCCGCTACATC
>OZ024740.1:278475528-278490528 GCA_964016885.1 Eledone cirrhosa | reverse complement strand
AGTGAGGAATTGCAGGAACGTGACTGCGGTGTGGCTGGACTATCAGAAGGATGTTGATAGTGTACCTTATGGGTGGATTATTGAGGCTTTACAATTATCCAAAGTCCCACAACCACTAATAGCTGCTATTGAACGCCTGACCAAGAAACGGCCCACCAATTTGATACTCAGGGGTGAAAAGGAGAAAATTGAAACTGATACGCTACACTACCAGAAAAGCATCTTTCAGAGTGATAGCTTATCAGTACTGCGCTTTGTCCTCTCACTAAACCCACTATCACACCTGCTCACAAAACAAAGTGGTCATAGAAGTGGGTCCAGAAGTATCTCCCATCTTTTCTTTGTCGATGACATGAAGTTGTATGGGCCAAATATTGACTATATCAAAAAACAATTGGACCTCATTACACAATGTTTTTGCCAGCATCAGAATGAAATTTGGTGAGTCCAAATGTGTATATTTGTCAGTAAAATGTGGAAGGGTCATGGCCTCTTCTGGTAATCTAGAGATGAATGGCTTGACAATACAGCCTCTATAGTCAGGTGACAGCTACAGATATCTTGGACAGGATGAGAATGTTATATGATAGACCCATAAACAAGGAGAGAACGCGGACTGACTACCTCAGGAGAGTAAAGAAAATATGTCCTCAGCGTATACGTATATAGCCTACAATACTTTTGCTGTCCCTATCCTAACATCAACATTTGGCCTGCTGAGCTGGTCATTGCAAGAACTAAGTGAGATGGATGTAAGAACTCGCAAGTTGCTCGGTGTTACTGGAAACTTTAACACCAATAGCGATGTGTATAGGCTATACCTCTCACGCAAGGAAAGTGGTGTAGGTCTAAAGTCCATATTAACATCATACAGGACTTAGATAGTAACATTGAAACAGCATTCATATAAGGAAATGCAGCATGAAATGAAACGTCTCGCTCAAGAACGCAACGCACCACCTCATCTAGGAATTGAACTCATGACCTTATGATAGTTCGTCCAACACTCTAATCATTAAGCCACATAAATTCACCTCCCGATAGAGAGAATGTATATAAATGTGATGTGGCCATGGCTACAAAATAGAGCAAGAAAATAACGCGAAGAGCTTGACGCGGGAAGCTAATGACCTAGTCAATCAGTTTCTACTAAAATCTTACATATCTTCCCACGGTTTAACATTGTTCGATCGACAAGATCCCAGACCTCATCCGCTTGCCGAGTGGGGTGGACCTCGTCAAAACGGACTAAAGAAACAATGTTTCCATTGGTCCTTCCACTGTTGATATTATCTACCGGTTGCAACTGCTGGTAGAAGGAGCAACGTGAAATAAAGTGTCTTGCTCAAGAACATAACACATCACCCAGTCCTAGAATTTAACTAGCATCCTCATGATTGCAAATCCAACTCTCTAACCGTTAAGCCACGCACCTTAATATTATCCACATATTTTTATTTTATAAATTTCACGTTATGTAAATCCAGTGAAGTTGTTTAATAAACACACTGTGATAAATCAATAGCATTCCAGCTTTGACCATTCTTCTTTTAGAGGTTTCTTTTTTAAGGAAAGAAAGCAAGAGACAAGACAGAAGAATCGACCTTGGTATTAGAAATGAACAATGGTAAAATTGACCTTGGCGGAAATTTAACTCAAAACCACAACAATTATACTAATGAACAGGAATGGATAGGACCAAGCGCTCTATTCAACACCATAACGACTTTGCTAATTGGTAATTTAGGCCAACAATTTTTGGGGAGGAGTAAACGGATTAAATCGACCCATATCTTTGACTGCTACTGTATTTTGTCGAGCCCGGAAAGATGTAAGGTAAATAATACTTCGGCATGATTTAAAATAAAGCGTAAAGAGCCAGAAAATATACTGCTAAACATTCTAACACACCAACACCTTTGCAAACCCATCGCCCTCGTGTGCATGATAATAAGGATTTCTACTTTGGGCACATGGCCAGGGGAAAGTCGATTATATCAATCCAGTTCTTTACTGGTACTTTATTTTACAGAACCCGGAAGAATAAAAGGCAAAGTTGGCCTCGGATTTGAACTCAACGTAGTAAGTATAACTAAATACCTCTAAGCATTTTGTTTGGCTTTCTATCGATAGTTTTCATCCACTACCCTTAATAATGATTTCTAAGATAAGCACAATGCAAGCAAATGTTTATTCTTCGGGTGGATGAGATGAGTGGGGCTATGATATCGACTCCAGTATTTTACTAGTACTTTATTTAATTAACTCTGGAAGGATATAAAGCGGAAGTTTGAACTCAGAAGGTAAAAAGCCAGAACGCATATCACTAAGAATTTCTCCGACACTCTAACGACTTTGCCGGGATATGGTAACCGCAACTGGAAAGACCAATTGCGGTTACCATCTCCCGGTCGAAGGAGCAACGAGAAATAAAGTATCATGTTTAAAGACATAAAGCATCGCCTGGTTCCAGAATCGAACTCGTAACCTTATGATTGTGAATCCAGGTCCCTAATCACTAAGCCTTCACATAATAATGGTTTCCTATATAGGCACAAGGCCAGCAATTTTTGGGGAGGGGAAAAGTCGATTAAATCGACCCCAGTGCGTGACTGGTACTTTATTTTATCAACCCCTTAAGGATGAAAGGCAAAATTAACTTCGGCGGTATTTGAACTCAGATCATAAAGGGCCGTAACTCTTTGCTGCAAAGCGTGTTGTCCGATGCCCTACCGATACTGCCAATCCACCGCTCTCAGCCTTCACGTAATAATGGTTTCTTTCACATAATAATTGTTTCTACTATTGGCACAAGGCCAGCAATTAACCAGTAGATTACTGGTACTTTATTTTATCGACCCCGTAAGGATGAAAGGCAAAGTCAACCTCGGCGGGATTTGAACTCAGATCATAAAGGACCGTAACTCTATGCTGCAAAGCATGGCGTCCAACCCTCTACTGATACTGCCAATCCAACATAATAATAACAAGAGAAAACATAGAAAAGAAAAGAGAATGATGACTAGAACACATTTGCTCCGAAAGACAAAATGATTATAACATCAAACAGCAGTAATAATGTTCTGTGAAGAAATTGTTATGTTGGATGTGACAATGGAAATGTAGAAGAGTCGCGTTTTATGATGGAAGTCTGTTCTATGAATATAAGAAAGTTCTTTTATGACTATTATTTCTTGGAAAGTTCTATTCAGATTAATGTGACTATTTTGACAGTGTATGTATGTATGTATGTATGTATGTATGTATGTATGTATGTATGTATGTATGTATGTTATCTCTTTCTCTTAATTTCGAGTATAAATTTTTGATCGGCCACCTTCCTGGTGGCAAGGTTGTAAAAGAAAATAAATTGTCATCCCTTGAATCGCAAGAATGTTTTGCAAATTTTGAAGGTGTCAGCTATCGCAGCTATTTGTAGACTATGAATTAGGGAGCTGCGCTCTTTGTCCGCAAATATAAGTTCAGTCATACTTTGGTCCAAACGGGTTGGTATATAAACCGTAGCTCCAATAATGATGGGTATGAAGCTAAAGGTGTATCTTGGATACTGGATTTGTAAACTCCTCATCAATGGTCCGTAGATGTCCTCCTTCTCCTGTATTTTTCTGACGACGTTTATATCAAGTGGGCAGCTGATCTCCACAAGACCAATGTGTGGTCCCAAACAACAATATCAGGCCGGTTGTGCTTTAATTTGGTGGCAGTTTTTATTTTCAGGTTCCACCAGTATTCCTTAGTGCCATCTGTCTCAATAAATTCTTCCTCGTTTGTTGTTAATGTTGTTTTCCGAAGTGCGTTCCAGATGGTTCTAGCTATCCCATCGTGTCTCGTGGGGAGGTAGTAGCGAGATGACATTCTTTCGCAGCTGGCAACAATGTGGCTTACATCCTCGATCTTTGCTTTACATAGCCTACATTTATTGTCAGCTGATGGCCCTCCCCTTTATGTATGTATGTATGTATGTATGTATGTATGTATGTATGTATGTATGTATGTATGTATGTATGTTTTCTCTTTCTCTTAATTTTGAGTATATTTTTTTGACCGGCCACCTTCCTGGTGGCAAGGTTGTAAAAGAAAAGAAATTGTCATCCCTTGAATCGCAAGAATGTTTTGCAAATTTTGAAGGTGCCAGCTATCGCAGCCATTTGTAGACTATGAATTAGGGAGCTGCGCTTTTTGTCCGCAAATCCAAGTTCAGTCATACTTTGGTCCAAGCGGGTTAGTATATAACCCGTAGCACCAATAATGATGGGTATGAAGCTAAAGGTGTATCTTGGATACTGGATTTGTAAACTCCTCATCAATGGTCCGTAGATGTCCTCCTTCTCCTGTATTTTTCTGACAACGTTTACATCAAGTGGGCAGCTGATCTCCACAACAGAACACGTTTTCAATGTGTGGTCCCAAACTACAATATCAGGCCGGTTGTGCTTTAATCTGGTGGCAGTTTTTATTTTCAGGTTCCACCAGTATTCCTTAGTGCCATCTGTCTCAATGTATTCTTCATGTATGTATGTATGTATGTATGTATGTATGTATGTATGTATGTATGTATGTATGTATGTATGTATGTATGTATGTATGTATGTATGTATATCTGGAGATCTCTCAGCACTTGTCGTCACATGGTGCCATGGGCCCAGCACTATGTGTCAATAATTGTCACAAGTGTAGTGTTTGTACCAGAGTTTTCAAGTCGCTGGCTGGACTAAAAATCACACTTGTTCAGCGCATCGATATAAAATAGTGGTCGTACTCGAAAACGAGTTGGCAGCCACCATGTATGTATGTATGTATGTATGTATGTATGTATGTATGTATGTATGTATGTATGTATGTATGTATGTATGTTCGTATGTGTGTATGTATGTATGTCGTACGTAAGCATATATATATATGTATATATGGCGTACGTAAGCATATTTACATGTATATATGGCGTATGTATGTATGTATGAATGTCGTACGTAAGCATATATATATATGTATATATGGCGTATATATGTTTGTATGTATGTATATAAGTATGTATGTATGGACGGATGGATGTATGTATGTCGTACGTAAGCATATTTATATGTATATATGGCGTACGTAAGCATATTTACATGTATATATGGCGTATGTATGTATGTATATAAATATGTATGTATGTATGTATGTATGTATGTATGTATGTATGTATGTATGTATGTATGTATATATGCATGTATGTATGTTCATATGTATATATGTATATAGGTATGTATGTATATAAGTATATACGTATGTTCGTATATGCATATATGTATGCCGTACGTAAGCATATTTATATGTATATATATGGCGTATGTATGTAAGTATGCATGTTTCTTTCTTCGTCAATTATTTGCATTTTCTATAATGAAGCAGCTGGTTTCTAACCAAATAACAAAGCCCCATCACTTGAATCCAAATAGCAACAACGGTGACAAGTGTGTGTGTGTGTGTATGTGTGTGTGTGTGTGTGTGTGTGTGTGTGTGTGTGTGCGCGTGCGCGTGCGCGCGTGTGTGTGTGTGTGTGCGTGTGTGTGTATCAATGTTTCCATGTTTGTATGTATGTATATAAGTATGTATGTATGTATGTATGGACGGACGTATGTATGTATGTCGTACGTAAGCATATGTATCCATGTGCCTATGTATGTATTTGTACACGTACGTATGCGTGTTAGCGAGCATGTTACTGCAAGTATGGATTTATGTTACAATCTATGTATGTCGACATTTACGAGATATTATTGTATGTATATTATTGTATGTAAATTTACAGACTATAGTCAAAGCATCTGGAATGTTATGTATATTTTCATAATTATATTACTGACTAGTAATTATAATTTCTTGATTAGTTGCATCTTTTTTGCTTTTGAATAGGTTAACTTCTCAAGGTTAGCGCTGAAGCAATTAAATAATAAAGCTACTCGATAATTAAAGGTATAAATCTAAAGTTATAGTCACGTTGTAGTATTGCAGATTCCGCGTTAAATTAGCACACACACACACACATACACACATATATATTGGTTCTGTTGGAATGTATGTATGTATATCTTTATATATATAAAAGCGAGGATGTGTGTGTCTGTGTACAACTTGGCATGCATAAGGCTTTCACAATTACCAACTGAATTTGACCAAATTTTCTGTGCACGTTGCACATGTCGCTAAGATTGTTACGTCACAAACACTTTTCAAATCGACCCACGTTGAGCAACAAAAAATCGATATCAAAATTATTGGTAGAAAAATTGATGTAAGGGAGATAACAAACTTTATTGACAATCCTTATAAAAAAGGGAGATAACCGTTTCACCAAATATGCCCCGGATTAACTTTTTGTACTTTAGCAAAACTGCCTGTTTTTTTTACAGATTTGCAATGTGTATTGTCTTTAATTATTTGTATAACTACATCCTGTTCAGTGTTTTCCTTCATTATCAGCATAGTTTTACGTGTACAAAGATTGCACTAAATATTCGTTTGCATTAATTATTTAAGACTTCTGCTTATTTTGACAGGTTGGGGACAAATAATGTTCCTCTTTTACTTCCTAGCTGTATATTCTTAGCATAATTTCAAACCCCGAGCAACGCCGGGTAAATCTAGTATATAATATACATGTCTATTTCTCTGAACTAGAGAAACCGAAATCGATATCTCGTATAACTATATATATATATATATATATATATATATATGTCCCAAGGCTCTGATACCATCAACACTATAAACACAGAGCTGGCATATCTAAGAACTGACTAATTGCCTGATGAGGTCATAGCCATTCAATGGCTGTCATCGAAATATATATAGCAGTAAATTATGAGTTCATGCAATTGACTTATGTTTTCGTCACTATATATATATATACAGTATATATATATTTATATATATATAAATATATATATTTATATATATATATATATATATATATATATATATATATATATATATATATAAATATACATACGTAAATTTGTCACCAATATACATAACATTTCAATGTTTATTGATGTCGCACTATCTCTCTCTAGTGTGTTACCTTTTCAACATATTGTATTTTAAAGAGCTCAGGATTCATTTTCCTTTGAGCACATTATTGACAGGGAATAGCGAGAGTCTATGGCTCCGTTAATTTATCGTGATATCTATATATATAAAGGGAAGATGGACATTGTTTAGTGTATCGAACTTGCCTGCTACACCGTTCATCCAATTTTCATGAAACCTCACACATATATAAAACTCAACGCGTAGAGTGGAATAGGCTACTTGAAATTTTCGAAAAATCGATAATCGGGCCCTATGACAGAATGTTTTTCGATTCCAATGAAATTTTATGTGAATTCGAACACAAGAACTCTTAGTTTACATCTGGCGCAATAAAAATAAATTTCATATGCCCATATAAGGACTTGCGTTATTGATTGGACGGCCAGCTGCATGTCTTCCCAGCTGTCTCGGTAAACGACCGACCATTAAAGAGTTTCTTTTCATATTCCACCTTATTCAAGTGGAAATACAGTATTATCCGTATCTGAAAAGGGAACCAAATTTAATGGTGTCTTTTGTGAACCTAAAAGCTGTGAGTAAATTTTCAAACAGTCTTAAATAATCATGCTTTTTGAAAAAAAAATTACCAAATAATACCTTGACCAAGTTGTGTTGTACACATACAATACAAGTAAAAAAATTTACGTCGTACCAATGTTTTCCTTTTTTAAACAAAAGATTCTAAAAAATTACTTAATTTATAATACAGTCTTTTGCACAGGAAGTGAGTAACTTTCGGGTGTTTAAATGTAAGTTCACCAGGGTTTGTGTCTTCATTATTAGCCAACCTCTAATGGCATTTTTTGTTCTGCTTACGACTAAATGTTATGAGCGTATTTGCAATTAATTGCGCACACGTGCACACCTGCATGCAGATAGACACTGACAGCCAATAAAAAATCGATAACTTGCTTATTAAGATATCGGTCAAAAAGAGAGATTGAATGTACTTTAGAACATTTTTTGAATATATTGTTCTTTTTGGCATGATATGTCAGAAATATAGCTACTATACACTTTGGTTATTTTTTGTAACTAAAAAACGGTTCCTTTTGGGTGGATACTTAACGAGAAAAATCCTAGGGTTTTGGATAAGTTTGTTTCAGGCGCTGTATAGACGCCTATTTTGTCACACCTTGGTCATGAATTCGTATTCTTTTCCAATAGATATTTTCTGCTCTATAAGGCTCACCAGGATATAAGGCGTATCATTTAAAATCAGGTCCGCGCAACAGCGTGTAAGGCCAACCAGAAATTGCTATCTTCTTTACTTTTAGTCTAGATCTATTACTTCTGTTAGAGCCGTGATTGATTACCATTGTATTATTTATACATAAGGCTCACCGGAGTATAAAGCGCAGAGCTGTTTTTTTTTATTAAATTTAATTATTTTAAGTGCAATTTATAGACGGGAAAATTCGGTAAGTTATTGTAATCATATTTCCAAACCTGCCCATTCACCAGTAACCATGCTAACGAATCTGGTGTCATCTCTCTCTGTATTTAATCACCTCTCTCTAACCTAACAGCTTCGTTACACGTCGTTATGCCCACACGGAAACGTTCAAGACTTACCTCCAAAAAAGGTACAGCTATTGCTTTGAGACAACGAATTAGGCGTTCTCAGGTATGAGTTCATTCACAATTGATTAATCCTTTATGCAATATTCTCCCTTAATGTTAGCAAGTACTGCGTTTATCCTAACTGTCACCACTTTTAAGCAACTACAACATTCTAATCGTAGTTATATTAAATTTATTGTCTTACCTTGATTCCCTTTTGTTCATGTTAGACTTTTCTCATTTACTATTGACACTGCCATTGGCTTAGCTAACCAGTAGAATTAATTAATTTTCTCGAGGAAACACCTGCTGAGCGCGAATCTCGACTCGCTGATAGACGTCTTTCCCGGCTGGTTGAGTCACTAACATCACGTACGACAAGGCTTGCTGATGTTCGCCTTCGTCGCCAACAAGCGCTGACGGAGGAATCACCAACATCCCGTCAGACGAGGCTTGAGGCTGTGGCAAAGGGCAATAACCCTAGATACAATTTTGATCAACTTTTTTTCACCTATAGTAAATTTACCGGGACAGGTTTTTAGCTACTCAAATCTACTTCAGAGATCACGCATTGATGTAAAAAATCAATAAAACTGAAGCGGGGCTCGACTTTGCGCAAAAAAACAAGGCAAAGTTACACATGGGAAAACTTTTTACAGGAACGTCCTATATTCTTGAAAACTGTCACAAAAGACTCGCCATTATGTCGCGGTTAAGATAAAGGCCCTTTTAATTCTTCTTCTGCACATGTGAGCGCAAAAATTGTAAAAAAAAAACCCATGAAAGTAATCGACATTTTCACCCTGCTTTAAATTAACTGAACATTCAATATCAAGCGAGTTTGACTTCCGTCAGTCGTGCAGAGAACAATTTCAACGATACACTGTGTAACTACAATTAATAAATTATACACCTGTGTCTACTAACCTATTTTTTTCCATTGAAGTTCGAAGTTTTGAACCTGTGATGCGCGGGAAGTAACTTTCAAACATTCTAACAGACCAAAGGTCGACTTACACCCGGGCAACGCCGGGTACTTCTGCTAGTATATATATATGTGTGTGTGTCTGTGTGTGTGTGTGTGTGTGTGTGTGTGTGTGTGTGTGTGTGTGTGTGATATTGACGGACGTGAGAATGAGTACTCAATACCGTAGTAAAGTTCAATATTCTTTATCATGGTTAAGTGATGAGCCTTGTTACTCTGGAGTTTTATCTGTGTAAAATCATTAGGACCATCAGACAAGACTGAGTATTGAGTCTTGTCGGATCCTATGAGTACACAGGTGAAACTCCAGAGTAACAAGATTCATCCCTTAAGCCATAATAATGACGATAATAATAATAATAATAATAATAATAATAATTTCTACTAAAGGCACAAGGCCAGCAATTTGGGTTGAGAAGAAAGTCGATTAAATTGACGCCAGTACATTACTGGTACTTTATTTTATCGACCCCGTAAGGGTGAAATGCAAAACTAACCTCGGCGGGATTTGAACTCAGAACGTAAAGGGCTGTAACTATATGCTGCTAAGCATGGTGTCCAACGCTTTACCGATTCTAAATAGTAATAATAATAATAATAATAATAATAATAACAATAATAATAATTGCACAAGGCCAGCAATTATCTCAGTGTATTACTGGTACTCTATTTTATCGACCCCGTAAGGATGAAAGGTAAAGTTAACCTCGGCGGGATTTGAACTCAGATCATAAAGGGCCGTAACTCTTTGCTGCAAAGCATGGCGTCCGACCCTCTACCAATACTGCCAATCCACTGCCCTGAATAATATTAATAATACACACACACACACACATATATATATGCATATATATAGACATAGATGTATCTATCTACACACACACACACACACACACACACACACACACACTCACACACACACACACACACACACACACTCGCGTGTACTTTCATTATGATCCGATCTCTCTCTCTCTCTATATATATACCACATATGCGCTTTTTTTATTTTTTCTAATCCTTATCCATTTTCCTGGAGAAGTTAAGCTCAAAACACTTACTAGTTCTATTTCTAGACCATAAACCTACACTTAGAAGGTTTGACGAGAGATCGAAAGACCCGACACCACCACCACACTACCACTACCAACACACTACCACCACCATCACACCACCACAACCACCACCACCACCACCACCACCGCCACACCATCTTCTTCTTCTTCTTGGGAGGATCGTGGGAGGAAAATTCCTCAAACACGTCTTTCAGCGGGATTTGGGAGAAGCAACCGTCTCCAACAACAGGAAAATCCACGAGCGCAAACAGTCACATCAAAACAACTAAATAAACAATATAGTATAAATAAGGACAGCACAACATTGGAAAGTATGATTATGTCTATTTGGTCCTTAGTGGTGTTAGTGTTGACTGTCTTTCGCAATGTTACAACTTTGGAGTAAACTGCATATATATTTATACGAAAGATGTATACTAACAAATATGATGCCATTGTGTGTGTGTGAAGAGAGAGGCTGTGAAACACATACATATACACCAGGTCTGAACACAAAGAACCAAACTCCCACTGTCACTGCCTCTGTCACTTCCGCTCTCTCTATCTCTCACTATTATGAGCAATCTGACGCCATGCTTTGCAGCATAGAGTTACGGCCCTTTATGGTCTGAATTCAAATCCCGCCGAGGTTAACTTTGCCTTTCATCCTTACGGGGGTCGATAAAATAAAGTACCAGTAATACACTGGAATAATTGCTGACTTTGTGCCAAAAGTAGAAACAACTATTATGTGCAAATGGGAGGGGGGGGGGGGGGGGGGGGCTAAGCACTGGCCGCTCCGTGGCCCAGGCGGACAGAATAAAGAGGATGGTGGGGGAGACACGCTGGAAGAGACATTCCAGCTCACGATTGTAATTTCATTTGTTCTTGTTGCTGATGTTACTATTGCTACTAATATTGATGTTATTGCCATTGCGGTGTTGGTAGTAGTGTTGATTAGCTACTATGACAGACAGGTAGGCGGCCTTCGTGTAGTTAGTATTATGATATGTTTGGCATCTGAATTTTCTATAGCCATTGTGATTTGTTGTGACGTGCACTTCGATACCGTTTAGAAAGTCTATCTGGTTGTGAATATGTTTGCAGGTTCTCTGGTTGCTACTGGATCACGACTCCCATGGTAATACCAGACTATTTCTTTCTGGTAGTACCATTTGAGATTCAGGATTGTGTCTTATCTTAAATTAATGCATGTCCCTAACCATAGATGTTCAGTTTTGGTAGTCCATACAGCAATTTCACCTATGACACTTGCGGGACCATATATTGAAATGAGGTTGAATTAACAACTCCAACACGGAACAGTAGAGTGTCTATGTGTGTGAACGTCTGAAAGTAATCTAACTTCTACTTTCCGACATGGCTCAGTGCAAAAGATAGCATTTACCTCAGTCCATATTTGTCTCAGGTACTGCTTTACTTGAACGTTTGTGGCTTTTTATATAGTTGGGGTTCACAATTTTGAATCATTAGCATGTAAAAAAAAATGTAGTCTAACCATTTCATATATATTCACGCGACCAGAAAACGTCAGAGAGGGCTCCATATTTTCTTGTATATATATATATATATATATATATATATATATATATATATATATATATATATATATATATATATATATATACGGGGTAACAAATAATAATTATATCCAGTCCCCTTAGGTGTAGTCCAGTTATGGTATTCCGGGTATTGCAAACCATGTCAATCTTCTTTCCTGATTTATATATATATATATATATATATATATATATATATATATATATATATATATATATATATAAATTCCTTATAATTATCTCCAATTCATTTGTCGAGCAATATTTGGCCATGACTGCTACTATGGTAGTAAGCTGGCCGTTGTCTTAATAACCACTCGCTTTCCACTGATTGACCTCGATGTCACGTGATTGATTCTTTTTGAATTTGCCACGGACGTAGAGGCAGTGATTTTCTCAATGGCTTGGAATCCAGTCCACGCATCGCTATTTCCATTCCACTGAATTATTTTTTTAATAAGTTTCCAGTGTCCTCGCTATGCCTGGAGACCTATACGGAAAAAGACTTTCCTGATGACGGAATGATTTTCTATAAGTTTCTTCGGAAAATATATTTACTCCATTCCAGAAACTAATTAGTTGTTGGAAGTGATTTTTTAGTAAGTAAGTTAATTTTATAATTTTCTTATTTTACGTCTCTTATATTATTGTTCTGCAACCCCATGCATTGAACCACATTGTTAATAAGACAAAACCTATATATTTGCTAGCATTGATATGCATCTGTGTGTATATAAATGTTACTAGATATAAATTCCTTATATATATATATATATATATATATATATATATATATTAATAAATGGAAACTATATTTATAAAACCATATTTATTTTATTATACATATTTCAAGGGCAACCAAGGCAAATTATGGTGCGCTTTCATCAGATAAAATACAGATTTGTTTTATAAATAAATATTGACATACCCGGAAAAAAGACAACCTTAATGGTTGGAGCTTACTGGATAGTGGAGATAGTACATTTATTGAGGGTAATACAAAGTTATGAGTGACTATGCAACATTTTTAAGCTTGTTGAATCCCAACAAATTAAATATAACCTCTACATATATATATATATATATAAATATACAGTATATATATATATATAGAGTATATATATATACCGAGAAGAGAAATGGTAAATTCAAAATTCACTTCCACAAATAAATTATATATTTACATATATTTTTTCATTCAGTTTATGTATATTTCTATACAATTCAGTCTAAAGAGGGCGCCAGAAAAACATTGTAGAAGACCATCGTATTTGTGTAATAAATAATACATATGAAAACAACTAGCTTTTAGAAGTAATAAATATATAGCACATAGAAATATCAACTGTGAAAGACAACTAGAAGCAATGGGAGAATGATAGGTTCAGAATTACTTTGAAAAGTTACCACTAAAAAAAAGAAGAAAAGAAATCAAATCTATAAATAAATAATATAAAATAAAAAATTTAAAGAAATCACCAAGAATTACAACTTAGAAAGAAACATCCCGAAAATGGTGGCACCAGATTTTTGGAATTCGTTTGTCTGAATTTCCTGTAGAAGTTCATATATCTGACTCTTGCACATGCTGATATTTGAATGTTGAAAACAGTCGCCATGCATAACATTTTTCATTCACATGGAGACATTTACAGTGTGTGTGTGTGTGTGTGTGTGTGTGTGTGTGAGTGTATACATATATATATACATGTATATATAATATATATATATATATATATATATATATATATATATATATATATATATATATATATATATCACAAAATAAAGAGAATCAGTGTTGCGACGAATGGAATTTATTGGACATATTACAATCGTTTCTCTGGCGACCAGCTCGAGGCACGATCGATGTGATGATCGAACCTGACTCTGAAAATCGCAAGGTCCTCAGATACGTCTTGATTCTACGAAGCAAATTTTCCTAAAATAACCAACACCAATTATATATATATTATATATATATATATATATATATATATATATATATATATATATATATATATATATATATATAGTGGTAGAATACTGGAAGGTAATATCAGTAGTGGTAGAGCACTCAGTCCATGGAACGAGCTTCGTAGAAGTAGTAACACAACAGTTAGTTCACCATACCGAGAACAATTGTTTCACCGTATGCGGATCTTCAGCTCGGACTGATTATATATATATATATATAGGAAACGGTTCAGGACCCCGACGTCAGAGCTCAAGCCGTTTCGACGGCTATAAGGGTCAATTCCATATATGGACATGCGATAATCATGCATGATTATCGCATACCCATATATGGAATTACCACTTGAACAGCCCGGCTATTTATTACCACTCTAAAAATCTAATTTAGTCCAGAAATAGCCGTCGAAACGGCTCGAGCTCTGCCGTTGGGGTCCTGAACCTTTTCCTATTACCCGGTCTACTACCCAAAGTATCGAGTACTCTAGTCCACCTGGACCCTTACCACACTTCCTTCGTTATATATATATATATATATATATATATATATATATATATATATACTAGCAGAATGGCCCGGCGTTGCTCGGGCTTCTAAACATAGATTGGCATGTTTATCCCTCCTTTCTGAAACAGTACAGAGAAGTACGGAATACCTCGGCCTGGGGATGGTGTCTACATTTTGTGCTTATAAGAAAATTCGTCGTAGGTTACCAGGGGTTTAACTTAATTGGGTGCCTGAGAG
>OZ024740.1:278468028-278470528 GCA_964016885.1 Eledone cirrhosa | reverse complement strand
AAAAAAGGGGAGGAGATGAGATGAGAGTGAAGGTGGAAAGGGAGAGATGGGTGATAGAGAGAAAGAGATAGTTTTTATAACTGAGAAAAAGATATAATGTTTTAATATAGAGAGGTTGGGAACCGTTGGAAGATAATGTATAAATTAAAGGAATTTGAAAATTAGCGAAGGGAAATTAGGTATGGAGATAGAGAGAAAAAAATAACGAAGGGAGATTATGTATGGAGATAGAGAGAAAAAAATAATAATTGTGGGTGAATATTCTAACGTCAAAAGGAGAAATGTAGGAATTTTAAAATTAGCAAAGAGAAAAAGTTTATGTGTAGGATTTGAGAAAAATAATGTGAAGTTAAAGTTTTTATATTGAATTCATATGTATTAATAATGAGTTCGTTGATGGGGAGAAAAAAAATAATAATAAATTAAGGATGAAATTGAGATTAAAAAGATTTATGATAGAGAGAAAAAATAATAATGATTGCGGATGAATACTCAAAATGTCAAAAACAAATGTTATTGTTTTACGAGGAGATATAATGAGGGTGATGAGTAAACGGGTATTATAGAGTGTATAATGCCCTTTAAAGTAAGGTAGATGGGTATATTTTAAAGAATATATGAGTATATATTAAAAAAAAAAAAAAAAAAAAATATATAAAAAAAAATATATAATAATAAATTAAGGATGAAATTGAGATTAAAAAGATTTATGATCGAGGGAAAAAATAATAATGATTGCGGATGAATATTCAAAATGTCAAAAACAAATGTTATTGTTTTACGAGAAGATAGGATGAGGGAAATGAGTAAACGAGTATTATAGAGTGTATAATGCCCTTTAAAGTAAGGTAGATGGGTATATTTTAAAGAGGTGTATGTATATGTGCCTTTGAGAAAAGATTCTAAATTGATAAAGAATTGAATATTAACTGTATACTTTGTGAAAAGTTCTATGGAATTTATGCAGGCAGATGGAAAACAAATCCGAGCGTCTATTTATTATGGATTCTAGGTTAGAGATAATGGTAAATTTTTCATTTAGGCAGAGATTACAGATTTTAGATAGAGAACTGTTCAAGTACGAGGATGCAGAAGAAATCTTTTTCCAAAAGATGTTATATTTAATGTTTTTGTCTTTTAAGGACCATATGAGTTCTGAGAGAGCAGTGTTAGTTCTTTTAAGTTTGTATTTGAAAGATGAATGATGATTATAGAGACGAGCTTTAAAAGAGGTGGAAGTGGAGCCAAAATAGGTGAAGGAATTGGTGCTAGTTATAATTTTACATTCATAAATTAAGTTTTTATCGAGGCAATGGTTGTTGAGAGGACATTTATTTTTAATGCGGCAGTTGCAATTAGAGAGATTATTAATGAGTGATCTAGTGTTATCTATAGAAGGAATTGGATTGGAGAAGTTGTTTGCGATAGGAATAATAGGAATAATAGTTTCTTGATTTAGAGTTGGATTATGAACATTTAGCGAAGTTGTGTTTGACGTTGCATTTGGGTTTACAGAAGTTAGCCTAGGGTTTACAATGACGTCAGGAGTACTATTATTGTTATTATGAGATTCAATATTGGAAGGAAGAGATTTAGTATTTAATATTTTGTTGTTGTGTTTAGAAATGATGTTGGAAATATTGGAGGATGTAGAATACGAAAATTTGATGGTGTGTTTGTTAAATATTTTACTATAGATATGTGAGGGAGGGAAGCATTTATTTAAGGCACTAAAAAATAATTTAGGAATATTGTTATTAATAGAGATGGAGAAAGGAGCATTATACCAGATTATGTTTTTGTATCTAGGTCTTTTATTAAAATTATTGGAATGGTTATGATTAAATATTCTACTGTAAGTTTTCCTAGAATTTGTTTCTTTATTATATTTGATTTTATCTGGATAGCCGGCTTTAGAAAGTGCGTTATTATAGTAATTGGCGTTAGCATCAAAGATGTTTTTATTAGAAGATATGTTAGATATTCTATTTCCAATATTATTAACTATAGCATTCTTGATATTGGTAGGATGGTTAGATTTAAAGTTAACATAATTAAGATTCTCATTGTTTTTATGGTAAGGGTAATATAGGCCAGTGTCAAGATTAAGAGATACATCCAAGAAATTAGCTAGTTTGGTACTATTATCAAATTCAATTTTTAGGTTATGTTGGTTAAAGAGATTACGTATATTGTTCTTAATAATATTAAGTTTAACTATATTGCAATTTAGGATAGTAAAGAGTCCATCGTCACGATAAATTCCACCGCGAAGTTGAGGAATTTTCCGACTCAAAGAGTTCAAAATGAAGATACCAATTAAATCAGTCAATTGGGATGAATCGGATGCTCCCATTGTGATGTCGAAGTTGTTAGAGGTATCGGCTCTGGTCCAATATTCGTTGTTGAACTCTAGGATGGTTTTACGTGCGGTGAGGATGATGTGAAGTTCATCTGTGGTGATGTCAGAATATTTAAGTGCGAAAGATAGAGCATTATT
>OZ024740.1:278440528-278460528 GCA_964016885.1 Eledone cirrhosa | reverse complement strand
GGAAAAATTTCAAAATAGGTCTGCATCGCGCGAAAGAATCTCGAAAAGGCGGAGGAAGACCCCATCACGCGATACAGTGCATCGTATTAATATCCCCTCCGCCTTCTGTGATTTTTTCATTTAATTATTCCGATTATCTTGTCTCTCATAGTCATAGAGCAACACTGGTTAAGGTCGACAACACACAATCTCACATACTTGTGAAAAATGTATGTGTATATATGCATGTATATGTATGTAGGGAGAGATGACCCCTTAGCCTTTGTCAAGGCAGAATTCTAGGAGAAGGAAAACTCTGATATAACACCTGCAACCCTGATGGTATCCAATGATGTTGACTTGTTCTTCTTTTTGGTAAATATCATCTTGGTTAAGAGAGTGGGACTGGCTTTGTGCAGTGCCTTTGCTCACTATAAAAGCTTCACGGCACAGGCATTGCTTTATATCTGGAGACCTCTCTGCACTTGTCGTCACATGGTACCATGGGCCCACTATGTGTCAATAATTGTCACAAGTGTAGTGTTTGTACCAGAGTTTTCAAGTCGCTGGCTGGACTAAAACGTCACAATCGTTCAGCGCATCGGTAGGGGTTCTCCTACATGGATATAAAGTAGTGGGGTACTCGAAAACGAGTTGGCAGCCACCATATGTATGTATACACATATATCTATGTACCTCTCATCATTGTCTATAACTCCCTCACGGTAGAGTAACCACGGAAGTATAGTGACTGCTTTCAAGCTAATACTATATACACTTCTAGTCTTCCTTACCCCCCCCCCCCCCTTCTGTAGCCTCTGCATCGTATTAATATCCCCTCCACCTTCTGTGATATTTTTCATTGCTACAAGGGATTTAGCCCCATTTCTTGACCACTGTATCGCGTGATGGGGGTCTCCCTCCGCCTTTTCGAGATTCTTTCGCGCGATGCAGGCCTGTTTTGAAATTTTTCCATGAGGTATTCCCTTGAAAAGTCGGCAAACCTCACAAAAATATTACATCTCTATGATATAGGAGTTTTGTATAGTAGCCACGAAACTGTACAGTCGGGAATTTGAAGAAAAAATGGGTATTTATTTATGTCTAATATTTCTTCTTTCTTTATAATGTATTATATATATATATAAATATATAAATATATATATATATATATATATATGAACTTTTTTTGTTTAATATAAGGAATTGTTTATTCATTATTTGTTTAATATTTTATCTTGACTCTGTATACCGTTTATCTTTCACCGAAAGTGGTTTTTCATTACATCTCTTCTTTCCATGATATCCGGAATACATTGAGTTCTTCATACGGATTGGACACTACCGTAAACTCTTGGTAGATTTATCTACATATATATATATATATATATTTATAGAGAGAGAGAGAGGGAGAGAAAGAGAGAAAGTAGATATACGGTTTATGCTATAGGATTATTTCTTTGTAATCAGTCATTTAGTATGCTCATATAGTCAAATTGCGAAGGCACCTGGCTTAACGGTTACAGTGTTGAGCTCGCAAACATAAGGCCATGAGTTCCATTCTCATCACCGCATTGTATCCTTTGACAAGACAGTGTATTTCACGTTGCACCAGTCTATTCAGCTAGCAAAAATGTGTTGCATTTGTAATTCTAGTGCCAGCCATGTTACTCAGTGTGACATGCCGAATCTCTGAATGGGAGCTACTTCAATGGCCCTGTGTTTGTTGAATGTTCAGTCACAACTGGATCACACTCCTCATCGGAATTGATGGAGGTCCAACGCATACACATACACACCCGCCCACCCCTACATGCATGCATGGTCCTGTAACTCTTGATGGAGTTGTAGGAGTGCCATATTGATATACGGTGATTCTTAGGGCATTTTAAAACCGAGCGGAATCCATCTCCTCTCTAGGCATGAATACAGCAGATTTCTTCCAGCGAAGGAGAGAAAGTGCGAGAATGGAGTGAGAAAAAGATATAGAGGCAGAATCGACCCCAGTACTGGACTGGTACCTTTTTTATCGACCTCGAATACCCATCCCCTACACACACAACCAAATTAGGAAAGAGAACGGTGTAATTGTAACGAGGGTAGGCTGAAAAGTTCATAGGCTGACTATGATGCTAGAGCTGTGAAACCTTTCATGCATTAATTTCAACTCTTCTTGTTTCCTTCCAGGGTCTATGTTGAAAAATAAACCTCATTTAGTCATTCCATGAGAGTATCTTGGTCAGCCTACGAAGTTTTCACCTGACCCTCCTATATAGATAGACAAAGAAGGAGGGGATAAATAAATATATATAAATAGATAAATAGATAACTTTCTTTTTATTTGCCACCAAGGCGTCAAAGAGTGGGACAAATACAATGGGGGGGGGGGAGTTTACATAAAAAGGCGTCCACACTAAGGAGGAGGCAATAACAAAATATAAAAATATAAAAATATAAAATATAACAAAAATAATTTGAATAACAAAATTCTCAATAGGAAGGAGGCGCCTTGGGGGGTCGCACCCCCCCCGAAAAAGTGTGCAACCCTTCTCCTCAGGAGCACAGAGAGAGGGTGATCCCTTGATCTGTCATCTTTCTCACCTACAGTCTGATGTAGAGTGAAGGCCCATTCACACGGGCCATTCTCGCCACTTTCACCCATCTTTCATAAAAACGGCTGGGGTGCAGCACCTCTCTCTCTATCCTGATCCTTCTTCCGAAATGATATCGGAAGAAACGGACCAGTTGTTGGCCAGAGAGAAAGGTGTCTGACCTCAGTCCTTTCAGACGCGTCCACCATACAACCTCTTTCACCATGGCTATTACGCACAGAAACACCGCCTCTCCTTCGTTTTTGAAGAGGGAGGCGGCTTGATCGTTACAATAGACTCGGTGGTCAACCGGATCTGTCCCACCTGTGACAGCAGTCGTTCGACATAGCCCCACAGATCAGCGATGTCCGAGCAGTATACCAATGAGTGTGCAACGGTTTCCTCGTCACACACGCATCTGGGACAGATCCTTTTCGAGGGGTCCCTACCCGGGCGCCCCTGTCTGTAGAGCTTTTCTCGAACGGACAGAGCCCCTCGGTAGCACTCCAGGCCAGTGACCTCTGGAAGTTATCCATAGGTCCCAGGCTGAATGTCCTACCGAACAAGTTGGCCAGTTCGTTTTCCTCCATGCCTAGGGCTTCTCCGAGGGCGTCGCCGCACCTGCTAACCACCAGCCCTCTATAGAATGACGAGGTGGATTCTCCACTGACAGCCGGGTCCGCCTGCCAGAGAGCCGTGAGCGCCTGGGCACACTCGGTGTGCCAGGCGCCCAGTTTTCTCAGTCTTTGCTTGACCCAGGACTGCAGCTTGGTGAGCGAGACGAGCCTGGGAAAGGCTCGCCTCACAAACGGGGCCCACACCGGTTGACCGGTGAGGAATACCTGGAGGTGCCGTAGCCTTAATGCGTGTTTACGCATCATCAGCCACGGCAGCCCCAGCCCTCCTTTCGAAGGGTGTTGACAGCAGATGGATCTCCTACCATAGGAGCCCGCTTCTTCCAAAGGAATTAGAAGAGTGCGCGCTCCATTTTGACGAACGTTTCCCTTGGGCAATGCACGACGGTCAGGCGGTAGTAGATGACGGACGCTATATAAGCGTTCGCCACCTCCGCCCGACCTTTCAGGGACAGTTTGCACTCGACCCACTTCTGGGTCAGTGAAAAAACACTGTTCGTTACTTCACCCCAGTTCTTCTCCACTTGGAGGTCTGGTCCGGACCAGACCCCGAGCAACTTCACTGGGCCCTCCGTCCAGCGCCCGACGACGCCATCGGAGGGCATCGATTTGCCCCTCCACGTGCCGAGTTGCAAACCGATCGACTTGTCCCGGTTCAGCTTAGTCCCTGTAAACCTTTCGTACTCCTCCAGTAAGGTGCCGATCGCCCCGATTTCCGAGGCCGTCGACACCATTACTGTTACGTCATCGGCGTAGGCCGACACCGCTTTCCGCAATCCCGGTTCCAACGGGATGCCCTGCAACAACTCTAACTTCCGCAGCAGTGGCTCTAGAGTCATTACATACAGAAGGGAGGAGAGAGGGCACCCTTGTCGGATGGATCGCGCGATTTCGAATGGCTCCGAGAGGTAGCCTTTCACCTTGATTCTAGAGCAGATGCGGCTGCTGTGCATGGCAGTGATCCAGCCTCCGAAACCTGCCACCGCTTGCACCGCATCCAGGTAACCATGGTCGACCCTATCGAACGCCTTAGATTGATCCAAGTTGATCAGGGCCCCACCAAAGCCGGGTTCGCTCCCAACCCTCTATATGATGTATCGCATGAGGTGGAGGTTGTCGTGGATGGACCTGGACGGGATAGCACATGTTTGTGCATCTTCCACCAGGTTGTCCACGACAAGCGCCAACCTCTTTGCTAACACCTTGGCCAAAATCTGTAACTCTGTATTTAGGAGAGTTATGGGCCTGAAATTACTTATATCGTCCCCCTTGTTCTCGTCCTTCCTCACCAACGTGACTACGCCCTTGGTCACAGCACATGGAATTCTCCCGTTCTGTTGCCAGTTGCAGTAGACTGCCTCGAGGAGATCGGGGAACAAGTCCAGCATAGCTAGATATAGTTCGTATGGAAGACCATCGAGACCCGGGGATTTGCGTTTGCCGCATTGGCTCAGCACGTACTCTATCTCAGCGGCTGAAATCGGCTCCTCGCAGGACTTCGCCTCTTTGTCCGAGACGCGGCAGGCCGTCGAGGTATGGACCGAAGTCCACTTCCCCAACCGGCTCCCTGCCCCTTCCGAACAATCTGGCAAAGTGCTTTTGAAAAGCCTCGCACACCTGCTTAGGTTCAAGGATCACCCGGCCATCCTGGTCTCGCAAAGACCGGATAGTGGATCTACTCCCTCTTTTGGCTTCTGTCACGCGGGCCCAGCTAACAGCTTTGGCCTCCTCGTTTCCCAGAGCACTATTTTACTTCTGACGATGCAGCCTTCGTGTTTCGCGTCGAAGAACTGGCCCAGGGCCGTTCTCGACGCTAGCACTCTGGCCACGCCGCCGCTTCTAATTGCCTCTTCTACACTATCTACCAACTCCCTTTCCTTCCTATTTCTATTTGAGGCTAACTCCTTACTAAATTCTATAGAGACTACTCTAATCTCTCTTTTGAGAGATCTCCACCACCTGCTGTTGACGATGGCGCCCGTCAACCGCTCCTTAACTAAAGTGCTAATCCGGTCCCTGTAAGCTTTACTTGCCGGTAAGGACAAGTTGAGCTTCCAGTAACCGGGTCCCTGTCTATGCGTTCTGTCAAGGTTGACCATGCATAGCTGTGGACAACTGCAAGTCTTCACAGCTCTAGCATCACTCCTTTACAGTCAGCCTATAAACTTTTCAGCTCGTACTTCAGGATATAAATATATTTGTAATAACGATTTCTTTAGTAAACACCAGACATACTTTCTGGTCCTCTTTCCTGAAGGGTATTAATTACGTAAGGGTATTAATTACGTAACATAATTAATTATAAATACGGCAGCGTGCTTTACGTTCAGGAAACATAAGATACAGAGAAATATATTTCAACATTGTAGAAATTAATTTGAATGAAGTTACATTATAATTTCAAAATGAGATTGGCTTAGGAACGTTGAAATGTCGCTGTTATTAATATGCCTTATAAACTTTATTAATGTCACTGCGTAGCATTATATAACAATACTCACGAATTTAAGATTTAATGACAGGAGAAGAAAACCGGCAGGTATTTTAATAGTAGTAGCTACCATATAATTGAAATTAAGAATGTGCGGTGCCCCAGCATGGCCTCAGCCGGATGGCTGAAACAGGTAAAAGAGTAAAAGAGTATATAATGAAAAAACAATATCGTGTCGGAAATTCTTAGGTTTCAAAGTTAAGATAAAATGAACGACTCATTTTAAGATTTGCCTACCGATTCTATTAAGTTGATCGAACACGCTGATGCACTTCCGTTTGGTCGTGCACATCTAGTGTATTCTACGAGTATGTCCACGCTACTGGAGTTTGGGGTGTGTGTGTGCGTGTGTCTGTCTGTCTGTCTATGTTGTAACAGTGTTACAACATAGACAGACAGACCCCCCCCACAAACTCCAGTAGCGTGCACATACTCGTAGAATACACTAGATGTGCACAACCAAACGGAAGTGCATCAGCGTGTTCGATCAACTTAATAGAATCGGTAGGCAAATCTTAAAATGACACAAATGTAGTCTAGATTCACTAGGTTTATAAAAGAAAGAATGGCTGCTACGCTTGATCAAAAACAGTAAAACACACACACACACACACACACACACACACACACACACACACACACATACACACACACACACACACACACACACACATATATATATATATATATATATATATATATATATATATATATATATATATATTAAAATAACAGATTAAAGTTTAAGCAAAGAATCGCTGCTTTCGCCCTGAACGGGATCTTCTGAAAGGGTGAAAGCAGCGATTCTTATCGAGCCCTCTTCGGATTTTAGTCTTGACATTTATTATTATTACTATATTTATATATATATATATATATATATATAAGCTCACATATATATATATATATATATATATATATATATATATATATATGTATATACTATAAAGAGTCGGAACCAGACGGCTGAGATCTTGTCTTTTCAACAGCTAGTTCCAGATTCTGGAATATGGAACTAGTTGTTGAAAAATTGATAAAATGATAAACACCTTTAGTCGATTTTCGCACCTGGTTGGACCCTAATTATCGGTGGTTGGTATAATGTTAGCTTCTTTTATGATCCTTGTATATAGCTATACAATTGTTAATTTAGTTGTAGGGACAACACACCACTCTAAGATGCGACAGCACTGTAAAGTTCAAAATGGTTCACGTAGCTTGCAATGTTAGGTTCAACCGCTCTACTGGAGATAGATTAACTTTTACTAGATATTTTGTCTTAAATATGTATTACACGATGACGAGGTCTTCTGCTCTTCTCCTACCACAGGATCGTCTAGGAATTGTTTCAGAAAGCAGTAACAGAAATATAATAAAGTAGGTGCTAGTGTTTAGACATTACTATATATATATATATATATATACACAATTTCAGGTTATCAATAATGTAGTGATAATATATCGTCACGTTAGAGATGAACAGCGTACGTGTAGGTTTGCTCAACGAGTATAAATTATATTCCGGAGAAAATGTAGAAAAGATGAATATAAAATGAAAGTGCTTTTTTTTTTTTTAAAAAAGGAATTTATTAGGTATTGACATATGTTTCTGTAACAGACGGAATACCTATGTATCGCTGCTTGCGTAATCATATAATGTTAGCAAGTATTCGATAGCAAATGTATAATCAGTTGTCACTTCTTCAGAGATATTGGATAAATTGGAAAAAATCAGAAAAATTGAAGTATTTATATTAGTTGTAAGAAAGGAAGAAGAGAAGGGATAGTATATGACAGATGGCAATTCTATTTACTGGTAAACAAGTATATAAAGGGTTTCTAATGAGAATACAATGAGTATATGGTTTATTTTATCTAAATAATAATTTTTGGGAGTGCCTATTTTAAGCTATACATGACCAATTGAACAATGGACAGGGCTGGTCGTTTGGTGTAGTAGTATTAATTATAAAGTGTCAATTAAGGAAGAGGGAGATTTTCACTGCTATTGAATAACAACAATGCTGGTAGCCTGCTGGTATATGCATTAGGGAATTGAATTAAGAAATCTCATTTTATCTATAGCAGTTTATATTAAATGGTAAAGAATAGAAGAGTTGATAGAATTAAGACTAATAGAGAATGTTAATATGTATTTTGACAATCAAACGGAGATGGAGACAGGCGTTCAATCCTGGTAGTGTTTGTAATATGAAAATGTAGATTTCAAGCGATGGTTACAGTATAACGATCGCTCTATTCTGTTATTTAATAAAATATTTTTGGATTTCATAATACAAAATAATTCCATATTACACAATTTACAAAATTCCTGTCCGTGGGATAATGGAGGGGCAGACACTATTATATCCCATTTTAGGTTAAATTGTTGGTTATTTTCGCGCAGCTGCCAAGCCTTGTCTGCGAGTGTCGTTACATAACGATATATATATATATATATATATATATATATATATATATATATGTGTTTGTGTGTGTGTGTAATAAAAATTTGTGAAGGAACAGGGCTGCGTTGTTGCTGGATAAAGTGTACTTGTAAATAAGAGGAAAGCATAAACGGTGGGGGGGGGGGGATTTCCCTTCATCAGTTGTCTTCTGGAGGTCATGGAGATTTCTACGCATTAAAGACAAGATGTCTAGCTCCAGTGTGTCAATGACTAAAGGAAGTTATTGGGGGAAAAAAGGAGAGAGAGAAAAAAAAATATAACAGAAGGGAAAAAAGAAAGAAAAACGGAAAAAAATCAGAAAAAAACATACCGAGAAGCACGTGTAGTAGCAACGGAAGATAAAGAAAGGCTGTCAACAACAGCTACTGGACTTAAGAACGGTGAAACAGATAGCGAAAAAAAACAGGTCTGACCTACGCGAGAGTAGAGAAAAGAGAGGCAGTCGAGAAAAACAGCGGAAGTAGTGGGGTAGCTAGTAGAGAGAGGGAGAGTAAAAGTGTGAGGGAGAAAGGGCGCGAAAGAAAGATAGGAGAAGAGTTGATAGCGACAAGTAGAGAGAAAGAGAGAATAGGTCACAGCGAAAACTTAATAAAAATTTGTGAATGAACAGGGCCTGTGTTGTTGCTGGATAAAGTGTAAACTCCATATTTCAATCATGTACGGTCGTATATATACAGGCATGAGTGTATATAGGACAAAATGAAATAAAATCAAAAGCAAAATCTTTGAAATGTTTTACATATCAAACCAGAGTATTACTTAAGCTTTTATGCTCTTTTGTATTTTGAGAATCGTATCATTTCTGACCTTTTATTACATGTCATAATGAACTAATGAAGAGTATTATTCGTACCGTTGCTTATTTGTACGTGTATCCTTTCATAAACACAATTGCTTAAAGCAATTGACATCTATCATGCGTAATGTCATCTTTATATTCTGACTGAAAATAAAATAATTTGTCTCTAAATTAGGAAACAACAGATGTTAATGGGAAGCTCGAAAGTATTTAACCTTTATCGCTAAGAACGTTACTAGCCGAAATCTAATTACAAAGTCTTCTGTGACGTGAGAGTATTAGTAACTTCAATGATATTTCCACAAATGCAAGTTGATTCCATTTGATATATATTGAAATGTATCGCTTAACGAGTGGGGTGGAGGTCATCAAATCAGACCGAGGAAACATTGTTTCCATTGGTCTTTCCAATTGCTAATATTATCTGTCGGTCGCAACTTCAGGCAGAAGCAGCAACGTGAAATAAAGTGCCTTGCTCAAGGACATTACGCATCGCCTAGTTTGGGAATCGATTTTAAAATGTCTTGAATTGAATAGCCCCCTACAATTTAAACAATATTTGTCAAATACATCCATTGGTGGAGGTATAGGATTCCATTGTGTGGAGTGAAATTGGCACTGGAACTATTTAAGAAGATTATTGGTTTAATCATTAAAGTAAAGCTTTCTATTAGGAGTTATGATTGAAATGTTTAAAAGCCGTAGAGCGAAATTATACTGCTACCCCAAAGATAGATAATGTATTTATCTTATATCAATGTTAAGTGTATAAAGTGAATTCCTCCTGATAATGTCTTGTCAAAAGTTGAGGATGAATTCTAGAATTATTAAATACTGTAGCAATATGTTTCTTTTTTCTTGAATTCAGATAGAGTTTGGTTGGTATATCACACACACACACACACACACACACACACACACACACACACACACACACACACACACACACACACACACACACACACACACACACACACACACACACACACACACACACACACACCAAACATGGTATACAAAAATCAGTGTTTTTGTTAAGCAAATATGTATAATTGTTTTTTAAAAAAGTACGCATGAATCATACTTTCCTAGAATGTAGCAATCAAGAAGTTAAACATTATTAGAGTAAAGTAAATGGGATATTGCGATATGTGAGGATTTCAAAAGAAGTTAGAAAAGATTGTTGTAAGTTTTTGCGTAGGCTCCACTGTGCAAATAATATTTTAGACACTGTTAGCGGATAGACTATGTTGAATGAACACGAACACTATATTTTACAGAAAAGTGACTCTAGCGATAGTAAAGCCTTTACTCTATACATTGCTGGCATAATTAACATCATGACCATATATTTAATATATGGACCATAGAAAGGATAACTAGAAATAATTAAGTGGTGAAAACGACAATAACAACAACAACATTGGTTCATATTCCTTTCGGCGAGCATGGGAGAATACTCCGGACATATTTCGGTTTTATTAAACCTCCTTAATTAACCCCTAGAATTTAATGCATTTATTAAAGTATTGTTGAGAGAATCAATAAGTAGATATACAATACTATATACGATTGAGCGTAAAAATGTAGCATATTTAAAATAAACAGATCACTGACGCCATCATCATAAAAATAATAGTTATGTTAGTTATCGTAGTATTCTAGTACAACTTCTTGTAAGCATCAACACACATAAATTGAAAAAAAATGTTATGCGGTGAGAAAAAGACAGAAGTAGCTCAATAACTAATATTTTAAATAATTTCAACAAGTATGAGAGGTGATTTGCCATCGGAGACTAGAAACATTGTGACCGTCTACTTATACTATAAACTGTAGATGTGCAGGGAGAACATTTGTAATATATATATATATATATATATATATATATATATATATATATGTAGATAAATCTACCAAAATAAAACGGTAGTGTCCAATCCGTATGAAGAACTCAATGTAATCCAAATATAGAAGATATCATGAAGAGAGAAAATGCATTCAAAAATCAACGTTAAAAATCATAGGAAAACAGAGTCAAGATAAATTAATAAAAACAATGAAATAAAAACAAAGAACAGGTTTCTTATATTGAAAAATTCATCATTTTACGATCGTTTTGGGGATATATATGTGTGTTGGTATGTATATCATGTTAAAGATCTATGTAAAAGAATTACAAATTATCAGAGGAAATATACATACCTACACATATACATGCCATCTTCAGAAATGATGAAGTATGTTTATTGAAAGTATTAATATAAAAAGTCTGTTTGGGAACAGGTTTTGAATTGACCAATAGAAAAGAGTTAGAGGTCAAGTAGAAAGAATGGCACTAGTAGAAGTTAATGCTAGGAGTGGAGGAATGTAAATTTAAGCTTTGAATGAGAAGAATACAATAAGGATAGGGGTTAAAATGAGGTCAAATCAAGAAGAAGGATTCACAAAAAATTGATGTTATTAAAGAATGCTGTTAAAATCGAAGGGAAACTTTTAATTTTGCGTTGAGAGTGTTAATATACTAATCCTATTTAAAGTTCAATGAATCTAGATACATAAAAGGAAATTAAATTAATTGATAGGTATACTTACAGAATTAAAATTATATTAATTCTTATGAATGTGATAAATAAAGAAGTAAAAAGATTTTAAAATAAAAAATATATATAGAAAAACTGAAATAGACAAAATTTTATAAAGAGTAGTGTATCCATCTAAATATACAAATATTAAAGATAATAATTATATTTAATAATCATAGGTATTAAATGTGATGAATAGGGGATGCGGTTAAAAGAAGTAGTAAGTTTAAATATAACATTAGGTAAATAGAGCTGTAAGAGGGAAATAAAATTATGAAATTCTCTGTAGTAAAATTCTAATTATAAGTTAACCAAGTTAAAAAATATTTTAAAAAAATTAAGAAGAGTTAGGTATATATTAATTAAGTTTATAATATTTGAAGGTTTTTCTAATTCTATGATTGCATGATATAATTAATTCCTGTCGCTTATTTAATAGGATATCATTAGATTTCATGACTTCAAATAGTTCTTGGGAGCATAACCTACACTCATATCTGCTATTTTGGTAAGGGGTAGCCCGTTTGAGTACGCTCCAGGCCAGGTTGTTATCAATGTCCTTCTTTTTATAATTATTAATTGCTTCAGCCAAGGAGGTTGTATTAGCTAATGCGGCATTTTAAAAACTATGTTTGTGGGTATTAAATCTTACTTTAAATTGGTTAGATGTAGCTCCTATATAGGATTGAGTGGAGTCCTTAGTACTAATTACACATTTGTAGACTATGTTATTTATAAGATAATTTCCCTTTAATGGGCAATTCTTTTGGTTCTACAGTTACAACCATTCGTAAATATTGTATCAGGAGAGTTGATTGTATTATCTATAGTGGTATTAGTGTTACTATTTACATTAATGTAATACCACTATAGATAATACAATCAACCTTTTACTTTTTTATTTATCAGATTCATAAGAATTAATATAATTTTAACTCTGTAAGTATACCTATCAATTAATTTAATTTCCTTTCATGTATCTAGATTCATTGAACTTTAAATAGGATTAGTATATCTCATTAACCAAAAAATGTTTTCACCCTCCCCCCAAATTTTTTTCCCTTCGATTTTAACAGCATTCTTTAATAACATCAATTTTTTGTGAATCCTTCACTACCTTCTTGATTTGACCTCATTTTAACCCCTATCCTTATTGTATTCTTCTCATTCAAAGCTTAAATTTACATTCCTCCTCTCCTAGCATTAAATTCTACTACTGTCATTCCTTCTACTTGACCTCTAACTCTTTTCTATTGGTCAATTCAAAACCTGTTCCCAAACAGACTTTTTATATTAATACTTTCAATAAACATACTTCATCATTTCTAAAGATGGCATGTATATGTGTAGGTATGTATATCTCCTGATAATTTGTAATATTGTTTACATAGATCCTTAACACGATATACATACCAACACTCATATATATCCCAGAAACGATCGCAAAATGATGAATTTTTCAATATAAGAAACCTGTTCTTTGTTTTTATTTCATTGTTTTTATTAAATTATATATATATATATATATATATATATATATATATATATATATATATATATATATATCCGTCTGTGCAATTTATGCTCTGAGGAAACGATCCAGATGGTGTTTACAAAGGACCAACTCTTAAACAAAAAGGATGAACTCGTTACCTCGTGAAGAATACTACTAGCTGCAGAAACGGCCGGAGCTCAGCCGTCGGGGTCCTGACTATTTTCCTATATATATATATAAAGATATATATATATATAATATATATAGGAAAAGAGTCAGGACCCGACGTGTGTGTGTGTATATATATATATATATATACATATATATATATATATATATATATATATATATATATATATATGTATACACACACACACACACAGACACACACACACATATATATATATGTATATATATATATATATATAAATATACGTTAAATTTTAGATAAAGAAGATTGAAACCCTACCTCCAATCTATACATACATAAAGCATGCATATATATACCATTATTACCCACACGGCCACCCAAATATTAATATACTTCGTTGATTAATCAACAAATACAATTTTACAATAGATTAGAGGCACTCGACAGCAGATTTTCCTGGGGTATTAAATATTATTCAAAATGTTAATAAATGAAAAATATTCTCATAATCAAAATATATATTTTATTATACATATTTCAAAGGTACAATGGTGTTTAAGTACGTTTTCATCAGACAAAATATAAGATTTGATATGTGACATACCGCTACGGTTTTGATTATTTAATTCCTGTTTTGGCAGTGATTTATTTCACCAAATCTGAACTATGATAAACTTAAAGAAGAAAAGGACGTAGAGCAAGGTAGAAATATAAATGGGGTTGCAAAGAAGAGGAAAAGGCAAGAAATAAACAAATAAATAAATAAATAAATAAATCTAGTATATAAGTGTACAATTAAGGCAAATAATAATATATTTAACTACACAGCTGCCACCTCATCTACAGTTGGTTTCTAAGAAATAAATGAAAATTAAATAATAACAAAGTTTTCATAAAGCGAATTTCTAAATTAATTTGGATAATAAATGAACAAAATATATTATATGTATTGATGGGGATATATGCATGGTATTATATTTTAATACATATTTAATAATTATTTAATTAGGCTGTAAAGATTAAATCTTTTAAAGTTGTAGTAAAATATTAATAGAAATATCTTACCTTAAAATTAAAAATTATAATAATCTAGAATGAGCTAAATTGAATTATATAAATTTGTAATTAACTTAAATATTTGATTGCTATGGAAAGTAATCTATACCTAATAATCTGGATATAATATAAAAGTATAATTAGCTAAAGCGTAATCCAATACAAGCAATATTCATTGATATATGTGAATAGATTTTTGATTTCTTATTTTATCTAGCCGTTGAATACAACGGTTTTTTATTCTCCCCTTTATTTCATACTTTCCTCTTCCTTTTCTTCGCTTTTCTTTATTCCCCGTTGTTTTCTCTCTATTCTCCCCACACCTTCCCTTTCTTTTGTTTTTATTCCTCTTTTCTCTTACATCTTTTCTTCTTCTTTTATTCATTTATTCATTTATTTATTTATTTATTTATCCATTTATTTCTTTCTTTCTTTCTTTCTTTCTTTCTTTCTTGCCCTTTGCTCTTCTTTGCATCCCCCTCTATATTTCTATCTTGCTCTACGTCCTTTTCTTCTTTAAGTTTATCATATTATTTGTGGAATAAAAACGTTGAGATTTGGTGAAATAAATAACTGCCAATAGAATAATCAAAACCGTAGCGGTATGTCACATATAAAATCTTATATTTTGTCTGATGTATATATATAGATGTATATATATAGATGTATATATATAGACATTACAACCCTCTATTTAGCTATTTAAAATATTAACGCCTCATTTGCCCCTCATTAATGTCTGTAGGCGTGATGAATAAAAGTATAAAGTGAGTGAGAGAGAGAGAAAGAGAGAGGGAGAGAGAGGGAGAGATGATAATAAAACAAGGAATTACAAAAAATATAATAAATACAAATGGGCCAAGGGAAGCAACAAAATACAAAAATCAAATGAAATAAATGAATAAAGGCTGATCAATAATTGAGTTTGAAATGACTTTAAGGGCTATAAATTAATCATTCATTCTTTCTTCCATGAGAAGATTTCGATTGCACCACAGCGAAAATCAATCAATCGAGTTATTTATTTATTTCCAGTTTGGCGCTCTACTGCCTAACGTATTGTAGTGATAAAGACGGAGCACGAACGTATGAACTTTAAACTGTCATCTTGGTGCATTTTTCTCCCGATTGGTATTGTGATTGCCTCGTAAATTAACGTTTTTATGTAAGCACAAAATCAAAGATGTTTTATTTTGTTAGAGAGGGAAATAGTGATGTCATGATCATGAATTTCTCTTGGCCATTAGCTTATAATAATTAGCAATCTTACAGTGAATCTGAATAAGTGAACACTTTATTATATCTATAAACATTGTTATTTACTTACATCTTGAAATGTAGAATGGTGAAGCTAGCTGTGACGGTTGAGAACTTACTTTGAAGTGGTTTTGTGGTGATGCTGTGTATTGTGTTTGTTGTTGTAGATGTTAAGCTTTAGCTAGGGCATGATCAAGATTATAGTCAAGACTATAATAAAAAACGGTCAAATCACGGCCATCACAACATTTCTTAAGACGCTGGCGCATGCTTTAAGAAAAATTTGACTGTTATTTCTCGCAGGTAGAACGAAATATAGAGGTTACCGTGTTGGCGCGATGGCTAAAGCTTTGATTTTTATATCGGAATTTTTCTGATCTTAGTTCAAATTCTTAAAAGGGTGAACATTGCTTTCAATAAATGGTTAA
This sequence comes from Eledone cirrhosa, assembly GCA_964016885.1. Lineage (NCBI taxonomy): Eukaryota > Metazoa > Mollusca > Cephalopoda > Octopoda > Eledonidae > Eledone > Eledone cirrhosa. The sequence continues at coordinate 278,444,593 of OZ024740.1, read as the reverse complement.
TAATGCTAACAGATTTATCCATTCATAAACCTCTGGTGTTCACTGAGTTGGTGTTTAACTGATTTTTCCTCTTTCTAATATAGACTCTTGTTTAATGTCATATCCTGTATCTTTTCAAGTGAAAATATTAAAACTAGTAAATGTGTAACTAGCTTTTGAAAACTCCATCACTCCTGATCGAACAAACTAGTTATGAGTGTTCCGTCTTTTTGTATATCTAGTATTACACTATCGAATGTAACCTTGTCATTCTTCAAGGTAGTAGTTTGATTGATCATATAGAAGATCCTCTGCTGGTTTATATAGTTGATATTAGTGGACGATTGTGTGTGAAACACGGCTAGAGTAGGGACTGTTATAACTAACGCATTTTAGAAATTCGTGCATGTAAAAACATCCAACTCAAAGATATGTGCAAATGTAAGGAATCAGAATAACAGTTAGGCACACACACATACTCATATTTAACAAAACATACTCAAGCATACACCTAATTTCAAATATATTCTCAATCAATATACATAGCCGATCTTTCGGACTTATGAGCGTTGAGAATATAGAATAAATGTAGAGGATGACGTGTTCATGCACAGATATGTTATAAAATAGCTTATAAAATAGGGTGAAGACACTTAAAAGATGGAAAAAGAAGTTGCCATCGGCCGCCATGAGTAATTGAACCTCATCTTTTAAATTAATTCTATATTCTCAAGCATTCGCAATCATTTGAGTCAACGTGAGCACGTCTACATGATTGCTTGACCTGCATACGTTGAAAGAGAGCTTTTAATTGACCTGTTTGAAACAGCAACCAAAGCTCCCTGAAATTACTTCCATCGTCTTAAGAAGGAAAGACACATTGAATAACGAAGTCCTAAAACATATCAGGAACACATGGTAGTCATGGATGAAATGTCTTTGATCACATGCTTGCTGGATTAGGCTTACTATGGGGTTCACCAAGAGCAAACAATCGTTAATTCACAAATATATATGTACAGCATACAAATACTTACTGATACACAACCATATATGCCACTTAGAGCTAAGGTCGGTAGTCTCTCTAAGTAATCATTCTACTTGTTAGAAAAGCTTCAAAACCTTCGTCAAATCACACGTCTTACTATCTTTATAGAAGAAATAATACATTGGATAAATTTGTTCTAGAGACATTATACCTGGAATCTTTAAAGCTAAAATTGCCTCGGAGCGAGGCAGCGTATTGGCAGATTCGCGAGAACGTCGAAAAGAATGGTTTGCAGTATTCGGCTCAGGTCACTGTGAGGTCAAGAGATCAACTTTGTCTTTCATCATTTTGAGGTCAATAAATAAAATGCCAGTCATCTACTAGTGTCGAACCTTCCTCTCCCTCTCTAGTTGTCTCCTTCTCTGTCTTAGAAAGTAATCAGCTGTGCTCAGAACTGGAGAGGGATGGGGTCTGCCAAGTTTTAAATGCCGAAGACATGCTTCAGAGTTAAGCAATTACAACAAAATAACGGTAACAATAAACTCATCAAGTTTCACAACAGACACATTCATACATATATAAACAATTTAAACAAAATAGGAGTAAAGCTAATTAGCGTAGACAAGAACTAAGAATTATTTCATCACAAAGTGCAGTAATTGGTCAAGCTGAAGAACAAATACATTAGCAAAAACAAAATAAATCAATATGTTTTAAACAAAATAAATCAATATTCAACAAAGGAGATCATTCTTGAAGAATTTTCATTGTTGTCTTCGAGAGATTGTCGATCGATAACATTATTTTGATCGATAATAATTTTTGAAAGTTTGTGGACATGAAACTGCCATGAATCTTGAGAGGGTATTTGAAAATCTAGATTTAAGTGATAGCTATAACAATACCAATAGAAATTAAATGTAAATACAAACACAGCGCTAGAGAGATTTCATTACAGATAAACACGCATACACACACACACCAACACACACAGACACACACACAAGCGCACGAACACACATACAAACGCACGCACACACACAAGCACATGCAAACACACATGTCCACGCACATACTCAGATACATACACACAGACACAGAAACGCAGACGCTCTCACACTCTTTCTCTCTCATGCACACACACTATCTCTCTTACACACACACAGCCTCATACACCTACAGGCATATATATGTTATATACAGCTTACACTGCGAAACATTTCCTTCACAAGATAAAACTCGAGATCATATTGATTTCGGCACTTTTTAACTGTTTTGTTCTCATCAGGAATGTCTATCCGTATAAATGCTACCAGATGATGTCCAGACGTTTTCCGTCCACATTGGAGGTAGCACACTTTTTCCTTCAGTTACCTATCACAACAGCCATCACAATATAATGGGAACAGCTATAACCTCTCCAATTTTCTAACAGCTATTTTGTTACACACACACATATATATATATATATATATATATATATATATATATATATATAGAGAGAGAGAGAGAGAGAGGGAGAGAGCTGAATAGCTATATTACCATTATGTTCATCATATTTGTAGTGGTACGTCAGTTGCGTAAATATATTGAACAACCAATACGGACTGACAACAGTTTACTCACACCTTAGCCTAGAAACTGAGCCAGGTAGCGTTTTTAATCAGTACCAACCAAATTATTAGAAATGTCAGATTTCTAATATTTGTTTGTCTTGACTAATCCTCGCTTGTTTCTCTCATACTTTCCGAGTCAGATATTTGCGAATTTCTGTGCCAGTTCTTTTAAGAATGTATCACTACTGCAATTTCCTCATTATTAGGTGGATTGGCAATATCAGTAGAGCATAGAGCTACGTCCCTTTACAGTCTGAGTTCAAATCCTGCCGAGGTTAACTTTGCCTTTCATCCTTACGGGGTCGATAAAATAAAGTACCAGTAATGCACTGGTGTAATTGCTGGCCTTATGGCCAAAGTAGAAACAATTATTAAAGAATATTCTCCAAGAGAAGGAGCCCCGCGATGTGGGGTGCCTGTCGCTGGCCATTGTCCGCGGGGCACAGATCGAACACCACCGTGCCCTAAGCCTAGAGCCCAACATCCCCCCTTCCCTCTCTCATTCTTCTGTAATCCTAGAGTCCTTTTCTTTTCCGTTTTTATAACCACAAAAGACACTGGCGCTTTTCTCCAAGAACTAAACCTTTCATTTCAAGATGAGAAATCAACAGTTTATTAAATAACATGTCGTCGCTAGAAATAATTGAAAGCCATGGCAAGCTTCAGAATTATTTTCATTTCTAAAAAAGTATTACCTGGTTGACTATCATTAAATTGTATTACAAAGGCGGTGAATTGGCAGTATCGGAAGAGGGTCGTACACCATGATTTGACGCATAGAGTTACGGCCCTTGCCATTCTGAGTTCAAATCCAGCCGAGGTTAACTTTGCCTTTCATCCTTACGGGGTCGATAAAATAAAGTACCAGTAATGCACTGGTGAATTGCTGGCCTTGTGCCAATAGTAGAAACAATTAAATTGTATTACAATTTCTTGCATACGAGGCTCGGCTGAAAAGTTAATAGGCTTACTACGAAAGAGTGACACTAGAGCTGTGAAATCTTGCGTGCATTAATTTCAACTCATTTTATTAATAACAGCATTTTTTCTTTCCAGGGACAGCGTTGAAAACTGAACCTCATTTGGTCATCCCATGAGAGTATCTTAGTCAGCCTATGAAGTTTTCACCTGACCCTCCTATATAGATATACAAAGAAGAAGGAGATAGATAAATAAATAATTATATATATATATATATATATATATATATATATATATATATATATATATATATATATATATTTATTAAAATAACAGATTAAAGTTCAAGCAAAGAATCGCTGCTTTCTCTCTCTCTCTCTCTCTCTCTCTCTCTCTCTCTCTCTCTCTCTCTCTCTCTCTCTTTCTCTTTATATATATATATATATATATATATATATATATATATATATATATATATATAGATAGAGAGAGAGAGAGAGAGAGAGAGAGAGAGATAGAGATAGATAGATAGATAGATAGATAGATAGATATAAATAGATA
>OZ024740.1:278390528-278435528 GCA_964016885.1 Eledone cirrhosa | reverse complement strand
ATATATATATGTGTGTGTGTGTGTGTGTGTGTGTGTGTGTGTGTGTGTATATGTATATATATATATGGGTGTGTATGCGTATGTATGTGTGTGTGGATATATATATGTAAATATATGTATGTATATATGTGTTGATATGTGTTTGTATGTAGTATATATGGACTGTAGATACATTCTGTACATATAGGGAAGTGAATATGTGAGCCAGTATGTCCCCCACACTTCTTGTCCCAGACCAATATCAACAACACATCTTTATATATATATATATACACACACACGCACATACATACATATATATATATACATATACATATATATATATATACATATACACACACACATATATATATATATATATATATATATATATATATATATATATATATATATATATATACGTGTATATGTATCTTATACACACATACACATACACACTAAACATACATATATTATACATATCTTGTACATACACATATATACATATATATATATCCTATTCATACATATACATATATTTACAATAATAGTGGCACATTTTTTTTATTCGTTTCCTGTGCTATGCCCCAGTATCTTCTTGATTAGTGCATAATAATTGTCATGCTCTCATTGTGCGTTGCCCCTGAGCGGTTGGTTCTGGTTGGGGTTGGTTGGCTGAGCAGTTCTGCTCCGTCAGAATGACCATTGCAAGAAGAATTGGCCGATGCAGCTGCAGGTCTCCTCCAAGAATGCACTTCTGGTCCCGCAACACCAGACGAAGATGGAGAAGACGACCGGGACAAGATGTCGACTCTGACAACCGACTACGGCACCTCCCTCAACCACCGGTCCTCCCTCCCTCTGTCCCGTCATCCCTCCAGTCCTCCTGCTCCCCCTTCCTGTACCAGAAAGCTGTGGCACGCATTCATCTGGACTGCCGGACTTGAACTCAAGGACAAGATGCAAGGAGAAGATGGACGGGTTGGTCAAGATCAAGGATGAGCGGGACGACAAGACCGTCTGCTGCTGCTCAAGATCTGTGCTCATGGGCCCATGGGTCCATTCACATTATGCATGACACATGAGGCGTGTCGCCGAATGATGAAATAGGGGTATGGTTATGGCCCAATTGGTGTTCAAACCAGGATCAAATGATCCCCCCGGTCTGACGACGACCTCTGAATGTGGAACCCAGAGCCTATGAATGTGGAACTCTATTTTTTACCAATAAAAATTTTGCCACTAATATTATTGTAAAATTTTTTATTTCTTGTCCAAATCTTTAAAGTTTTATCTTAGTTTCTTGTCCTATTCTTTTAAAGTTATATTTTAGTTTCTTGTCCTGTATTTTTAAAGGTTTATATTCCAACAATATTACTTTTTTTTGCTGTACGCATTTTTCTATCTGGTATATATATACACCACATCTACACACACACATATTTTTTCTACATACATATATACACACACACATATATATATATATCCTATACACATCCCATATTTATATATTTTTTACCCCTACACTATACATACATCTTATATACACCCATATATATCCTATACATATAACCACACATATATCCCACACATATAACATATACATCCTATATATACACTATACATACCTTCACATATACATGCCATCAACAGAAATGATCATTTCTGAGGACGGCATATATATGTATATTTCCTCTGATAATTTGTAATATTTTTACAAATTATCAAATTTTATGATATACATACCAACACACATATACATCCCAGAAACGATCGTAAAATGATGAATTTTTTTAATGTAAGGATTTGTTTATTGTTTTTATTTCATTTAAAAAAAAAAATTATCTCGACTCTGTTTTCCTATGACTTTTATCGTAAATCTTTGAATGCATCTTCTCTTTTTATGATATCTTCTATATTGGGATTACATTGAGTTCTTCATACGGATTGGACACTACCGTATATTTTGGTAGATTTATCTACATATATATATATATACAGTATATCTCCCATATACACACATATATACATACAGACACACACACACACATACATATACATACATATACACATATATATATATTCTCCACACATTTTATATACACATACATACATACACATATATATTCCATATAAACACATTTTATACCTCCTACATATATATATATGTATATACATTTTTTACATATACATATATATATACATATAAATATATTATACACATATCCACAAATACATATATACATACACATATATATATACACATATCTATCTCACACATACGCACGTGTATACATACACACATATATAAATATACACACACACATATGCACACATACACATAAACATGTACACATATATCTGTATACCTACAGACACATATATAAAAAAAACACATCTATACATACATATATCTATACACACATCCACTCAAGTGTTTAAGTTCATATATACATTGGTGTGGGGAAGGGGAAATTAATGAAATGTTATTGTACCTCTGTGTTTGAAAGTACGGGTGTCATCAACTATTTTTTTATATTGGCTTAAACGCTTGATATAGCAGGAAAAGAGTCAAATAAAAGATGAAATAGAGAGTGAGAAGAGCAAGGAGCGGGGGAACGCTTTTTAGAGGAAAGCACTTGTACTTCAGGTAGTCATTTTGATATATATATATATATATAGGATCCGCTAAGGTGAAACAATTGTTCTCGGCATGGTTGTGTAACTGGCGCGAAATTTATTATAATTATTGACAAACCAATCAAATTACTTCTCGAAAAACCTGGCATTTCGAGCCACTTTTTCCATAAAAAACAAGTAACATTCAGAGACCAACCCAACCAGATGTGACAAAAACCACAGACCCTCCATCTCAACTCACCTTTTGAAAAGCAGAAGAACTGCGAAACCGGTAAAGGAACCAAATAAATATATATATTTTTTTAAAAAATAAGACTCCAGTTGCATTTTCGATTTCATCTCTTTTTATTTATACTTTCACTCGTGTAGGACACCTCGGTTATTTTTCAATTTGTAAAAAAAACCTCACTTTCTAATATATATATATATATATATATATATATATATATATAGGGTGTATATACATACATATATATATATATTTATGATCTTATTAGGGATACATACATATACAAACACATTTAATTAATGTATGCTTGTATGAACATAATACAAACATAAAATATAAGTAAAAATATTCGACACAACATAAAGAATTACACACACGGATCTGTCAACCTGCATACAATTACAGATATGTCATCCTCAAGCTGATTAATATATCAGCGACCTCTTATTTTAAACTTGTGTAAATATAAAGAAATGACGAAACCCCTATGTCGTCGTGCGATCCGCTAGGAATATCAACCATATCTTTCCTAACTTACGTTCTACCATTAAAAAAAAATGACTGAAATCGTATATAATTTCTTTTAGTTCCGTAACCGCTGATGGAGCCGCAGGGGTGCCGTATTGATATACCGTGTTTCTTGGGCATTTTAAACCAGGCCTAACTACAATAGCTTTTTTTTCCAGAGAAGGTAAGAGAGAGGAAGTGAGAAAGAGATATAGAGGAAGAATGGACCCCAGTACTAGACTGGTACTATTTTTTTCATCGACCTCGAATGAATGTCAAAGTTTACCTCGATGGGATTTGAACTCAGAGAGCAGAAAGCCAAAACGAATACCGCAAAGCATTCAATCCGACGTTCTAACGACTCTGTTAATTCGCCGCCTAAAACAATACCTGGCTCATATTTTATCGAACACCGAATCTTCGAGACACATTGATAGAAGCAGGGTTTGAACTCAGAACGTAAATAGACTAACTGCTAAAAGTTATTTAGTTCTACACATTAATCATTCTGGCATTTACTGACAAAATATTTATACGAGGTTCAATTGAAAAGTTCATAAGCTGACCAAGATACTCTCATGGCAAGACGAAATGAGGTTTATTTTTCAACATAGTCCATGGAAAGAAACAGTGCATTTACTAATAAGAAGTGTTGAAATTAATGCATGCAAGATTCCACAGCTCTAGCATCACTCCTTCATAGTCAGCCTATAAACTGTTTAGTCGATCCTTGCAATATACTAAGATAGGTTGAAAATAAAAAAAAAGCTTAATACACAAAATAAATACAAATAAATACAAATAAAAATACCTAACAGAAACAGGAGTGAAAAGTCGCTGCCTTGGTAGGATTAGATCACTCAACGACTCTGACCACCTCTCATACCGATCAGCATGAAATAAGTTATTTATAACATAGGGGCAAGCCGTGCATTTGCTGGGAGGGTATTTTATCGTGCTCGGAATAAATTAAGGACTGTAAGTAAATAGCGATTTCTACTATAGGTACAAGGCCAACAATTTGAGGGGAGGGGAAAGTCGATCAAATCGCCCCCAGTACGTTACTGGTACTTTATTTTATCGACCCCGTAAGGATGAAAGGCAAAGTTAACCTCGGCGGGATATGAACTCAGATCGTAAAGGGACGTACCTATATGCTACAAAGCGTCGGACCCTCTGCCGATACTGCCAATCCACCGCCCTATGACTAAGTAAATAGTGAAAACATTTTGTCTAGCAACGTAAAAATTCTGAGAATAAGCTCTATGTGATAATAATATTGATTTATAACACCGTTAGGATAAAAATATTCATAGAATATTTGTATTTTACGTTTCCTGGTAACTGATAGAGAACTTTTGATATTTATAGTTTGATGTTAAATATATTTTTTATCACACAGGAGAAATATAAAATGAATTTTAGAGATAATTCTGTAATAATATACACCCATAGCATTGCCAAAGGCATTTATTCCAGTCTTCATTTTGTCTTATTCGTTTTCTTCCAGACATTTCATTCTATTTCTTTCCTACCTTTCTTTTTCGTTTTTTCCCTTCTTTCTGAGTCGGGAAGAGAACAGTTAAGGGATTAGAGTCTTGCTTAAAAACAAAACAAAAACATTTCTTCATAGGCGCCAGGAAATGGCGTGATTTCAAATCTCGTCGCTCAACTAGACAATATATTTCGTTTAATTTCCATAAAGATAGTTTGCTTGATAATTGCATGAAAAATGAATGTGTATTAAATAAATACATTTTTTAAAATATTCAGCTTTATTAAAGAAACTCATGTGTATTTGTGACAAAAACAGTTCCAAGTGAAATGAAGTGATTTTACGATAAATGTTCGAATCCACGGACGTGCACACGCACACACACACGCATACACATGCATACGCACTCCAACCAGCTTTCTGCAATAATGAAATGAGGAAAGGCTTTATTCTATAGACAGATTTGAAGGATATTCTATAGAATTTATAATAACTTTGAATATATTTAATTTTATCTTTTTATTTTCACATAGATATAAACATTTTAGAATTCCTTTTCCTGTTTTTCATTTTACACATATTTTCACGCATTTACTATCTATTTATCTTTCATCGTATGTATGCAGTGGTGTATTTTGCTCCATTTTATTTTGCAAATAACCAAATACTTATTTAAAGTTTTAAACACAAAAAGCTGGAAAATACTGTGTTAACCCATATATCCATTATCTGTCATTTAGCAAATTATTCCAAATACTTCCTACACCATATAGAATCATAACGAGAAGCAATAACGATAAAATCAGTGTAACAGTGGTGTAAAATTAATTGCTGTTACTTCATGCATGGAGTACAGTTTTCCCCACCCCTACAATGTCTACTTTTCCATTACTTTTAGTTTATCACCGCATAAGCAATTGTCTAAAAATGTTTTCAGTATTAACAGTTATTTCTCATAGGCATTCAGCGACACTTATTCAGCTGTCTTATTCAGTTATGTATGTTGATGAAATGAATAATGTTGATGAAATGAATAATTTTGATATCAAATGGGCAGTCATAGAATGTAGCGCACAATGTATTGAGATATCAAAACTAAAAGATACTTTAAGAAGAAAGTCGGTGATGTAGAACCTAATTGACCGTATAAATTTACAACACGTTGTTATCAACTAAAAAACTGTTAATACTGGAGATATTTATTTGTTGATAAAGCGAGATTTTACAGAATGCCGTTCCTATCGCATAACAAAATTGTTTCTACTTTTGGCACAAGGCCAACAATTACTCAGTGAATTACTGGTACTTTATTTTATCGACCCCCGTGAGGATGAAAGGCAAAGTTAACCTCCGCGGGATTTGAACTCAGAATGACATGGGCCGTAACTCTATGCGTCAAAGCATGGGGTCCGACCCTCTACCGATACTGCCAATCAATAATATAGCTGAAACCCGATGAAACGGAAGTAAATTAAGTGTACAGAAAAAAGGATTGCAAAAGAAATAATTTTCATTTCTGTTTGATTATGTAACCCATACATGTATAACATGACAAAACCTTACTACTGGCAATGTGTTAAACATCATGTTATCACCTACTGTGTTAATTCAGTTAACTGTACGAGAATTTAAATTGTCCAGGTTATGTAACTAAGTGAAATGGACTACAGTCCCATCCACCCACCATATATATGAAGAGCTTAAGATCGTCCATGAAGAGGAGGTGGTTGATGGTAAGCTCTCCCTTTCCCAACTTGAATCCTGCTCTCACTTTTCGCAGTATAATGGTAAGAGGCATCAGGGCAAGGACAAACAACAGAGGGGCCAGGGATTTCTGGAAGATACCTCTCTTGATCTTCACGCCTCCCAAGGATTCTCCAGCTGATGTTAACTCTGTTTTCCAGGACTTCATACTTTTGCTCAACAACTGTCTCATGTTATCTGCCACCTTTATTATTATTATAATTATTATTATTATTATTATTATTGAATGCTATGGTTGACGGAGGCTCGGCTCTGTAAGGTACTGTAAATTTTGAACGCTTTAACAATTGTAAATTGTTTAAAACTTAGACCAACTTGTAGACAAAAACACCCTCCTCCTCGTGAGAGGGGTCTTTCTGCCCGTTATTTGGCCCTTCGGGGTTAAATAACTGCTTATTGGGGGTTTGTACCCAATATTTATTTTAAACAAAAAAAACAACATGGCTACGAAAAAGAATTTGCATAGGTCACTCCCACTCATTCCGTCTTCTTCTTCCTCAATCGTCACTACAGCAGAGAGAAGATTGTCTCTCTCCCTCCCTTCTTTAAACGTGTCTCTCTCCCTCCCTTCTCTTTCGCAAGTGACGAAAGAAAAGAAAAGTCTCGTGCAAAGCATGCAAGGTTTCTCCACGACGACGACGACAGCGACGAAACAGGTGTGCGGGAAATACGAAAACCCAGTTCATTCGTCTGACGTCAGGAATAATAGCAGTAGCAGCCGTAATAACAACAGCAACAGTGACAATGAAAACAACAGTAGCAGCCGCAACAGCATCACCAGCAGCATAAACAACAACAGCATTAGCAGCAGCAACACCAACAACAACCACAGCAACAGCGGCGAAGGCAGTAGTCGTAGTACCTGCAGCAACAACAAAAGTAACAGCAGCTCTGACGACAACAACAACAACAGCAGCATAGAAAAACCAATCTCATTTGCAGGTATTGCGAAAAACTTGGAAACAATCCTCATAACAAATGAGGAATTAGAGGAAGCGAAGAAGATGGTGACAAAGAATGGACACTGAGCAATCTGCAAGGCAGCGGAAAATTTTTTCGAAACCCAACAGCACTGTACGGTCACGTACCGTACAGTAAGTACAAAATCCCGTAGGGTGGAAAGAGCCACAGAGGCCCAAATACAAAAAGCCTTGGGGTCTGTGTGGCAGCGGAAAACGCACATCACCCAAGGCAAAAAATATGCCACCGTAGACGTACTTTTTGCCACACCCCAGGAGGCAAAGGCCCAATCCGTAGTGACCCTAAGGAGCGAGGAAATGGTATTGGTGCCCTCCTACTGCGGGCAAAAAATTGTGAGGGTCAAACTGACCCACGTCCCCCCCGGAATGGCCCCTTCTTGGCTGGCCGCGTCTGTCCTCGTCGGAATCGAGGACAAAACAACTGTACTGCAAGTACAGAAAAAAGTAAGAGAAGATTGGGTCGGCACCTCCATTGAGATGCTAATCCAAACCAACCAGGAGTGCATCGAAGCTATCCCGGATGTGATAGACTTCGATAACGGCACTCAACTGCCCATAAGTGTTGAGGGCAAACGCCCGAAATGCTTTCGCTGTGGATCGAAGACTCACCTCAGGGCCTTCTGCAACGAGAAGACCCTGAGAAAGGAGAAAACCCCCCTCCTTCCGAATCCGGCTCCGCGGCTACCAGCAACAGGACAAGCGGCAACCAGGAACGATAGGTCCGTGGCACCCATACCCACGCCACGGAAATCAAAAACAGCAGCAGCAGTGGAAATATTAACAACAACAACAGCAATACCAAATGCAGCTGCAACAGAGACTCCAGTGCAAACATCACCAACAACAACAAGTGAAAGAGTGGAGCTGGTACCCCTCCCCGACCTCACAGAATCAGACATGGAGTGTGAGGTGGGAGAGGGATGGCAAAAGGTCGTAAGAAGGCACAAACGCAGAAGCAGCGCATCATCGCCTTTGAAAAGGGAGGAAAGAAATAAGAAAAGGGTAAAGTCTACTGCAAAGAGACCCACAGCAGCAACACCAGCAACACCATCACCACCCACACTAGCACCACCATCACCACCGGCGACAACCCCACCGCCAACAACACCTTCAACACCACCACCACAAGCACCAACATCGCAAACACAACAACAAAACACACACACCCAGCAACAACGACAAGAAAATAGCAGAACCACACCGCACCCCCAGAAAAACAAATGCACGGCAATAAATACACACAACAAGAAACTAATGACTTACATAATTGAACACACAGACATTTCACAACAGGACAACATAATACCAGCACCAATCAAAACGCCAACTAACATAAGACTGCTAAAAATAGCACAGAAACAATACACAAACATTAAAACGAAATTCCCCAACGCAGTTGGTGATTTCAGGGACCTAGGAGGAACCATCAATCGAAGAGTATATTCAGACATTCTCTTAGAAGAGCCGACGACCAGCCGAAGGGACGATTCAACGGTCCCTTCACCAGACGATTAAGTGAAAAGGGATGTAAAAACCATCCCTCCTCTACCAAAAGTACGGTAAGTAGTCTTTCCCATCTTTTCCACTCTATTTTAAACATGACCTCACTCAGAATAGGCAGCATAAATGCGCGTGGCTTGGGGTCGTCATGGAAGCAGGGTCACCTGCTCAACGACCTCAGGTCACTAAACATAGATATAGTGGCCATCAGCGAGACCAGAATCTCCGAAGCACGGGCCTTCGCACCGATCTTCGGCGGCTACGATGTGTACGCATCTCCCAGCCGTCCTGGATCGGGTGGAGGAGTTGCTGTGCTTTTTCGGAGAGGTTTGGATCTCGCCATACGGGCCATCTTCCTGGACCCAGAGGGTAAGCTGGTGGTGCTGGACGTGACCAGCGGAGAAGGGCAAGCTTTCAGGCTAGTGGCCGTCTATGCCCCGACAGGAGCAGGGCGGCCTGATTTCTTCCGGCGTCTGGAGACCTTTCTTGGAACGTCCCGTTCTTTAGTGTTAGTGGGCGACTGGAACGGTATCTTAGATGCACGCTGGGACTGTGTGGGATTAGCGGATAGGGGTGGAGGGTGCAAGAGCCTCACCAACCTGCTCAGGCGTTTTGAACTGTCTGACAGGTACCGATTGGATTTCCCGAATGTGCCAATGTGGACTTGGACAAATCGCATAGGGTCATCCAGATCATATCTAGATAGAGTATTTTGTAGGGAAATAGATAGGTCTAGCATAGGCTGTCCACAATTCAAGATAGTCAGCTACACGGACCACAAATTCGTGATCTGTGTGCTTGACTTAGATAGGCTTCATAGACGAGGACCCGGCTACTGGAAGCTAAACGCGTCCTTACCAGCGCGCAAGGCCTACAGAGACCGGATTAGCGAACTAGTTAAGCGGGCGTTGACGGGGGCCATCGTCAACAACAAGTGGTGGTTTGCTCTGAAAAGAGCGATTAGAATAGAATCGATTAGGTTTAGTAAGGCTTTAGCAATAGAGAAAAATAGAGCAGAGGGAGAACTAGTTAGAAAATTAGACGAGGCGCTTAGCAAAGGCATTGCGACCGACGTGCTTGCGGCGAAATTGGCCCTTGACCAATTCTTCAATGCAAAGCACGAAGGCTGCGTTGTCAGAGCAAGGGTGCGTGCTCTCAGACACGAGGGGACGAAAGCCGTTCAATGGGCCCGAGTGGCGGAGGCGCGTCGTGGCAACAAAGCCACGATCCGGTCTTTGGTGGACAACGACGGGTGCATGCTACTCGATCCCGGGCAAATGTGTGAAGCTTTTCAGCGACACTTCGCTCAGCTGTTCGGGGGCAGCGGTGGGCCGGGTAGAGGGATGGACTTTAGTGTCTACCTCGACGGACTGCCGCGGCTCTCGGCCACTGAGGCGAAGTGTTGCGAAAAGCCGATAACAGCCGCTGAAGTAAGGGAGGCAATGACTGGCTGCACAAGGGGTAAATCGCCTGGTTTGGATGGTCTGCCCTATGAACTTTACGTACAGATGCCAGACTTGTTCGGAGGCCTCTTGGCGGACGTCTACTGCAACTGGCAACAGAACGGGAGAATTCCCAGTTCTGTGAGCCGAGGAGCGGTGGCACTGCTGAGAAAGGATCCGAACAAGGGGGATAACATAGACAATTTCCGGCCCATAACTCTGCTAAACACAGAGTTCAAGATTTTGGCCAAGGTGCTAGCAAAGAGGTTGGCGCTTGTCGTTGGTGGTCTGGTGGGAGAGGCGCAGACATGCGCCATTCCCGACAGATCCATCCACGACAACCTCCACCTCATGCGATACATCATAGAGAGGGTAGCTAAGGAACCTGACACGGGTGGGTCCTTGATCAATTTAGATCAGTCGAAAGCTTTCGATAGGGTCGACCATCGTTACCTAGCGGCCGTCCTGAGGGCGGCTGGCTTTGGTCCCGTCTTCAGAGACTGGATCGCTGCCATGCACAGCGAGATCTGCTCTGTGGTGAGAGTGAACGGTCACCTGTCGGAACCGTTCAACATCATGCGCTCGGTCCGCCAAGGATGTCCCCTCTCGTCCCTCTTGTACGTATTGACTCTCGAGCCATTACTGCACAAACTGGAGACGTTGAGGGGAGTCCCGCGCGAACTAGGATGCGGAAGGTCCGTGTCAGCATATGCGGACGATGTCACCGTAGTGGTGTCGAACGCCAAACACATCGAGGCGATCGGCACTACACTAAGAGAATACGAAGCGGTGACAGGAGCAATGATCAACCAGGAAAAGTCAGTGGGCCTGCAGCTCGGCACCTGGAGAGGCAGGTCCATGCCGTCCAACAGCGTCGTCGGGCGCTGGACGGACGGACCGGTTAAATTGCTAGGGGTCTGGTTCGGTCCGGACCTCCAGACGGACAAAAACTGGGACGAGGTGACGAGCAGGGTGGCTTCTCTCACCCAGAAATGGGCGGAGAGGAAGCTATCCCTGAAAGGTCGAGCGGAGGTGGCTAACGCGTACATCGCGTCTGTTATCTGCTACCGCCTGACCGTCGTACCTTGTCCTAAGCCTCGCCTGACTGCGCTGGAGCGTTTGCTCTTTCGCTTCTTGTGGAAGGGACGCGCTCCGATGGTCAGGCGGTCCATCTGCTGTCAACACCCGCTACGTGGAGGGCTGGGCATGCCGTGGCTGATGATGCGCAGACACGCGCTCAGGCTACGACATCTCCACCTCTTCCTCGACGGTGATCAGGTGTGGTCGCCGTTTGCAAGACACGTTTTTCCCCAGCTCGTCTCCTTGACGGAGCTGCAGTCCTGGGTCAAGCGAAGACCGAGAGGGAGCGCTTGGAGACTGGAATGTCTTCAGGCGCTCACAGCCCTCGACCAATCGGGCAATGTGATCGGTGGAAACTCCACCTTGGCGTTCTATAGGGGATTAGTGGAGGGGAAGAGCGACGACGTACTTGGAGAAACTCTAGGCGTCGACGAAAATCAACTAGCCAATCTCTTCGGAAGGACTTTCGGGCCGGGGCCTATGGACAACTTCCAGAAATCCCTGGCCTGGCAGTGCTACCGAGGAGCTTTGCCAGTTCGGGATAAACTCTACAGGCATGGAGGTGCCGTCAGTCGGGCATGTCCGAGATGCGCGCAGGGCGACGAAACCGTCCTGCACGCACTCGTCCAGTGTCCGAGCATTGCTGACTTGTGGGTTTATGTCGAACACCTGCTGTCACGTGTAGGACGGATCCAGCTATCAGCTGAGTCCATCGTGAGGATTGCCCCGCCCCCTTCCTTTAGCCTGGAAGGGCAGGCAGTTTTTATCTGTCTGGTGGCCATGGCGAAAGAGATAGTATGGTGGACACGTTTGAAAGGGCTGAAGACGAGCACTTACCTCTTCGGTGATGCCCTGATTAACTTTTTCAAATTTCATTTGAAAAGGAAAATCAGGGTAGAGAGGGAAGTGCTCTCTTCCCAGCATTTTGTTGAAAGATGGGTGAGAGAAGCAAGTATGGCCCGAATGAATGGGCCTTCTCTGAGTATGTGTCTGTAAATTAAAGGTGGAAAACTGGGAGAGGGCACTTGCCCTGGTGGTCAGGGCCACTGTGGTCTTTTAATGGGCTTTCTCCACAAATGTCCCTTGGAAGTCTCCCCCCTATTGGGGAATTTTTCTTTGTTATTTTATTTCAACCTCTGTTTTTTTACACGCAGAAATGCCCATTTGTACCGTCCTGTATTGTCCTGTACTGTCCTTAATGTCTACTTTATGTGAACCCTTGTGGTTAATAAAGAAAACATTATTATTATTATTATTATTATTATTATTATTATTATTATTCTTTGAGTCTCAGTTATTGATGTTAGTTAACTGGAAAGTTTGTTGAAATGAATATCAAGCCACTACCTGCAGCCTCAGATATTCAGGACGTATCGGAGGGTTCTTGCTGTTCCCAGCAAGCATGCCTTTTGAAGCGTTCCAAAAAAGCGTGAAGGGGCCAATTTTCTTTAACCATCCCTGGAAACTTTTTGAGATAGTACCTAGTGCGCCTATGACAATCGGAACCACTTTGACTTCATGGCAGTTCATTATTATTATTATTATTGGCAGTATCGGTAGAGGGTCGGACGCCATGCTTTGACGCATAGAGTTACGGTCTTTGCCATTCTGAGTTCAAATCCCGCCGAGGTTAACTCTGCCTTTCATCCTTACGGGATCGATAAAATAAAGTACCAGTAATGCACTGGGAAATTGCTGGCCTTGTGCCAAAAGTAGAAACAATTATTATTATTATTTTTATTATTATTGCTCGCTCCCAGTAAGTCGCTTTATTTGCCTGTTATAATTATTTGTTGTTAAATTTTTCTTGTTGTGTAAGGGATATAAGCCCTTGGACTTTGCCCTGTGGAGGGGAAAGTATAATATTTGGGCCTTTTGGCCCAAATATTTGAACAATATTTGAACATTTTACTTTTGAAAAGAAAACAAAACAAAAAAAAACATGGCTGAGCCACGCCTCCCAGCAATATGTCTGCTGTCGTGTGACAACGGCGTAAAAGTTGAGAGGAGGGTTAGTGAAATACATACAACAAACACCACCACAAACAACGTGAACAAAGACAACTACACCGAGAACACTAATTTTGAAAACATTACCACACCAACTACAACAATAACAACGACAACCAAAATACAGACAACAGAAAAAAATGACAACAAATGCAACAACGATATTAACACCACTAACAAGAAAATAAACAACGACAACACCAACAGCAACAATACAAATTGCACCGAAAACAACAACAACGGTGGCACCAAAAACACAACCAACTACTACAGTGATAACAGCAACAACAGCAACAACACCGTTTGTAGCAATAGTAACAGCAACATCACCAATAACAAGATCAGTAGCAGCAGTAGCGGCAGCAATAATGGTGCCGCTGAAAAATGGGCCACTTCTTTTGCAGGTGTGGCCCGAAATATAAAGACAGTGCTAGTCACGGAGGAGATGGCAGTCGCAAGAATGAAAATAGAGTTTCCCTGAAACCTCCACCCGATTTCTTCAAAGACCAGCAGCTGAGCACGGTGACTTACCGCACCGTAAGCAAGATGTCACATCAGGTCATCAGGTGGAGAGATCCACGGATGCTCAAATCCAAAAGGCCTGAGGGTGCGTCTGGGCGCACAAAACCCACATCACCTGAGGCAAAAAGTACGCCACAGTAGACGTACATTTCGCCCCCCCCCCCAAGAAGCGAAGTCTCACTCTTTGGAAACCCTAAAGAGTGAGGAGATTGTCTTGGTGCCCTCCTACTGCGGGCAGAAAATTGTGAGGGTCAAAGTGACCCACGACCCACGAGCCACGTGCCCATACCTTGGCTGGCCGCGTCTGTACTGGCTGGAATCGAGGAGAAGACCACCATACTACAAATACAGAGAATGGGAAGAGAGAACTGGCCAGGAATAGGCATGCGAATGCTAATTCAAACTGACCAGGAATACATCGAAGCCATCCCAGATATCATAGACCTCGAAGAAGGACTCCAGCTCCCTTTAAGTGTGGAGAGAAGGCGTCCAAAGTGCTATCTCTGTGGGCAGAAGGGTCACCACAGGACCTTCTTCTCGCAGAAGACAGCCAAGAAGAGAGCTCCCCTCCTTCCAACGCCGTATCCGCTGCTACCAAGCGCAGCGCAGGCAACAGAGGCAGAAGACCCTTCCGTGGTGAATAGGAGGGCAACGTCCATGGCACCCATACCAAGGCCATGGACAACTAAAACAGCGGCAGCAGTGGCGGCAACACCAACAGTCGCAGTAGCTACACCGCCGCAAAATCGTCGGAGCGGGCTCCACTACCACCACCACGGAGAAAAGCTTTTGAATTAAAAGTAACATTAACAGTACAAGAGGGATTTTAGAATTGCTCAAAAGACAGAAAATGGTCATCCTTCTATAAGTGTGGGCCAAATATAAAACGATTTGGAAGCCTTTCATCATCGTTTGCACACTTTTAACAATAGAAAAATCTCTTGTGGGAAAATATGCACGCCATTTCTCAGCAAAAGGCAGTGAAGTGCTGGAATTGCTGAAATCACTTAATTCTGAGTGAATGCGTTTATAGTTTTACACTTATTACAAACTTACTCTTAATGCATAATATTCACTCAAAGGAAGTTACATCATCGTTATTATTGTTAACGCTAGAAATGTCGGTTTATGGCGATTTTAAAAGCAGTGAAGTGGCAAATACAATACAACGTTGGAATAAATGCCTTTCTGTATTTAGCTGCTGATGTTATTGCAGTTACTGTTGCTGGTGTTGTTGCTGATGTTTCTGCTTTTGTTATTATCATTTAATCCCAGGTAAATCTATGATAAATGTCATGCAGTTACCATCCCACCGTTTTGTTTTTCAATTCACAATACAGACTAGATTAGCCACTGCTTATAAGAAGGTTGGGTGGTATTTCAAGGAGATTTGGTTGCTATTCCTTGCAAATCGAGTGACCACGTACATATGTTTGCTATTCGCTCATTCAATATTTATTTGTTGCTGCTGTTCGAGCACTAATATTAGAAATCAGTATCTGATTTCTTCTATCTTCAAGGTTCAAATGCCAACAAAGTTAACATGGCTTTCTTATCATTCTCTCGGTATTCGAAATATATACCTGTCATGTACTGAGGTTTATGCATTCAACTATGCCATGCCTCTAAAATGTTGTTGATATGATTGACAGCAGATATTTGCTTTCGTTTTCTGGGGTTCGATAAAATAAAGTACCAGTCACGCACTGTGGGTGGGTGATTTAATCGATTTTCCCTCCCCCAAAATTGCTGGCCTTCAGAAACCATTATTATTATTATAAGGGCAATGAATTCACATTATTGGTTGGGCGTCAAAAAACATGCTTATTATTACTATTAGACTTGGTAGTGGATTGGCAGCATCGGTAGAGGGTCTGATGCCATGCTTTATAGCAAAGAGTTGCAGCCCTTTATGGTCTGAGTTCAAGTCCCGCCAAGGTTAATTTTGCCTTTCATCCTTACGGAGTCGATAAAATAAAGTACCAGTAATGCACTAGGTATTTGATGGCCTTGTACTAAAAGTAGAAACAATTATTACTATTAGACTTAGAATTTTACTAAATATATATATATATATATATATATATGTCCGGCAGAAGCAAGGGGGACAATCCTCGAAGCATTTCGAACTCAAATGGTTCTCGGCAGATCGATCTCTCCCACTCTTGCAACTGCTGGACTTTGAAAACATGCGAAAATATATAGTTTTTTCGTCTGTGTAAATTCTATTATAAGTTGAGCCAACTTATAGAGCTTCATATGCAAATGAGATTAATCACCTCATTTACACAGACGAAAAAACTATATATTTTCGACTGTTTTCAAAGTCCAGCAGTTGCAATAGCGGAAGAGATCATGCTGAAGAGAACCAGTTGAGTTCGAAATGCATCGACGATTGCCCCCCCCCCCCCCCCCTTGCTTCTGCCGACAGCGCTGGGTGGCGTTAGCTACCAGTTTTTTTCATATCTATGGCCTTCTAAATGTTTATTTATAAACATGCCGTATTTCTTTAGAAATACGAAATACAAAAGCATATTTGTATACAGCTGTGTTCAAAGCTAAATTCTAATTCTAATTCTTGGTGTGCAATGTCATTTTTTGGGGGAGGGGTCGTTTTGTTGCTGTTTTCTTGTTGCTGTCGGGTGTGTGTGTTTTGTTGTGTTTGCGATGTTGGTGTTTTTGGTGATGCTGGTGGTGGTGTGGTTGTTGTTGGTGGTGATGCTTGTGGTGGTAATGGTGATGGTGGTGGTGTTGCTACAAGTCTCCTTGCAGTCTTTATCCTTCTTTCTTTGCCTTCGCTTTTGGAGGGAGAATCTGTGGTGTTTTTGCCTTTGTTCTTTTTGTTGACAACCATTTTCCACTCCTCAGCCGCCTCATACTCCATGTCCGACTGTGAGAGGTCGGTGAGGGGTATGAGTTCTTCTCTCTCATTTGTCTTTGTTGTTGGCGGTGGTGGTGGTGTAGCCTGGTCTGCCGTTCTTGGCACAGGTGCAGCTAGTGCAACTGTTTCTGTTGCTGCAGCTGCCGTCGCTGTTTTTGTTTCCCGTGGCTTTGGTGTGGGTGCCACGGACGTTGTCCTCCTACCCTCTGTAGAAGCTCCCGACTTTTTTCCGCTGACTGCTCTGTTTCTGGTGGCAGTGGTTCCGGCGTTGGAAGGAGGGGTACCTTGGTCGTTGTTATTTTTTGTGGGGAGAAAGGCCTGAGGTGAGACTTCGAGCCACAGTTGAAGCACTTTGGGCGCCTTCCTTCCACAGATATAGGAAGTTGGGAGCCATTCCCGAGGTCTATTACGTCGGGAATAGCGCTGGTGCAGTCCTGGTCGGTCTGGATGAGCATCTCCATTCCAATACCGGACCAGTCCTCTCTCTCCAACTTCTGTACCTGCAGAATGGTTGTTCTATCTTCGATGCCCGCAAGAACAGACACGACCAACCAAGGCACAGGTACGTAGGGCGGGATCTGGGCTACCTTGACCGTTGCAATTTTTTTCCCGCAGTAAAACGGGACTAACGTTATGTCATCATTCCGTAAGGCTCTCAGTGAGTGCGATTTTGCTTCCTGGGTAGTAGCAAAAAGGACGTCCTTAGTAGCATATTTCTTGCCATGGGTGATGTGGGTTTTCCGTGCCCACACAGTTCCCAATGCCTTCTGGATTTGGGCCTCCGAGGCTTTCTCCACACGACATGATTTCGTGGCTATCGTGCGGTACGACACTGTGCGTCGCTCTTGTTCCTACAGGAAGTCGGTTGGTGGTTTCAAGGACACTGAAAATTCAGTTCTGGTTACCATGTGTCTTGCGACCGCCATCTCCTCCTCGGTGACCAGGACTGTTTCTACGTTGCGAGCCACCTTTGCAAAAGAGATGGTCCCTTTTTCAGTGGCATCATTGTTGCCGTCGCCACTGTGGCTACTGATCTTGTTGCTGTTGCTGTTGTTGTTGCCACTGCTACAAACGGTGTTGTTGGTGTTGCTGCTGCTGCTGCTGTTGTTACTGCTACCACAGGTGTTATTGTTAATACTGCCGCTGCTGCTGCTACTGCTACTGCTACCACAGGTGTTATTGTTAATACTGCCGCTGCTGCTGCTACTGCTGCTACTGCTACCACAGGTGTTATTGTTAATACTGCCGCTGCTGCTGCTACTGCTGCTACTGCTACCACAGGTGTTATTGTTAATACTGCCGCTGCTGCTGCTGCTGCTGCTACCACAAGTGTTATTGTTAATACTGCCGCTGCTGCTGCTGCTACCTCCTTTGTTGTCAAATGCATCAGCAGCAGCCGCTTCTCGACCGTCGCTTGATGAAGAAGAGAATGAAAAGATCCTTGCCTGACTTTCACTATGTGACAATGAAGAAGACAAAAAAGAAAGCGAGACTCCACGCTAGGCGAAGAAAGAGAAGGTTGAGAAGGATACCTTGCTGAATGGGTAATTTTTGTGTAGAAACATGGCAGAGAAATAGATTTTTTGGATGACGCCATTTTTTTTTTTGTTTCTTTTTTTGGCGGGACGTATTTGCTAAATGCAAAGTTTAAATTGGAATTTAGCCCCGAAGGACTAAATACCGATTAATTTCGACCACTTCAAAAGAAGCGATGTCTGTTTAAACACAAAACAATATAATTTTTTACACTAAGTTCGCAATAAAAACTGTTCAAAAATCACAAACTTACGGGAACAAAATTTCCTGCGACGTGTATACTTCCACAATAATAATAATAATAATAATAATGCTTTCTTTATTAACCACAAGGGTTTACATAAAGTAGACATTAAGGACAGTACAGGACAATACAGGACGGTACAAATGGGCATTTCTGCGTGTAAAAAACAAAAACAGAGGTTGTAACAAAAAAAATAACAATGAAAAATTCCCCAATAGGGGGGGGAGACTTCCGAGGGACATTCGTGGAGAAAGCCCTTTAAAAAGCCACAGTGACCCTGACCACCAGGGCAAGTGCTCTCTCCCAGTTTGCCACCTTTAATTTACAGAGACATACTTGCCTCTCTCACCCTTCTTTCAACAAAATGCTGGGAAGAGAGCACTTCCCTCTCTACCCTGATTTTCCTTTTCAAATGAAATTTGAAAAAGTTAATCAGGGCATTACCGAAGAGGTAAGTGCTCGTCTTCAGCCCTTTCAAACGTGTCCACCATACTATCTCTTTCGCCATGGCCACCAGACAGATAAAAATTGCCTGCCCTTCCCGGCTAAAGGAAGAGGGCGGGGAAATCCTCACGATGGACTCAGCTGATAATAATAATAATAATAATAATGCTTTCTTTATTAACCACAAGGGTTTACATAAAGTAGACATTAAGGACAGTACAGGACAATACAGGACGGTAGAAATGGGCATTTCTGCGTGTAAAAAAACAGAGGATGTAATCAAAAATAACAATGAAAAATTCCCCAATAGGGGGGAGACATCCGAGGGACATTTGTGGAGAAAGCCCATTAAAAGGCCACAGTGACCCTGACCACCAGGGCAAGTGCCCTCTCCCAGTTTTCCACCTTTAATTTACAGACAGATACTCAGAGTAGGCCCATTCACTCGGGTCATACTTGCCTCTCTCACCCATCTTTCAACAAAATGCTGGGAAGAGAGCACTTCCCTCTCTACCCTGATTTTCCTTTTCAAATGAAATTTGAAAAAGTTAATCAGGGCATCACCAAAGAGGTAAGTGCTCGTCTTCAGCCCTTTCAAACGTGTCCACCATACTATCTCTTTCGCCATGGCCACCAGACAGATAAAAACTCCCTGCCCTTCCCGGCTAAAGGAAGAGGGCGGGGCAATCCTCACGATGGACTCAGTTGATAGTTGGATCCGTCCTACACGTGACAGCAGGTGTCCGACATAAACCCACAAGTCAGCAATACTCGGACACTGGACGAGTGCGTGCAGGACGGTTTCGTCGCCCTGCGCGCATCTCGGACATGCCCGACTGACGGCACCTCCATGCCTGTAGAGTTTATCCCGAACTGGCAAAGCTCCTCGGTAGCACTGCCAGGCCAGGGATTTCTGGAAGTTGTCCATAGGCCCCGGCCCGAAAGTCCTTCCGAAGAGATTGGCTAGTTGATTTTCGTCGACGCCTAGAGTTTCTCCAAGTACGTCGTCGCTCTTCCCCTCCACTAATCCTCTATAGAACGCCAAGGTGGAGTTTCCACCGATCACATTGCCCGATTGGTCGAGGGCTGTGAGCGCCTGAAGACATTCCAGTCTCCAAGCGCTCCCTCTCGGTCTTCGCTTGACCCAGGACTGCAGCTCCGTCAAGTAGACGATCTGGGGAAAGACGTGTTTAGCAAACGGTGACCACACCTGATCACCGTCGAGGAAGAGGTGGAGATGTCGTAGCCTGAGCGCGTGTCTGCGCATCATCAACCACGGCATGCCCAGCCCTCCAGGTAGCGGGTGTTGACAGCAGATGGACCGCCTGACCATCGGAGCGCGTCCCTTCCGCAAAAAGCGAAAGAGCAAACGCTCCAGCGCAGTCAGGCGGGGCTTAGGACAAGGTACGACGGTCAGGCGGTAGTAGATGACGGACGCGATGTACGCGTTAGCCACCTCCGCTCGACCTTTCAAGGATAGCTTTCTCTCCGCCCATTTCTGGGTGAGAGAAGCCACCCTGCTCGTCACATCGTCCCAGTTTTTGTCCGTCTGGAGGTCCGGACCGAACCAGACCCCTAGCAATTTAACCGGTCCGTCCGTCCAGAGCCCGACGACGCTGTTGGACCTGCCTCTCCAGGTGCCGAACTGCAGGCCCACTGACTTTTCCTGGTTGATCATTGCTCCTGTCACCGCTTCGTATTCTCTTAGTGTAGTGCCGATCGCCTCGATGTGTTTGGCGTTCGACACCACTACGGTGACATCGTCCGCATATGCTGACACGGATCTTCCGCATCCTAGTTCGCGCGGGACCCCCCTCAACGTCTCCAGTTTGTGCAGTAATGGCTCGAGAGTCAATACGTATAATAGGGACGAGAGAGGACATCCTTGGCGGACCGAGCGCATGATGTTTAACGGTTCCCAAAGGTGACCGTTCACTCTCACCACAGAGCAGATGTCGCTGTGCATGGCAGCGATCCAGCCTCTGAAGACGGGCCCAAAGCTAGCCGCCCTCAGTACTGCCGCTAGGTAACGATGGTCGACCCTATCGAAAGCTTTCGACTGATCTAAATTGATCATTGAATTCTGGTCCGTGTAGCTGACTATCTTGAATTGTGGACAGCCTATGCTAGACCTATCTATTTCCCTACAAAATACTCTATCTAGATATGATCTGGATGATCCTATGCGATTTGTCCAAGTCCACATTGGCACATTCGGAAAATCCAATCGGTACCTGTCAGACAGTTCAAAACGCCTGAGCAGGTTGGTGAGACTCTTGCACCCTCCTCCCCTAACCGCTAATCCCACACAGTCCCAGCGTGCATCTAAGATCCCGTTCCAGTCGCCCACTAACACTAAAGAGCGGGACGTTCCAAGAAAGGTCTCCAGACGCCGGAAGAAATCAGGCCGCCCTGCTCCTGTCGGGGCATAGACGGCCACTAGCCTGAAAGCTTGCCCTTCTCCGCTGGTCACGTCCAGCACCACCAACTTACCTTCTGGGTCCAGGAAGATGGCCCGTATGGCGAGATCCAAACCTCTCCGAAAAAGCACAGCAACTCCTCCCGCCGATCCCGGACGGCTGGGAGATGCGTACACATCGTAGCCGCCGAAGATCGGAGCGAAGGCCCGTGCTTCGGAGATTCTAGTCTCGCTGATGGCTCCTACATCTATGTTTAGTGATCTGAGGTCGTTGAGCAGGTGGCCCTGCTTCCATGACGACCCCAAGCCACGCGCATTTATGCTGCCTATTCTGAGTGAGGTCATGTTGAAATGGAGTGGAAAAGATGGGAAAGACCACTTATCTTGCTTCTCGTAGAGGAAGGACGGTTTCTCCATCCTTTTTACTGCTTGTGGCCTCCTCAGGAAGGATGTCCTTATAAATCCTCCTGGAGAGTGCTTGTCGGAAGTCTCCGATGTCTTTGGGAAATTTTTGTTTTGGTGTTATCTAGGTTTTCTGTGTGATGCGAGTGATTTCTATGTGTGGAGGTGGTGTGAACTTTTGGGTTGTTGTGTATTCTTTTTCTGTGATGCTGGTGTTGTGTTGGATGTAGTGTCATAATTTAATGCCGTGTAGTGTGTATCGTTTTGGTTGTTTTGTTTTGTTTGCGTTTGTTGTGGGTTTGTTTCTGTTTCGCTTTTTGGTGACTTTTGTGGTGTTGGTGATGGTGGTGTTGGGGTTAATGATGGTGATGGTGTTGGTGTTTGTGGTGATGGGGTTGGTGATGCTGGTGTGGATGGTGGCATATCTGTCCTAACTTTTTTGTTTGATAGTTTATTTGTTTTCCTCTGTATTTTGTTTTTGGAGGGAGAGGGAAGAGAATGTTTTCTTTTTTGTTTTTCTTTTTTCTTTTTTTCCTGATACCGTTTCCCACTCCTCGTCGTCACAATCTGTCTCCAGTTGTGATAGGCCGCGGAGTGGAAAATCCTCCACAGCCGTTAGTTTTGGTTGTGGCGTGGTGGATGATGTAGGCGCTGGTGCTAGTTCTGGCGCGTTGGGTGGTGGTGGTGGTGTTGGTTTTGCTACTGTTGCTGGGGTTGTTGCTGTTACAGTTGCTTCTGTTGTTGCTGCTACAGTTGTTGCTGCCATCTCTGCTGCTGGTGGTGTTGATGGTTGAGTCACTCGGGTGGGTAGGAGAGATGGCCTCAACCTTTTAGCCTGAGGGCAGAAAGCCCTTAGGTGGGTTCCTTCACCACAAACGACACACCTAGGCCTTTTGCCCTCGACAATTACGGTGAGGTGGCTGCGGTCATTGAGGTCTATTACCTCTGGGATCTCCTCAATGTTTTTTGGTCCGCTTGGATCAGGAGCTCCATCCCAGATCCGGACCAGTTCTCCTGCTTTTCTTTCGCTATTTCGATTATCTCGGTGTTGGCTTCGATGCCGGCAAGGACGGCAGTTATTAGCCAGGGAATTTCGATGGCCGGTGGAACGTGGGTCACCCTGATCTTTACGAGTCTCTGGCCACAATAGCTTGGGACGAGTGTGAAGCGTCACTTCTTAATGGGGCCATGGAGTGTTCTCTAGCCTCCTGTGGTGTTTCAAAGAACACGTCCACGATTCCATATATCTGCCCACGTCTGATGTGGTTTTTTTTTTTCCCACACATGTCCCAAAGCTTTTTGGATTTGGGCCTCGTATGCCCGTTCCACTCGGCGCGATTTTATATTAATTGTTCGATAAACATGGTGCATAGGCGCCGATGGTCCATTTTATTAGGGGGGGGGGGGTGAGGCTGCCCCTGTACCCATCTTTCTTTACCATTTTTTTGGCTTCTTCTAATTCCTCCTGAGTTACCTGAAATGCTTCGCACTGTTTTGCTACTCTGGCAAAACTCAGGGTGGTTTTCTTAATGTCATTGTTGCTGTTGTTGTTATCGTTATTTTTGTTATTATTAATTTTAGCTTCAGTTGTGGTGGTGGTGGCGTCAGTGGTGTTCGGTGTGGAAGAGTTCATTTCGATATCATGAGTTAATTTATTTTTTTCTTTTGTTTCTGTTGTCGTGGTGGTGGTGGGGGTGGG
Organism: Eledone cirrhosa; assembly: GCA_964016885.1. Taxonomy (NCBI): domain Eukaryota; kingdom Metazoa; phylum Mollusca; class Cephalopoda; order Octopoda; family Eledonidae; genus Eledone; species Eledone cirrhosa. The sequence continues at coordinate 278,411,755 of OZ024740.1, read as the reverse complement.
GGTTGTCGCGGTGGTGGTGGTGGTGGCGGCTTTAAAACCTGCAGTCATTGGTAATGGCGGGAAATGAATGTCTACCTGAGACAAATTAAAAATATTGCTACTGCTTATATTTTTAGTGTTGGCAAACGTAGTAATATTTACAATGGTGGTGTCGGTGTGAGGTGTTAGTTTGTGAGAAAGGAGTGACTCTGAGTCAGCCATGATTTTTCAAAGAAAACTTTTTGTTTGATAATTATAAAAGTTTAAATTTTGGGCTCAAGGCCCCAATCTTTTTGGGTGTCCTTTTCAGATAACAATGTATGTGCACTTATATACAGTTAACAATAAAAATTTTCCATGAATGGCAATTTTAAACAACTGAAAATAACAAACCTTTGCGGAGCTCACGATGATACGATTTACTACGTAGGTCGCCAATAATAATAATAATAATAATAATAATAATAATCTTAATGATTTCTACTATAGGCACAAGGCCAGCAATTTTTGGGGAGGGGAAAGTCGATTAAATCGCCCCCAGTGCATTACAGGTGCTTTATTTTATCGACTGCGTAAGAATGACAGGCAAAGCTAACCTCGGTGGGATTTGATCTCAGAATGTAAAGGTCCGTAACTCTATGCCACGAAGCATGATAACAGTTTTCAATATTGGATATCTACTCACAATACCCAAATGTGCAATCACATCTCTTATTTTGAATTTGTATGCGTATGTATGCGTTTGTGTACGTACGTGTATTTGTACTGGGAAATGGGCAAAGAATGATGTTTGTAAAGATAATGCTATAGTCCATATTATTATTGATAATACTATAGTTAATAATATTATTGATAATAATATAACTAATAGTGATTATAACTATACAACTGATAATTTTGATATTGCAAGTTTTATTTTAGCCAGATTATATCTCCAACTCTGGATAGAATCTAGGTTTTTTTAAAGATGTTGAATTCAGCTAGGAAATATCTTACACATAATCTGTTTGCACTTATGGCTGGTGTGATTAATAAATTTGCGTAATACCCACGTTGTTTCAGATTGTGTACGACGCGATTAATTTATATTAGAACACATACAAACACACACACGCACGCACACACTTGTGTGTATATCCGTTGTTGGGTGTATTTACATTGACACCGGTTAACAACCGATGATGTGTGTTTGTATCCCGTAATTTAGAAGTTTGAGATAGGGATCGATAAAATAAGTACCAGACTTTTAAAAAATAAGTATTGTGGTTGATATGATCAACTAAACCCTTTCAGATGCCCCAGCATGACTGAACCCAGTAAAAGTAAATAAGGAAATATCTAAACAGTGTAAACAAATCATGCAGTGAAAGAAGTAGCTGAACAAAATTAATTCTTCTTGTTCATTTTTTTTTTTAATAAAAAAATTTGTTAAAATAGTTTATTCCAGAAGTTGCTCAGAAGACTTCACGGAATGTTCTTCACACAAATACTGTATATATCAAGATTGATGGATTTATACATACATATTGCTAGATGAAAAGCAACTAGGACTGTCGTTTGAGACACACACACACACAAACGGGCTTCTGTATTGTTTCTGTCTACTAAATTCTATTCAAAAGATATTGGTTAGTTCGAGATTATTGGATAATTTAATTCTAGAAAAATATGCCTTTGAGATACCTTTCATCATACGATTACTCATTCACGGCTGCTCCGAAAGTATACAAATGATTAAGATATGATCGGATAATTTGAAGTTGTAACATCTGCGCTTATTGAAGGTGGAACAAAGTTGATAGAATCTAGAACCATGTTGTTGCGAAATGTGTTAGTTAACCACACAGCCAAACCAGCTTACATTTACTAGTAATCGAGTAATGTTACCATTCAGATATTTCTTCTAAACCAGACAGATTTGATACAAGTTTTCACTTCTTAGAATTGGCAGCTATCTGTATTATAAGACAACAACAACAACAACAAAACTATGAACACTTTTACAATATCTATCTTTTTCTTTTTAGCATTATCCGAAAGCGATTGGAAAGTCTTACGTGAGTTTGAATTCAGTTGGAGAACAACTGTGACTAGCAATTGCATAAAATATAACATACATAGGCGAAAATTATTTCTCACATAAACGCAAAGCACAAGATTGATAAAGAATAATAATAATAATAATAATATAAAGTAATGAATGCTTAAGCCTTTGCCAAAACCCAAATTATATAAAATGAAAATACTAAAACATTTCTTTGGTGTTTTCAACAAGAACTCATGTCACGAAATCGTTTTACTGCAAACTTACTATTCTACTCATTTGTTACATCGTTATAAAATGGCAAGCAGAAAAAAAACATCGGCTAAATAATATTCAATATTAATTACAAGATTCATCAGTTATATGTTGTTTAGATTTTATACCATCACCATCAGCATCACCATCACCACGTTTGATATAACTTCTCACCGACATACATTGTTTTTTTTTTATATATTAATATAGATTGTTCACGGTAGGTAGTATTTTGCGACTAAGTTACAAGATAAAATAAGAATCCGTTGTATACCTTCAGATCAACCCGGATGAACAATCACCGATCAATGACATTATTAGGCATATTTTCCTATAGCCACGTTATCCAATGTGTCCATCTTTTTTTCAAGGTAGGATAGGATTTAAAGTAGACTTAACAGTTATTTCCAGCAGGTCGAGCGACAATGTACAAGCTCCAGTAAAACAGTGCTCGAGTTGGTAACTTCTATTCGCCTTTATTCGAAACTGGTTTAAGGCAGAGTTATAAGAAATCAACATTATTGTTTATTTTACATTCAAAGCTTAAGAATTATTCTATCTATCTATCTATCTATCTATCTATCTATAATCTCAATAGACGTGTGCCAGTTCGCTGGTAAGTTTTTGTTGATTTTCTACGTAAGAAATCAAAAGATTATTGTTAAATTTGATACTATTTTATAGCTTGACCCCACGTCTGGACCTTCAGACGGTGGGTCAACTCATCTTCACCCCTCCCTGGGGTGAAATTTTCGTTTGAAAACATTTTTACGGTGAAAAATTGTAAACAAAATTTTGCATTAAGTCATGGATGCCGCGTCCAGTACTAGAAGTGGTGGAGAAGCGGTAAGAGTGTTAAACTCGCAGTCATCTCCTCTCACCACCTCATTGAAAGACGTTGAAAATGTCGTCAGTTTTGTGAGACTCGTAAACACGATGTCGAACGTTGACTGTAACACCAACACCAACACCAATAACATCGAAAATTTAAACAACACCAACCAGAACAACAACAACAACAACAACAATAATGACAACAAGAACAAGAACAACAATAGCAACAATGATAACAACAACACCACCACCAACAACAGCAACACGAACAACTCCACAAACAAGGAAAAGATTTCCTTTGTACAAATCGTCCAAAAGACGGAACTGTTTACATATCTTGACATCTCCAATGCTAGGGAGTTGTTAAGAGAGGCAAAGCAATATGTAACTTTTGGTGAGAGTGGTGCTTTCAGCATCACTTCTCCTCAACAGTTACGTAGAGAAACTATCCTAAAAACAATAATTTTTAGGACAGTTTCAAATTCGTCTAAAAACCCAGTGCAATTATCCCCAAAACGAAATTGAACAGGTTTTGAAGAATTCGATGAAGGATATTGGCTTACAACCAAAAAGGTAAACTTTTCGGAAGAATTTCGGTGCTGATGAAAGACCAATTGACGGCACAAAAATATTCTGTGTCGCCAATTGTGTCCACCCTTTACACCTTTTTCTCAACATATATGGGAAAAAGAACCCAGAAAATTAAAATTTCAAACATTACACCAAACGTAAACGTCTGGTGTATTTTGACTGGCTTCATCGATTTCGATGAAGACACCATAATTTCAGTGGGAAAGTCCTCCAAAGGCACATTCAATGGTACAAGCCTGGAAGTTCTGGTCCAAATGAGGCCAGAACGGATAGCTAAAATACCCCAACGTGTGCCTCTGGATGGGAATTCATACATAAACATTTCTATTGAGGGTAGGCGGCCTTCATGTTACCATTGTTTAAGCAGTGGTCGCCTGAAGGCTTACTCTGCTCAGCTAGCTGCAAGAAAAAAAGAGGCACTACTGCCAACAGCCCAAAACAACAACACAACCACCACCACAGCAGCAACAACAACAACACACAAACATAACCAAAACAAGAGCAACAAACCAAACCGCAAGCACATTCCCACCCCACCCCACCTAAAACCACTACAAAAACATCCACAAACACAACAGCTCCCCAAGACATACCCCTCCCCAATCACACATACGATACAACAGATGAGGCTAACTCGTCATCACCCAGTGAAGACGAAGGAGAACCCCATCGCTCGAAAAGAAAAAAGGCACCACAAAAACAAAAAACCAGCAAACACTACCACAAACATACAACCACCAACACAAACAACAAAAACCTCACAAAAAAATCCCAACCTCCTGAAAACAAAATGCCTACAACAAAACGAAAGCACATACAAGAATTACAGACAAAACAAACACAGCACAAGAAAATTACACTTACACATACATAAACACTGAAAACAAAACACTAATGGAGACCATCACGAACAATCCTTCGGTGAAAACCGAAGGGAAAACTTTCGCAAACTCTAATAAAAATAATAAAAAACCGAACCTAAAACTGATTAGGGTCCCTATACAAACTTATAGGTCCCTAAAAGAAACATTTGAAAAGGACGTGGGGAATTCCTGCGTGAAACCACTTAACCGCGTCCTTCTCAAATGTCTCCCCCCCAGACCCCCCACCCCCCATCCCCAATCCCACCAGACACCCCCTCCCTACCAAACATCTCCGTCCCCACCCCACCGGAAACCACCACCCACCCAGACAACCCCTCCAACACCTCCATGGAACTTGAGCGACCCGCTCTCCATGAAACGAAAAGGTGAGTGAACTCTTCCTTTTCTTTTCTAACTCTTCCTCACCAACGCATCTCTATGTCAGTCGGGAGGTGGGGGCGGGGTTGTCGTTTTGCTGAGGAAACACCTGGGTCTCGTAACACGACGGTACATCTGGATCCGGAGAGTCGACTGGTGGTCCTAGACGTTGACGGTAGGGAAGGTGGAGCCTTCAGGCTGGTGGCCGCATATGCCCCATCCGGGACTCCGCGGCCAGACCTCTTCAAACGTCTAGAGACTTTTCTAGGAACGTCCCGCTCCCTGCTTTTAGTGGGGGACTGGAATGGAATCCTAGATGCACGTTGGGACAATGTGGGAGCATGTCCCGATAAAGGGTGGGGCTCGGATCAATTTAGATCAGTCTAAGGCATTTGATAGGGTCGACCATCAATACTTGGAAGCAGTTCTCAAGGCGGCCGGCTTCGGTCCCGTCTTCCGAGGTTGGATCGCTGCCATGCACACCAGCATCTGCTCGGCAGTCAAGATGAATGGCTACCTATCAGAGCCATTCCAAATAATGCGTTCCATCAGTTAGGGATGCCCTCTCTCCTCCATTCTGTATGTACTGACTCTCGAGCCGTTACTGCGGAAGCTGGAGCTGTTGCAGGGCATCCCGATCGAATCAGGACTGAGGAACGCAGCGTCAGCCTATGCCGACGACATAACCGTAATGTTGTCGAAAACCTCGGAAATCAGGGTAATCGGCAACCTATTACAGGAATACGAAACGTTGACAGGAGCAAGACTAAACCCAAACAAGTCTGTCGGTTTGCAACTCGGCTCATGGAGAGGCAAACCCATGTCTTCCGACAGTGTCATTGGACGCTGGATGAAGGACCGGTGAAATTGCTCGGGGTCTGGTTCGGTCCAGGCCTCTAGGTGGACAAGAACTGGAACGAGGTCACCGCGAAGGTGTTTGCACTCACCCAGAAGTGGACTGAGTGCAAACTCTCCTTGAAAGGTCGAGAGGAGGTGGCGAACACTTACATAGCGTCCGTCATCTACTACTGCTCCGCAGTCGTGCCTTGCCCCCGCGAATACCTTACCAAAATGGAACGCCTACTCTTCAAGTTCCTCTGGAAGAAACAGGCTCCATTGGTGAGGAGATCCATCTGCTGTCAACACCCTTCTAACGGAGGGCTGGGCATGCCGTGGCTGATGATGCGCAAACATGCGCTGAGGCTACGCCATTTCCATGTATTCCTGACCGATGAACCGGTGTGGCTATCGTTTGTGAGACAAGCTCTTCCACAACTCGTCTCACTAACAGAGCTGCAGTCCTGGGTCAAGCGAAGACCGAAAATGGGCGCCTGGCACCTCGAGTGCCTACAGGCGTTCACAGCCCTCTACCAAGCGGAAACAGCAATCAGCGGAGACTCCACTTCGACATTCTATAGGGATTAGTGGAGGATAAGTACGACGACGTTCTCGGGGAAACTCTAGGCATCGAGGAGGACGAACTGACCAGTCTGTTCGGGAGGACTTTCCGTCCAGGGCCTATGGATAACTTCCAGAGATCTCTGGCTTGGCAGTGCTACCGAGGAACTCTACCAGTTCGAGACAAAATCTACAGGCACGGACGCCTTGGCAGAGATCCTGCCAAAAGGACCTATCCAAGATGCGAGCAGGACATCGAAACCGTTCTGCACGCAATTGTTCAGTGCCCAGGGGTGACCGACCTGTGGAATTATGTCGAACAGCTGCTGTCACGTGTGGGACGCATCCAGTTGTCAGCCGAGTCCATCGTGAGGATCACCCCGCCGTCTTCATTTAAGAACGAAGGAGAGGCGGTTTTCCTCTGTCTGGTGGCTATGGCGAAAGAGGTTATATGGTGGACGAGGTTAAAATGACTGAGGGCAAACACCTTTCTCTCCGGACAAAAACTTATCCCCTTCCTTAGGTATCACTTCAGAAGGAAGGTGAGAGTGGAGAGAGAGGTGCTTCACCCCAGTAAATTCGATGAAAGGTGGGTGAATGTGGTGAAAATGGCCCGAGTGAATGGGCCTTCTCTGTATATAAACCTGTAGGTTGAGGAAGATAAACAGAGGGAAGATAGGAACACCTACAAAACGTGTTCCTGGTGTTGAGGGTTGTTCTATCCACGGGGTGTAAAACAACCCTGCAGTAACGTTACCCCCCCCCCTATTGGGGATTTCAATTGTTATTTTATTATATATAGTTTATTGTTATTTATTAATGTTAAAGTTATTTTTATGTAAAACCCCCTCCGTCACGTCTTGTAATGTCCCATTTTTGTACGCCCTTGTGGCAAATAAAGAAAGATATCTATCTATCTGTCTGTCTATCCGTCTAATATAGTTCTAAAACTACACCTTAACTTCGTTTCCAACAGTCTCTTGCTCTCTCACCCTCTCTTTCTCTCCCCCTCTCGTTCGCTTTCTCACACTTTGACCTACGATTTCACTGTTAACTGTCCACTCTCATTCCTTCCAATTTACATTTTTCTGTTACTCCAATTTTAGTCTCATTTACCAACTAGCTTCCCGTTCTCACTGTCACACTCAATCTCACACCCAAAGTTTTTTGATTCACAATCGTCTGTCTGATACACGGGTGCTCAGTCTACAGCTGTAGCCATTGATTCAGTAAATGAACACTATTAAGCAAAAACAAACAAACAAAAAAAAACTCCAATCTTTTTTCCATTAGAACTCGTCTATTAAGGATTAACAAGCATCTTGTTTGCGTAAGAAGTTATGATGGGAGTATTTGAGAGCAGAGTGTTTGTATGTCGTATTTCTTTAAGAGACACCTGCAAACATGAACCAGTATATTTAATCCCATAAAAGCATTCCATTGCAAATTAGTATTTCTGTAAAGAGTTGTACCAGAGATCTTATACGGGATGCAAGGCATTAGTAATCCTGCGGGTCGATATAGCGTCTACATATGTAAACAAAAATGTATATTTATCTTTATTATATACCACTTTCTCTACTATTCATAATTTCATAATATTTCCAGCATTAGTCAATCACACACGCACGCGAACACGCTTTGTACTCATACAGATTTCCCCCCTCGCTTTCTCTCTCTCTCTCTCCCTCTCTCTCTCTCTCTCTCTCTCTCTCTCTCTCTCTCTCTCTCTCTCTCTCTCTCTATATATATATATATATATATATATATATATAAATAGCTTAGAGTTTAGACTCAAGGAGGTCATTTACAATCATTTCAGCTCTAGGAATCGTTTCTGAGCAGTATAAATTAATATTTGATGAACATTTACATGTTATAGTTGCAATTGACTAATAAGATCGCTAGAGTGAAAAATCTTAATTCAACAACATAAGGTCTGCCTGTACGATCTAGAAAATAATAAATCAATACTCACAGACTCATATGGGCAAAAAGCCTTGGTACCTAGACACGTTTAAAATTCAAAATACAAACTTTTTCCGCAGATCGGTCAGAACTTCAAACTTCAAACATGTTTCACAAAGGATGGTATAATAGTAAAATAATTAACTAATTAGCAGTGAGTTAATCAACTTTTTCTGTGTTTATCAATAGGTACCCAGATAAAAATAAAATAACTCTACCTCAGAAAAATATCTAAGGTCTGGTTAGCGTAGCGAAAATACACGAGGTTTTGCACACGGTGAGTATTGATTTATTATTTTCTAGATCGTACAGGCAGACCTTATGTTGTTGAATTAAGATTTTTCACTCTAGCGATCTTATTAGTCAATTGCAACTATAACATGTAAATGTTCATCAAATATTAATTTATACTGCTCAGAAGCGATTCCTAGAGCTGAAATGATTGTAAATGACCTCCTTGAGTCAAAACTCTAAGCTATTTATCACTGCTCCCCCAGGTGAACTGAATTTTGTAATCCCATATAAACGGCTGTTATTTCTAGCACTATGTGTGTATTTTCGCTACGCTAACCAGACCTTAGATATTTTTCTGAGGTAGAGTTATTTTATTTTTATCTGGGTACCTATTGATAAACACAGAAAAAGTTGATTAACTCACTGCTAATTAGTTAATTATTTTACTATTATACCATCCTTTGTGAAACATGTTTGAAGTTTGAAGTTCTGACCGATCTGCGGAAAAAGTTTGTATTTTGAATTTTAAACGTGTCTAGGTACCAAGGCTTTTTGCCCATATGAGTTTGTGAGTATTGATTTATTATTTTCTAGATCGTACAGGCAGACCTTATGTTGTTGAATTAAGATTTTTCACTCTAGCGATCTTATTAGTCAATTGCAACTATAACATGTAAATGTTCATCAAATATTAATTTATATATATATATATATATATATATATATATATATATATATATATATATATATATATATGTATATATATATATATATATATATATATATATATATATATACACGTGGGAAAGTAAAAAATCGGAGAATAGACCGTTAAAACATGTTTATTTAAAACAGCACCTACGTACGTTTCGCCCAGTTGGGCTTCTCAAGGGCATAAATAATGAAAAGTGTTCCTTATATTGCTCGGAAAGAGTTTTTGGGGCTAAATCCCCATCCCTTGACCTGCTGCAAAATCAACACAAGCTATTTTTGCGAGCAATGAACCTTGATGTGGATTTAACCCCAAAACCTCTTTCCGAGCAATATAAGGAACACTTTTCATTATTTATGCCCTTGAGAAGCCCAACTGGTCTATTCTCCGATTTTTTACTTTCCCACGTGCTTACGCTCTGCTAACTCTCCAGCCCACTAAATATTAACACTTCGAATATTTAATACTGCCGGCACTAGTATCGAGCACCTCTGGCATACGCTACTTGGCAAATAACTATATGTATCACCTATCCTCCCCTTTTTTCTCTTTCTCGATACGTAAATACTGTATATATATATAACTTTGATAACTTTGATAGGTTTCGGCCAGTATTGGCTCAGGCCATGTCTAACTTAATAGCACCGCCTGGCGAAGTCTTACAAATCAGTGTTTGGGCACCATGGCCCACTCGAGCAGAGAGTTATTGTTTACGGAGGCATATCTGGGTGTAGGAGGCTTATCCGGGATTTCTTGAAGGAATTTATCCAAAGACTTCTTGAACTTGATGGGGTCTGTCTCTGCTTTGATGTGTTTTGGTATAATGTTAAAGAGTGCGGGGCCACTTGAGGTGAAATAATTGTGCCGTATTGTTGTTATGAGATGCGAGTGAGATTTTTGTCGTAGGCGGATAGCACGGGGCCCAAGCCTTGGGTGTACATTAAAGATGATGCCAACATCATTTGGGCAAAGCTGATGGAATTTTTCCCACATCATACAGATAATGTAGCGCTCATGGTGACGTTGAGGAGAATAAAGTTTGAGCTTTTCTAATCGACTCCAATAGTCAAGGCCTGTCATGCCATCTATCCTTATTGCAATTGACCTTTGGGGTGCTTCAACTTTCATGATACTTTGTTTCGTGTGGGGTGACCACAGTGGACAACAGTATTCAAGGTGGGGTCGGGCAAAAGTGAAGAGAAGGATAACAGTGTGGATATCTCTCGACTGGAAAGTTCTCTGAATCCAGGAACACATTCTGCGGGCCATATCAACTTTGCTGTTTATATGAGTGGCCCAGCTTATGTTGTTGTCCACAATTACCCCCAGGTCTCTGATGTTATTGGATGCCACTATATATATATATATATATATATATATATATATACTGTATATATATATATATCCTCCACTTCCTCCAAGCATGAACCTAATATAACTGTAATTGTGTTTCCTGTGTTTTGTTTTGTTTCATAAGTATATACATATATATATATATATATATATATATATATATATATATATATATATATATATATATATATATATTTATTTATTAAAATAACAGATTAAAGTTTAAGCAAAGAATCGCTGCTTTGACCCTTAACGGGATCTTCTGAAACTAAAAAGGTCAATCTGTGAACGCAGAGGTAAATATTTCAAATATTTGTATGTATATATATATATGTATATATATATATATATATATATATATATATACATATATATATATACATACAAATATTTGAAATATTTACTTCTCCGTTCACAGATTGACTTTTTAGTTATATATATATATATATAAATACAAACATGCATACATACATTCATATATATATATATATATATACACACACACACACACATATATATATACCACATATACATAAAAAAACCATATATAATGCAAATGTAGGGTGAAATATTTATAATGCAAACTACACTACATGGATTATATGTTAGATTTGACTACAGAACTTGTTCAATTTCTTCACACAATATAAAAAAATTGACTGTTAGGGCAGCATACAAAAACAGTTTCATGGGATGTAAATCTTATTTCAAAAAATATATGATCCTCCTTTGACTTTTGCATTGGAAAAAGAAAAAGAAAAAGAAAAAGAAAAAGAAAAAGAAAAAGAAATAGACTGAAATAAAAAAAGAAATTTGCGCGAGTAAAGGATATAATTGTTTCTACTATTGGTACAAGGCCAGCAATTACCCAGTGCATTACTGGTACTTTATTTTATCGACCCCGTAAGGATGAAAGGCAATAATACAAAAATGTAAGAAGTGAAAGCGAGCTAGAGAGGAATGGAAGGAAAGGAAACAGGTAAAAGGAATAACGAGAATAATCGAAGTGATAAGGGTGACATATAATCACTTAATAATTATTATAGGGCCATACGTATGCACACGCACACACACATGTACATGTATGCCTGCTATATACATATCAGTTCATACGTAAATTTAGAAAGAAGTAGGTGTTAGAGAGCCTACTTAATAGTAGTAGGAATGTACAATACGTTTTAAATGTTCGTGAAAATAGACTACAAAATATTTAGCATGTATACGGTGGTCAGAATTATGAAGGAGTTTAACAATGGATCATTTTCAGCCAAGCGGAGATCACATCATCATCCGTTCTTATATGGTTTACGCTTTTCAATGATTTTCCATTTATCTTTCATTTGCTGTCGTAAACGAAGAGTTTCTATTTAGTTGTCATACATAACTGGATAATTTCATCATAACTCTGTGATTGCTTCCTTGCTTGTCTGTAATGTAATACAGCCAAAAGGGTGCATAATGGGAAATACTTTGAAAGGAAGTTGACCCTGAAATGGGAATACAAATAGAATAAAACAAGTTTCGCGTAAATCGGAGCACCTGTTCCCGTGATATGGGGTTTTCCCGGGTACCTTCAGAAATAGAGAAAGAGAAAGGTAGAGAAAGAGATAGTGGTTGTGAGAGAGTAGATTTAAAGAGAGAGAGAGAGAGAGAGAGAGAGAGAGATAGAGATAGAGATAGAGAGAGAGAGAGAGAATGAGACAGAGAAGGAGAATGGAAGATAGAGCTGGTGGTGTTGTTGTGTGTATATATATATGTGAATGTGTATGTGCATATGTATATATGTATGTGTGTATATGTCTATGACCAGTGTATATAGATCACAGACACTCATATATATATATGCACACACATACATATATATATATATATATATGTACACACACACACACATTTATATATATATATACATACACACACGTAAATATATGGGCCTTCCAGTTTCATTTCAGATTATATATATGTCTGTGTATATTTTAATTATTTAAAAATTATTTTTAAGTGAACTATTTTGAAGTGAACGTGACCCAACGGGTTACGGGTGATCTAGTATATAATAAAAATCCGGATGAATAAAAACCGTGGAGTGCTTCATGCCTATTAATAAAAAGGCGGCAGATTTTCAATCAACCAACTTTCTTCAATTGAATATACATATATATTTATGTGTGAGTGTGTGTGTATGTATGCTTGCATTCACGTACGTATACATGTATGTATGTGTGCGTATGAGTATGTCAGTGTGTGTATGTGTATGTGTGTCGGTTAATAAGCCTACACACTATCTATATGATTATGCAGTTTGATGAGAAATTGGGAGGATTTACAGGACGCCAGTATCCTTCATTTTAACAGATTCAAATGATGCAGAGACCATACATCTGGCACCAGCTTGTCTAAGCTGAACATAGGGATAAGAGACTACTTTTAGGACACATCGTAACATCATTTCGTGAGGAGACATTTAACAATGTTAGCTTTGATTTTCTCTCTCTCTCTCTCTCTCTCTCTCTCTCTCTCTCTCTCTCTCTCTCTCTCTCTCTCTCTCTCTCTCTCTCTCTCTCTCTCCTCTCTCTCTCTCTCTCTCTCTCATTCAGTCTAGCTTTTGCTTTTTTCAATCGAACACATTCTTCTTACATCAATATTTCATTACACGGCGTTCGGATTTATTGTGCGTATAGTCACATATTCAACTCAACATACACTGTTATTGTTGTTCTTTATCATGTTTTAATGGTTCACATTACAAGAATCTCAACTGAGTGATAGCATCCACTGTGCACTACCCATGTATCTGTATTATTTTTGACCGTCGGTCAGTCAATGGCAACATTGAGGACCGAGTAAGTTAGATTACCGATATAAAAGACACAGAAGCGAGAAGCGAAAACCAACCATACAGTGAGTGTGTTCTGTTATTAATTCTGGCAATATTACGGGGTCGATAAAATAAAGTATACCAGTAATGAACTGGGTTATTGCTGGCCTTGTGCCTAAAGTAGAAACAAATATTACACAAATATGACCCTCCCCAAGTATAACACAATATATATATATATATATATATATATATATATATATATATATAGAATAAGGAAAAGCGAAGTAATTTCACATGTTCAAGTCCTTTAATAATAATTGTTTCTACTTTAGGCACAAGGCCAGCAATTACCCCAGTGTATTACTGGTACTTTATTTTATCGACCCCGTAAGGATGAAAGGCAAAGTCAACCTCGGCGGGATTTGAACTCAGATCGTAAAGGGACGTAACTATGCTGGAAAGCATGGCGTCCGACCCTCTACCGATACTGCCAATCCAGATATAATGTGTGTTATTAATTGTTCAATGACTGTCTGCACATAATCCCTCTCTCTTCTTTCTTAAAGGATTTCTCATGCTTCACTGTTATGATGCAAGACATATGAGTACTAATAATTATACACCAAAATGTGTTTGTGTGATGCGCTATGGTGTGCAGTGGTGCGATGTGCTATTGTGTATTGTAGTGTGATTCACTATGGTGTGCTGTGGTGTGATGTGCTATGGTGTGCTGTGGTGTGGTGTGCTGAGATATGGTGTGATATGGTGTGGCAAAAACAATAGACGTTAACGTCTTGCGATATTTATTGACAGGCCTCCACATTCTATGCAGGTCACGTTTATCTTCTTACTTCCATGATTGATAATATAATATATATGATACTAGTCACATACTTAGGTCAATCTTGATCGACTATACTATTTGATTATGCTAGAAATCAACACTTGCACACGTCAAGGGTTGTGGGATCAGGTGGGCTGCCAGACTGAAGAATACTTTGTTGCTTTTAGTTTGGTTTCATTACGTTCTGTATTTTATTCTATATGATATTGTTAAACTATGTAATAGCTGTTGTTCTAATGGTTGACATTGTTAAACTATGTAACAATTGTTGTTCTAATGGTCATTTAACCACAAGGGGACCATCTCGTCTTTCCTTTAGACATATTCTATCTGGGACTAAGTTATACAACATATCCTTACCATTTTAACACCATGGCATTTGAGGAAGATTGTGTTACTATTTCTAATAAGTCGAACAATCACATAAGTGTTCATTAGTAGGCAGGTAATAGTACAACTAACTAACAGTTGAGTCAATCGACTAAATTATTCTTTTCAAATTTCCTGCTTGATGTCTAAGTTAATAATCAATATAGATGCATACCTGGGCGGTAGATTAGCTAAATCATTAAAATATCGATCATTTGCACTATTTAGTCACTGCCTTACATTCTTCTTCTTCTTCTTCTTCTTCTTCTTCTTCTTCTTCTTCTTCCTGAGAGGGTCGTGGGGGGAAAAGTCATCAACCACTCCTACCAGTTGGTTTTGCCCGTAAAATCTGTCCAGCGATTCTTTCCTGAGACATTCTAGCCACACGCCCACAGTATTGGAGCTGTGATCTCTCAATTCGGAGAAGTAGCGGCTCTACCTTGAGTGACTCTCTGATCTCCGAGCTACGTACTTTATCGTGTAACGTTACTCCAAAGATCCTCTATTCTGAGTTCAAATTTGTGTAATCTTTGTTAATACTTCAGAGAGCGTGGATGACCGCGAAGATAAGATCGATTCCGGATACCTGGTCGAGAAGTTAGGGTTTCGTATTTTCTCACCTGTGTTCGTGTTTCTGACCATGACATATTACCTCCGGTAAATGCAAGTCGAACGATTATATGACCAAAAAACGCTTCAATCACGACCGAGCAACAGTAGACTATATATATATGTCTATATTGTATTGTCTATATGTATCCTTTTTTCAATGTTGATTCAAGGGAGATATGGCTTCTGTTTCTAGCAGGGTGAGCGACTCCGCATGTGCCTCTTCGTCGGATCCGAGTGCAATTCTTTAGTGGAAGTTTAGAAATAAAAGCGTTCTGACGATGAGAAGATTTATCTCTTTTCCAGGCTTATTTTAGTCTTATGAGATCGCTTCCGTGAATTTATCGTACTTGCCGAAAACTAAAGATGAAAGTATTATAAAGCAGATGTACAAAATAGTAAAGGAGTAGGCACGAAAAAATTGCATATTCTAAAACCAAATTTCTAAGACGCTAATCTGCATAAGAAACCACAGTAAAGTAAAGCTTTAGCATATTTAATGCAGGGAGCATATTGCGTCAGTTGTTATTTGAAATTTGCTACGGTTTCACGGCCACCCCTAAACGGCGAAGAACAATGGCATTTCCCCTTCCCATAAACCTACAAAATGAAACCTACATGGTGAAATCTTTGTTTTACCGCAGAGGCCTAATAAGACAGAAATATGTCCGGAGTTTTCTCATGCAGAAGTGACTAAAATAATTGTTTCTACTTTTGGCACAAGGCCAACAATTATCCCAGTGCATTACTGGTGCTTTATTTTATCGACTCCTTAAGGATGAAAGGCAAAGTTAACCTCGGCGGGATTTGAACTCAGACCATAAAGGGCCGTAACTCTTTGCTGCAAAGCATCGGGTCATATACGGTCTGTTTACGAATAAACATTTGGAAAACCTTCTATCTATGAATATTGAAAAGCAGGATTTGAACTCAAATCGTAAAGGGACGTTACTCTACGCTGCAAAGCATGGCGTCAAATCCTCTACTGATACTGCCAATCCACCGCTGATTACTGCCAATGGCTTTTCCTGATCGCATAAGGTGTTTAATGATCCTTGTATTAATTATGCATATATTAACTTCACTGTTAGTCATCTTACGCAATGGTAAAATAAATCGGGTCAGGTGTCTACCAGCAAAAAATAGTTCTGTTCAATACAGCAGAAAGTGTACCAAACATCTATAAGACAGCTGTAAAAATGGATGGAGTCATGATTTGTACACGGTTCACCGAAAACGAATTTCTATACGACTCAGCCCTTGCTTCAACATGAACCAACATATATACATATTTTAGTCATTTTTCGTATTTTCTTTTCTTTCTTTCTTTTATAATTTCCCTCTATTATATTCATATCTGTCTCTCTTTCTTAGAAGTAAAATACTCTTAACTCACGACGGGGTTGTAGGACTCCATTCTCTTCTCACATATGGCATTTCTTGCGTATTTTGGACATGGCGAAGCCCATCCTTTTCCAGCTCCGAAAACAGCCGATGTCTTCGAGAAAATAAATGAATATATATATATATATATATAGAGATATAGAGAGAGAGAGATAAAAAGAACCGATCTCAGTAGTGGAACTTCATTTATCGACCTCGAAAAGATGGAAAGAAATATTTACCTCGGCGAGATTTGAAGCCAGAACGCAGAGGGGTTTAACAAATTCGAAATCATGTTTAATTCGAAGTCCTAATAACTCTAATTTTCTGTCTTTTCTATTTCATACAGATAGACATTTAAACAAAAATATACGCCCATTTAGGAATTGTGATTTTTCAATTCAAAAGCTTGTGTGGTCGACTGAATAAAAAATATATAAATGCCGATAATATCGATCGACAGTAACATTTCTTAAAAAGAGGATGTCATGTTTTCACAAATGAAATGAATATTTAAACATTTTCTCAGATATTTAAAATGAAATTTAGTGCTGAATAGCTGCCAGAATATAAATTTCAGCTTCTTCCATGTAATCCATTAGTAAATACACCAATCACGTATCAAGAATACGTACAAAGACACAAATTTATGTGAGCCAATAGATTAGTATCGCAGTACACCGATTAATTAAATTTTGTATTTGAGTAGAATCATGTTAAATCGAAGATTCTTCCTCATTTTAGTTTTAATCAAGTTTGTGAATCATTCAATGAGCCAAACTCGAAACAGAATTTACACAAAAATTAATTGAAACTATGAAATAGTATTTATTTACGAACTACTATTGTTCACACATTTTAACTACAATTTTACTGTATATTTTTCTAAAAGCTCCAGTACACACTCAAACACACACACACACACACACACACACACACACACACACACACACACACACACACACACACACACACACACACACACACACAAAACGCAACTTTGTAGATATATGTATGTATGTCCTGGTTTTATTTTGTAAAATTTGTTTTCTAACACAGAAACAAAAGTCTATCATTGGTGTGGGTGGCGATGTGAGTATGAGTGTATGTATGTGTGTGTGTATGTGTGTGTGTGTGTATGTGTGTGTGTGTGTATGTATGTGTGTGTGTAGGTATGGATGTCGACGCAAGTGTGGATCTGTATGTATGGGTTATATATGCACATATACATATGTTTCTATATGGTTCTGTAAAGCTCAGCTTCTCAAGAATAGTGTTGAGCTACAAACGTATCGAAGTCAACTTGTCAACTCTCCCCGTCCGATGGTTAGATCTCCCACCCATTTTGGGGTGGGGGAGAGATATCTTCTCTTGTGAAAATGGGTATAACTTTTATTATGTAAATGGCAGTATCAGTAGAGGGTCGGACGCCATGCTTTCCAGCATAGTTACGTCCCTTTACGATCTGAGTTCAAATCCCGCCGAGGTTGACTTTGCCTTTCATCCTTACGGGGTCGATAAAATAAAGTGCAGTAATGCACTGGGTAATTGCTGGCCTTGTGCCTAAAGTAGAGACAATTATGTAAAATCTCCACATTTTGCCCCATTTCTCCACGTCCAGGGACACTTTTTTTCATGGTTGTCGCCGTTCGGGTTTTGAGAGATTGACAGGTCTTAGCTGCACCTACTTATCATGTCATCTACTTACATTTTGACTCTCACGCCACCTCCCTCCATATATACCATTGTTTATAGAATATATACGTAAATAAGACCGTTAATACTCCAATCAGTCCACAAACACTCTGCAAACACTCTAAATGGAACGTCAATCTGTACGCCAAACCAAACCGTACGCATGCTCCACAGTGAGCAAATCAAACGCGGACCACCCGTCTTCTCATACTGGCGATATATTTCCTTTTTAATTTCAATGCTTCGAAACGTTTAGGGAACAAAGAAAACAAGTTTGCAAACAGCTGTAAGTATTCATTTAAACAAATATTTTAACTGACCTAATCGTATTTTGTGTATATTATTTTGATTGTGGCTGATATAGTGTACACACAAACTACTACTACTACTACTACTACTACTACTACTACTACTACTACTACTACTACCACCACCACCACCACCGTCACCACCACCACTACTACTACTACTACTACTACTACTTCTACGCAAACATATATGTCTGTGTGTATGTATTTATGCATATATTTACATATATATCTGCGTACACGTGCACACATATACATACATATATATATATTTATTCATATATAGATATGTATTTCTCTTTCTCATCACAACAACCATATTTTCCCAGCTTTGTACACACACACACACACACAAGACACACCCACACGATAAAAAGTAACTGAGTTACATTTTACTTTGCCTTTATCCAAAATAGTTGACTAACATCAGACCTGTTTTCGGTTGTAAAATATATTCCGTTTCTTTCTTTTCTTACTCCCGCCTATCTTCTATTTCCTCTCTCTCACTCTATCTTCCAATGAAAGACTAACGTCCGAAACGTTAAGATTTCCTGCGATATCAAGCGTTAAACCAATACATATTTTACCTCTGTATATATCTAATCACCTCTCTCTTTATATTTATTACCAATTTTAGTTACCTTTGTGGAACTCTTTCACACTCGAAGGAAAATAACACAATTACACAACATGATGATTTGGGGTTGATTCAGAAACATCTGAAATGGTCAGCCACAGAAATATGTGTACCTACCTAAATGACAGTATATTTAGAGTAATAAATATCTGTATACCATACTTTTCTTACGGATTGAGTGCTCTTCCAACTTTAGATATTCTTTACCAAATTACAATATATATATATATATAAATTGTAGTGTAATTGGAAGAGTCGGTAAAATGTTGGTTACAATGCTTTTCGTTATTCGTTGTGGCTCTCTGAGTTCAGGTCCCATCGAGGTCAACTTTGCCTTTCATGCTCTCGAGGTCGATAAAAAAGCACCACATGCTTGTATTAAAACGTGAAGCTGCACATGAAAAAACTGTATTTGCATAATATTTTGGCCAACAACAAACTCACAGGCATAATTTTATTTTTTCAAGTTACTCAGAAAAAGTAAGTTGGCGAAAATCAGCTGTCAAGACAACGCCAAAAACGCTTTTTAGGATATCAAAATAACAGAATGGTACCAATGAGACAACAGACTGCAATAACAAACTTGTCGATAAGAATAGTGATCTGCTAATCATCTATTTTATAAAGTGACATCCCTCTTCTAAAATGAAAATATTAGAATTCCTCCGGAGATGAAATCAATAATTTATAAACTTTTTTTTCTGTTATCTCCAGAACCAATTGATAATGCTACCATTATCATTATATAAGTTATTTTGGATGTAACGTAGCCGAATGGTTGACGAGTTCACTTCGCAATGATTGAGTCTCAGATTTGATCCGACTGCGTTGCATCTTAGACAAGTGATATTTACCAAAGCTTGGGGTCGATCCATGCCTTGTGAGTGAAATTGAGTAGATGGAAAGTATTTGGAACCCTGTCGGATGAAGTGTATCTTTAATTTAAGGGACCAGTTTTGTCATAAACTACGTCACGCTGAATTTCCATGGGAATTATTTTATGGGTAGATTAGTCTGTGGAATGCTCAGCCACTACCATGTTATTTTCACGAGCAGATCGTTCTGTTGATCGAACAACTGGACCACTCATCGTCGAAAGTGACGGATGTCCATTTCCTTGTCTATTTTAAGTAGACAATACAGTTACCTCATGCAGCGCACATACTACAAATTTATTTGACATACGCACACAATTCTTTCTCTCTTTATATTTCAACCTTTTGCCTTCCATCATTCGTGAACATGGCCCCAAAATACTTGAACTTTTCCATCTGCTTCAGTGGAAATCCATTCATATGTAGAGTGAAC
The DNA here is from genome assembly GCA_964016885.1 of Eledone cirrhosa. Taxonomy (NCBI): domain Eukaryota; kingdom Metazoa; phylum Mollusca; class Cephalopoda; order Octopoda; family Eledonidae; genus Eledone; species Eledone cirrhosa. The sequence continues at coordinate 278,391,172 of OZ024740.1, read as the reverse complement.
TGGGTAGGCTACCTAGAGAGGTTGAATGTCTCACTTTTCGCAGCACTCATTTACATTCCAGTCATGTAGCACTCGATATCAAACCTATCGAGTGCAAGTCGTAGATCACCAGCTATGCATGTCAATCCTGTTCATGAAAATAGTGAACAGGATGTGTGACAGTACGTAGTCTGGGCGGAGTCCAACTCCCACATTAAATGGTTTCGATTTAGCATCATTTATCCGAACGGAAATATTCGGGCATTTGTATAGAAACATTAGGGCAGTAAGAAGCTGACCATCGACCCCATACTCCTGCACAACCTTCCACAGCAGGTCCAATTAAGGCAGAAAACAGATAATCATTGAGTAGGTCAAAGAATGTGTGACAAAGAATGTGTCACGAAAGAACTTTGATAAACAAATGAATAATGAACAATAAAAGTAAAGTGAAAATTATATGGTGCGTGTGTTTCTACTGGCAACAAGACCATCCCCAAATATAACAATAAATGTTTCAACACACGATTTCACATCAAGAATCTTGCAGTACAAATACTTAAACACATACATATTTATGTATATTTACTATTATTAAAGTTTAAACAAATAATTTCTGCTCTCACCCTAAGAGAGATCATCTGAAACTGAAAGAATATCAATCT
>OZ024740.1:278383028-278388028 GCA_964016885.1 Eledone cirrhosa | reverse complement strand
TATCGATTATTTAATCAGTAACAGAGAGAAATGAATAGAAATTAATTAGAGATTGTTAGAAGAGAATAAACTGGAGAAGTTAAGCGCACTCAATTACACTATACAACAGACAGAATTGCCGCGGTTGATAGCTGGAATAAAATCACCCTCAAGATATGACTGATTTCTAAACGAATTTCAACTCACGGTGTGATTTAACTTAACGGGTTAAATAATCATTTTTCATATATTCACTACCGTCTCGTTTTCGTTTTACAGCGCCTCTTTTTTATTTCGGCCTCCTGTCTATGTTTTGTTATTTTTCCTTGTATATATATATATATATATATATATATATATATATATATAAGTTTCTATTTAAATTGTTGGGATACAACAAGCAAATATTTTTATAACTGATATAAAGCACTCAACAAATTATTGGAGTAAAAATACGATCTATTAACAAATGGAAACTATATTTATAAAACCATATTTATTTCATTATACATATTTCAAGGACACAAACTTAAATTATGGTGTGCTTTCATCAGATAAAATAAATATAGATCAGTTTTATAAATAAATATTGACATACCATTAAAGAATGCGACCATCTCTGTTGGAAGCTCCCGGATAGTGGAGTTATAAGTTTATTTATTCTATTATGCAAATTAATGTCGGATATGTTTAAATCACAGTAGATTTAAAATAAGCCGTTGGGGTATGGAGAAAGGGAAAGAAAAGAAAGAGAAAAAAGAGAAAAAAAAGAGAAAAAAAAGAGAAAAAAAAGAGAAAAAAAAGAGAAAAAAAAGGGAAAAAAAGAGAAAAAAAAGAGAAAAAAAAGATCAAACTCTAAGAGGAAAATTAGAAAACAAGAAAAAGAGAAAGAGAAAAAGAAGAAAAAAGAAAAGAGAAAAAGAGAAAGAGAAAGAGAAAGCTCTAAGTTATAGGTTGTTGTATTAGCGTAACTTTTAAGATGAAGTGTAAAAATAAATATTTATTGGATGAGTAAAGAAGAGTAAATAAGCGTGAATAGTAAATAAATAATAATAACTGGAGAATTTTAACCAGTGTTTAAATATGATTAAATGTTTAGTTTATCAATTAAATTATCAATTAAATTATTGAGATCTATACATTAAAATTGAGATCTATATATTATTAAAAATTCTATATATTATTAAAACTATATATTATTAAAAAATCTATATATTATTAAAAGAATATATTCATATATATACATACGCACACATATATATATACATATAAATATATATATATATACCTACACATACATACATATACATATATACAATAAAGGACTTTTTATGATTAAGATATAGGAATTTTTCTAAACTTATAGATTTTTCGGAGAAACCGGAGAAAAAACCGGAGAAAATCATTTCTATGTAATAGCATAACAGCGTGAAGGAAATTAAGTTATTTACTTATATTAAATGTTATAAATGTTAAGATAATAAAGAAAATTTAAGATTATACAAACCTTATGTTATTATACAAATCTTATATTATTTAATAAATTTTATAAATTTTATATCTAATAAATCCACCTGTTATGTAGTTGTGACTGTTATTATATAAGTTTGTTTATCATAAACCGTAAGAAATCCCTTATAACCGAGTGCATTCGAATTGTATGCATATATACATATACACAACCCCCACATAGATACACATACACATATATACACATACCGGTAGACATGCATCATATATATATATATATATATATATATATATATATATATATATATATATATATATATATATATATATATATATATATATATAGAGAGAGAGAGAGAGAGAGAAATATAAAGTACATAGTATAATTAAAGTACATAAATAAAATAAAATAAAATAAAATAAAATAAAATAAAATAAAATAAAATAAAATAAAATAAAATAAAATAAAATAAAATAAAATAAAAAAAAAAAAAAATGAATTATATTACGATTTGGAAATATATTCTTACAATTATAAGCAATATAACTTTAAAGCAATATAATTAAAAAAATATTACAAAATATTTAAAGATATAATTTTAAAATAAGAATATGTCTAAAAAATTCAGTATAAAAATTTAAAATTCTTTCATATATAATATTTAACTCTCAGTATGTTTAACTTAATTTTTAAAACCATATGGGAAATTTTCAAAGAAAAAGAAAGAGAAACTTTCAAAAGAGAAACTTTCAAAAATAGGAGAAACTTTCAAAGAAAATATTTTCCCCTTTTAAGAGCTTTCAGTATGTTTATCTAGAAAAATTTTCTAGGAAAATTTTTTTTTTATATTTGAAAGTTTTAAGCAGTCAAATGAAGGAATCAAATGATTTATCGATAGTTTCAATATATTAATAGAATTAATTATATATTACATTTTAAATTTATATTTAAACGTTGAGTTCAATCTATGTCTGCAGAAACTGAAGAGATTGCTCCGTATCTTCAGGGAATTTTTGCTTTTTTATATAAAGAATATTTCCTCTATACAAATATCACAATTTTCTGAAGAGGAGTTAAAAGGCGTAGCTTTTGAAATAATATTCCAAAGTAATGAATATTTAACGTTCTTTAATTTAAGGTCCCATAATAAGCTAGATAGAGAAGTTGAAGATTTTTTGTTTAAATGCGTAAAAGAGCTTTTATGGTTATTAAAACGAGATTTAAAATCTGTGGAAGTAGATCCTACATAATTAAATGAATTTAAATTAGTTTTTACATTACAATTATATACTATATTTTTAGCTAAGCAATTGTTATTTAACGGACAGTTAGATTTATTTCTACAGTTACATTTATCAAATTGGATATTGCTGGAGTTATTAGTGGTATTTTGGTTAGGTTTTAAATTTCTATTATTAATTCTATTAATATTCTGCTCTAAATTTTTGGTGGATGAATAAGTTAATTTTATAGTATGTCTATTAAATATTGAATAATATCTATGTGTTCTAGGGAAGCATTTGTCAAGAGCTTTAAAGAATAGTTTAGCAATAGGAGTTTTAATATTTAATGAGAAAGGAGGAGCGAACCATAATATATTCCTAGTTCTATTTCTTTTTTTGTTTTCCGAATTATTGTAAGGTTTTCTATTATAGTTGTTAAAATTGTTAAGATTATGGTTAGTTGTTATATTATTATTATCAATGTATTTAATTTTATTTCTATATCCAGCTCTACCTAACGCTTCGTTGTAATAATGTGCTTTATCATCAAATATATTCTTATTAGCTGAAATTCTAGAGATGCGTTGCTGTACAGAATTCACTATAGTATTTTTAACGCATCTGGGGTGATTAGAGTTAAAATTAGTTTAAGTTCTCGTTTAGTTTGTGAAATGGATAATGAAGACATGTGTTAAGGTTTAATGTTACATCTAGAAAGTTAACTATTTTATGGTTATTCTCTATTTCTACATTTAGATTAAGGTAATTAAACAATTGTATAATTTCTTTTCTTTTCCTATTTAATTCACAGTTATTATTTTCGATAAGTAATAGCATGTCGTCACGATATAAACCTCCGGTCATCTCAGGTATTTTTCTATATAGAGAATTATTTATAAAAAGGCCCACAAGATCCGTTACCTGAGCGGAATCGGATGATCCCATAGTGATATCGATGGCTTTACAAATTCAAACGTTTATACCTCATTACACAATGCTTCAAGTAAACTATAACTTCCTCCATATATATATATATATATATATATATATATATATATATGGAGGAAGTTGCCAAACAATGCAGGTATGGACATAGAATAAAAATGCAAAAGATATTGTTGACAATTAGTCTTTTACCTTAGATTTATTTAAATGTCCTTAATTTTCGAGATAATATCTCTTCTTCGGAGGGAAGTAAAGTGGTTAAACCAGTGTTCTAAATAGCTTGCCAAATCATGCTGACAGGAAATGGTATAGAGTATCCGTTCTATCTCTAATGTCAACACCCAATTTATAACTTGATAGAGCATTTAGCCCCATACTTACACCCACCACACACACGCACACAGACACACACGCTTACACCTCCACTTATTCTCTCTCACACACACACACACATACACACACAAAGACCAGTTCTAACACGAGAGAACATCTATCCCCCACATTTACGTATAGACATATCTTCTCACACTCAGACACACATACTTACACATTCACGCATTCTCCCACACACTTAAACAGACATGTACAAAAGAAACCCCTTTTAAAGGGAGACTACTCTTTATCCACCTGACCTTAACTCTTTGACATTAGAGATAGAACAGATACTCTATACCATTTCCTGTCAGCATGACTTGGCAAGCTATTTAGAACACTGGTTTAACCGCTTTACTTCCCTCCGAAGAAGAGATATCTCGAAAATTAAGGGCATTTAAATAAATTGAAGGTAAAAGACTAATTGTCAACAACATCTTTTGCATTTGCATTTTTATTCTATGTCCATGCCTGCATTGTTTGGCTTTACAAATTCAAACGTTTATAAAGTATATATATATATATATATATATATATATATATATATATATATATAAGGAATGAATGGGCTCTGGGGGACGCGTGACATAGAGGCAATGATGAACGACAGAGACCGTTGGAGAGAACTCGTCCTCCATGGATCTCTGAATTTTACCCGAGATCCATATATATATATATATATATATATTTGTTTTGCAAGGTCTTTGATATGAAATCGTGTGTTGAAAGAAATATTGTTATACTTGAGAGGGGTCATATTGTTATAATATTGCCATAAATAATAATTAAAAACACTCACTGTTTGGTTCGGATTGGTTTTCGGTTCTGTAAGTTTTATATCTCTATAGTTAATTTATCTGGCAATCAATGTTTACCAACGGTTAAAAATACAGATATAAATATATCGTTGGTCAATCATGATAAACATTGATTGTTAGATAAATTAACTATAGAGATATAAAAGATACAGAAGCGAAAACCAATCCAAACCAAACAGTGAGAATGTTTTA
>OZ024740.1:278353028-278378028 GCA_964016885.1 Eledone cirrhosa | reverse complement strand
TTGGGTGTTCCCTCCAAGACATGTTTAAAGCAGCACGGAGCATACGTGTGTATGCCCCGTCTAGCTTTTTCTCCAGTTTCGACGTTAGCGTCCAAGTGATAGAGCCATAAACAAGGAAGAAATAGCAGGTGATGTGTTGTTATGGAGTCCATCTCATGGAGCAAGAAATGCTGGTTGTCCCAAGAAGACATACGTCAAGCAACTTGAGGACGATACTGGATGCACTGCGGAAGAACTGGCAAAAGCTATGAGAGACAGAGATGGATGGAGGAAACGTGTCGTAGAAAGCCGAGCAAGCTCGACCTGATGATGATGATGATTGAAAACTTTATCCAGAGTAGGTTGGTACATGACGACAGACTGATTGTCCGTTCCAAAGCACTGCACGCATTGGAAAAAGAATCCATAAGGTGTTGCATGTCACTCTGGGTGGGAGTGTGCAAAGAGATCACAATAATCTGCATATAAACATTCTCTGATCAAGTTACTCAGTACCTTAGTGTTGGCAGTGAGACGCCTAAGGTTAAACAGCTTGCCGTAAGTGCGATGTCTGAGATAGATACCGTGTTGACAATCCTTGAAGGCCATGAAGAACACCATTGCGAAATACAAGGCAAACAAAGTTGGTGCAGGTATATCACCATGCTTGACACCATTTTCAACCGAGATTGGCTCAGACAGTTTACCTCCAACATTCATCCATGCCTGCCTGTCATCGTGGAGGAGTTTCAGAATGTTCACAAACTTTTCAGGACAGCCCAATCTCTCCAAAATAACCCACAAAGCCTTCCGATTAACGGTGTCAAATGCCTTGGTCAGATCGATAAAAACTTGGTATAAGTCCATGCGCTGCTCAATGCATTTCTCTTGGAGTTGTTTGGCCGAGAAGATCATGTCAACAGTGCCTCTGCCATTCCTAAAGCCACATTGGAACTCAGGAAGTACCTCAACAGCAATGTGCTGTACCAATCTGTCTAACAATATCCTGCACAAGATCTTCCCAGCCACAGATAGCAGTGAAATACCTCTGTAGTTGCCACAGTCATCTTTGGCTCCCTTTCCTTTGTAAAGAACCACCATCAATGCATCTTTCCAATCCTGTGGCACATCCTCTTCATTCCAAACATTCACAAAGAGATCAGTGAGGCGGTTTAAGAAGTTATCACCAGCACACTTGAAAATCTCGGCACTCAGTCCATCCATTCCAGGTGATTTGCCGCTGTTTAATTTGGCAATGGCCTTCGCCACATCAAATGAAGGAGGATCAGCCATAGCCAGCTTTGTAGATCTGGATGGAATCGATCGTATGAACTCATCATCAATTTCTGATGGTCTGTTGAGAAGCTCATCAAAGTGGTCATGCTACCTGATCACGATTTCGTTCGGATCTCTGAACAATTCCTTGCCGTCCCCGGAGCGAAGTGGTAATATTTGTGAACCGGTCGGACTATTCACCTCCCTGAGCAGACTGTATAGGAGCTTTGTATCATGTCTATCTGAGGCCTTCTGGATTTCATCAGCCTTTTGGCTCCATCAGGTATCCTGCATGGCTCTCAATCGATGTTGCATACGTGCCTTGATCTGCCTGAAGGTCCGGTCGCTCCTGTCAGAATGTGTCTCACACAACAATGATGTCAGCACTTTTTGTTTCTCTTCAAGCAAGGTCTGGATCACTGCATCATTTTCATCGAACCAGTCTTTATGCTTTCTATTGGTATGACCCAAAACTCCAGCACTAACATCATAGACGGTTTTCTTCAATGATTCCCAAGTGTTTTCACATTCCATGGACTAAAGGGACCTCGACAGCTCAGCTCTGACTTTCTCTGTTTTCAGGCGAGCCACGTTTAGTTGTTTTGGAAGTGCAACCTTTTTCCCCCTTACTTTGGGCTTCACAATAAATTGAAATTTGGCAGGCACCAGATGATGATCAGTCCAACATTCTGCGCGTCCTAATACACGAACCAATGTGATATCCCTGATATCACGTTTTCTCGTTAAAACGAAGTGAATAAGGTGACACTTGGAACCTGGATGCATCCAAGTTGTCTTATATTTGTCTTTCTGCTGAAAGAGCGTGTTCCCAGCAACAAGATCCATCTCAGTGCACATCTGCAACAGAAGTAGGACATTGTTATTGCACTTATAAGCTTCCCAGTCATTACAAACACGGGCATTAAAATCACCAAGGATGACAATCTTGTCTGCATAAGGTATACCATAGATGACCTCTCCCAAAGACATGTAGAAACTTAGCTTTTCATCATCACTGGCACACATAGTAGGAGCGTACACACTGACCAGAGTCACAAAGCGGTTTTGAATCAGAGGAACTCTCATGGACATTATCCGATCATTGAATCCACAAGGAAGATTTTCCAGCTTTAAGACGATTCCATTCCTGACTGCAATGGCGACCCCTGCCTCTATCCTACACCCTCTGCTTTCTTCTGTTCTGTGAATTGACCCTCACCTACCAATCTTGTTTCTGAAAGAGCAACCTTGTCCATGCTATAGCGATTGAGTTCCCTCGACACCAAATCAGATCTTCTTTCAGGGCGAGTTTTACTGGACTGCCAATCCAGTAAAGTTCTTCCATTCCATCATCCAATATTCAGAGGTTTGAACCTCCTTGCAGTTCTAGGATGATGACCGGGCCAACGCTGCGGTGCCATGGGACATCTGCCGGGCCAGACCCCTTCACAATAAGTTCCAGAGCCCTTACTGCCATTGACTTCAAGGTTATCATCTGTCATCATAGAGTTTGGTGCCCTTTTAGGCTACGGCCAGCCACACAAACCTGTAACAGATCCTGAACAAGCGATGCCTGTGCTTTGAAGATTTTTTAAGTGGGGAAAGGCCTTGCACGCGACCAATCCCACTCTCTGAGCATCGCAAACACTACCCGAAAAGGAGAACTGGTCAACATCATCGGATGTTTCTGAAGCCGCAGGGTCTTTTTCAGAGTTTCCCTCTCCTAGAGAGGTGTTGTGACAACAACTGGGGGCCCTTCACTCTCAGGTAAAGAAAAAAAAGTACTATTTGGATGGCCGTTGACTCTGCTGAGTTCCTCTGCCCTTTGCCGGGTCTTGTATTTCATCCCGCAGGGTGCCCAAATATCACCTCCCCTCACCAAGCAACCTTGGTGGGGTTACCCGTTTAGTCGCCGACGACCCGACCATGAGACAGGTAGTACTAGGTTACATATTACCAGTAGCACTCGAGAGCAACCTGACACACACACACACACACACACACACACACACACACACACACACACACACACACACACACACACACACACACACACACACACACACACACACACACACACACACACACACACACACACACAAACATATCCCGTTTGTTTTTGCCGTGAATAAGTGAGTGACATAGTCATTACTTTAATATTCACAGTGAATGGTCTTCAAAATGTTTTAAATTAAACATACAGTATATTACCAAATATACTATATATACATTCATGTATACATCGCTATTTCAGAGCACCTATACTAATACCTAATATTTGCTGGACCGGCAACCACTCTGTTTAAACAGTTCTTAAACATTACTGGAATTCTGTAAGAATCCACCAGCTTTTATAATTCTCGGCAGAAGGGGTGAGTAGTCTTGATAACTGCTATGTATGGAAACATTGATTAATACGTAAAGTAATTAATCATATAGTCTACACAAATGTATCCACATTATGCGTATTGGTACGAATTATACAGGCTCAATGGCATAAGAAGATTAGAGAGAAAAGATTCTTACACACACACACACACACATATCTATACATTTAATATTTAATATAGAAATGGCTTCTACAGGACTAGAACTGTTTCATGATTTGTCACGAATGAAACAGTTGTAGTTCTGTAGAAGCCATTTCTACATTAAATATTTACACTATGCTATGTATTGAGTACCTTACTGAGGTTACACCCGATTGAACCCGGGATAAACATATATATATGCATCTATCTTTATATATCTATCTTTATATGCATCTCTCTCTCTCTCTCTATATATATATATTGTTATACTTTGGGAGGGTCATGTTGCCAATAAGAAACACACGCACCACATGCTTTCACTCCAATTTATTATAAATTATAAATTAAAAGATTTATAAATTTCCAGTTGGTTGGTTCCACAACCGGACGGTTGTTCATATATTGTCAAAGTTCTTTCTTCACACATTCTGTGACCTCTTCAGTGACTGGGTATTCTTTCTTTGTTTTGTGCCTCTCCTTTGTTCTGTCCTACGCCATCTTGTTTTTGTGTGTGTTGTGTGCTTAGTTTGCGCATGTGTTACATCCGGGTGTCTGTGTATGTTTTTATTTGTTTATTTATTTGTTTATTTACATGTTACTAGTTGGTTGTTTATTCTATGTGTGTGTGTTTTCATTTTGTCCTTAATTGTAAGTTGTGATGTTGCTATTCCATTCATGTTTTCTATTTAATTTTGGTTGGAGTTCATTTATGTTTATTGCCTCTGTGATTTGTCTAAACATTGCGTTGATGATATAAACATCGTAGTAAAAACACCTCCACTAAAGAACAGTCAGGAATTAGAGAAAAACACCATGGAAAGCATCCAGCAAATAGCTAACTCCATCCAGCAGAGTATTAAAGTTACTATAGACTACCCAAGCAAACACCCCAACCACTGATTACCTGTACTAGACACAGAGCTCTGGTTAGAAATGATTAATAACAAAAAACAAATCCTCCATTCCCATTATGCCAAACCCATGACTTCCAAATATCTGATCCACCGAAACTCAGCTGTGTCGGACCACACCAAAATCAACATACTGATTGCGGATTTGGTACGGGTGATGAGAAACGTGTCCCGCATGTCCAACCCCAAAGAACTAGAGAGACACATACAACACTTCATCCACCGTATGCAGTTCTCTGGTTACAATAAGAGAGATACAATCAGAGTATATAGAGGAGCCAGAACCAAATGGAAAAAAAATGGTAAATGATGATACAAATGGGACTTGCCCCTTGTATAGGAGCAAATTCTGGAATAGAATAGAAAGAACTAGGAATAAGGTTAATAGAAAAAACTCATGGTATGATAGCAATAAATACCAGAGTGTAATATCAATTCAACCCCTAGAGGTGAACTAGCTTACAAATTTAGAAGGGCCCTAGATAAACTTAAACTAAATATTAAGATAGTAGAAAGACCAGGTACCTCCATAAAAACACTTATTAGCAATACATACCATTTTCAAAGACCTCCCTGTATAGATAAGAAATGCATAATCTGTAAACTAAGTCCCATATTAACTGTAAAACTAGAAATGTAGTATATAGCATAAGATGCACTGAAGGACAATGTAAAGATAAGAATATAGTGTACATAGGTGAGACAGCTCGTAGCATAGGAGAACGGTTAAATGAACACTGGCGAGAACTTCAAGATAAAAAAGAATCATCAATACTCCACCAACATGCTAAAAAGTAACACAAGGGCAAATTAGAGAACAGAAATAAAAATAGAATCTACACTCAGAAAAGACGCAATGTTTAGACAAATCACAGAGGCAATAAACATAAATGAACTCCAACCAAAATTAAATAGAAAACATGAATGGAATAGCAACATCACAACTTACAATTAAGGAGAAAATGAAAACACACACATACGTAGAATAAACATCCAACCAGTAACATGTAAATAAACAAATAAAAACACACATGGATGTAACACATGCGCAAACTAAGCTCACAACACACACAAAAACAAGATGGCGTAGGACAGAACAAAGGAGAGGCACAAAACAAATAAAATAATCCCCAGTCACTGAAGAGGTCACAGAATGTGTGACGAAAGAACTTTGACAATATATGAACAACCGTCCGGTTGTGGAACCAACCAACCGGAAATTTATAAATTCTTTAATTTATAAATTTTATTCATAATAAATTGGAGCGAAAGCAACTGGTGCGAGTGTTTCTTATTGGCAACATGACCCTCCCAAAGTATAACAACATATATATATATATATATATATATATATATATATATATATATATATATATATATATATATGTATACATATATATATATATATATATATATATATATATATATATATATATGTATACATATATATATATATATATATATATATATATATATGTATACATATATATATATATATATATATATATATATATATATGTATACATATATATATATATATATATATATATATATATATATATATATATATATATATATATATATATATGTATACATATATATATATATATATATATATGTATACATATATATATATATATATATATATATATATATATATATATATATATATATATATATATGTATACATATATATATATATATATACATACATATATATATATTTAAGTGAATATATACATACATATATATATATATTTAAGTGAATATAATTAAGTGAATTATAGGATTTTGAACAATGCTGTAGAAATCTTTTTCTGATATTTTAATATTCATTGTACATGTAGGGATAGCTCTCTCTCTCTATATATTTATATATATATATATATATATATATATATATATATATATATATATATATATATATATATATATAAATATATATATAGAGCTATCGCTACATGTACAATGAATATTAAAATATCAGAAAAAGATTTCTACAGCATTGTTCAAAATCCTATAATTCACTTAATTGAAAATTCTGGAATGTACAAAATTAACACTATGGGATTGAATCTATACTGCATTACCACACGCAAACTCTCATACATATACATCGATATAGAGTGAGAGAAAGAAAGAGAGTAAGAGCGAGTGAAAGTAAAAAAGATAGAGAAAGACATTTGTGGTGTCATTAAGTATAAATGTTCAGTGCGGTAAATTGGCAGTATCGGTAGCGTGTTGGACACCATGCTTTGTAGCATAGAATTACACTCCTTTATGATCTGAGTTCAAATCTTGCTGAAGCTTTGGCCTTCATGCTAACGGTGTCGATAAAATAAAGCGCCAGTAATGCACTAGGGTCGATTCAATCGAACTTCCTCTCCCCTTCAAAATTGCCGATCTTGTGTCTATAGTAGAAACAATTAAGTGTAAATGTTTCGTTAGATTTGTCACTGAGACCAGATTCTAGTTTGTCAGCCTGTATTGACGCAATTTCGTAATGGCTGTGGTCTTTTGCCTCAAATGTGAAAGAGCTCCAAGAGAGAAGATGAAGAAGAGCAAAAATCATATATAAAGGGTGTTGTCGATATATATATATGTTTTATAAACTGAAATAAAGGGAGGTAATATGGTATGTGTTTAGAGATTTTGTTTACTAATTTTATTGGTATAATTCAATTAATCAACGCTTTTCCATTCACTACAAGCATTTGACCCTATTGTATATTTATTTCAAATGCAGACTCATTTTCCTTTACCCCATACTGTCGCTATACATGCATGCACACACACAGACACACAGACACACACAGACACACACACACACACACACACACACACACACACACACACACACACACACACACACACACACACACACACACACACACAAACACACACAAACACACACACACATATATATATATATAAATACATACATACATCTAAAGACTATTGATGAGGAATTTACAGATCCAGTATCCAAGATACACTTTCTGCTTTATACCCATCATTATTGGAGCTATATACCAACCCGCTTGGACCAAAGTATAACTGAAATTGGATTTTTGGACAAAGAGCGCAGCTCTCTAATTCATAGTCTACAAATGGCTACGATAGATGGCACCATCAGAATTTGCGAAAACAAAATTTTTGCAATTCAAGGGATGACAAGTTCTTTTCTTTTACAACCTTGCAACCAGTGGCCTGTCAAAAATGTACTCGTAATTAAGAGAAAGAGAAACATACATACATACATACATACATGTCAACGCGATCAGTCGCATATTTTGGCGTGGGAGACTATTTATTAAATTTAAGATGAATACTATCTCCGACAGTAATGCCACAACTACAGCCAGGTTGAATAATTGGTTATTCTTCTAACTATCCCTTCTGAAGACACCTTTTATTCGAATTCGTAGAGATATCCGACTAAATACATAATTCATTTTACAAGGATTTGCTAAAAACAGCATGGCTGAACACAACATCAACAACAAAATTAAGGAAGTATCGAAGACAAATAACAAAGAAGGTAATCAAACTTTATTCAGTTGTAGCTACAGAAGAAACCGAAATTATAAATCGCATTTCTCTTGGAGTTGCGAACTTAATAATGATTTATTTAATTGTTATAAAATGGCAAAAAACAATCCCTCCATTGGCTATATGAATAGAATGAAGCTACACTGAGACGAAATGCACCCAGAGCTAAATTATTTCACAGCGAAACAATTACGCCAACAAGCGACGTTTGTTGAACGTAAAAATAAGATAAATATTATTAATTGTAAGCCCCCCACAACAAACATGGAATCAACAACACGTGCTACAGATCGCCATGCTACTAGACTTCCTAGCAGCCAGGTCGAACAGCGCCTTGAAACAACTATGCCTGTAAGAAACTTGACACCACCTGTACCATCTAAGTCTACCTCGAATGCTGGGGAAAACACTATCGATAATAATAATAATCGAAGAAATAATAATAATAATCGAATAAATGTGACGCCACGTATACCATCCGAGTCTACCTCGACTGTTGTGGAAAATACTATCGATAATGATAAACAAAAGTATAAACAATTGAAAATTTCCCTCAACGAAATCTTCCAGAGAGAAATTAACTCATGTATAAATATCTCTTTGGCTGAACGTGTTAAAATGACAATGGTGAATAAAAAACCAAATAATGAAATACTACGTGTTATTGACGAAATAGGGAATGAATATTTACGACGGATAAAAACCCCAACATTTTGGCAAATCAACGCCTGTTTATATGCCTTAGCAATGACAGTGAAGCATTATCTTGGTGATAGCAGATATATTAACAAGAAAAAACACCACCAAAAATACCATCATATATAACTAAAATAGAAAAAAAGAGTGCTGACCTACGAAAAAACATAGGACATGTGACAATGCTCCTTACATGCAAACAAACACAAAAAACCTCACTCCTCACCAACAAAGAGTGAAAAATAAAATAGAGACGATGTTTTGTAACAGTAGAACCAGAACTCTCCAATATAAGCTGATCACCCTCAAACAAGAATTGAGAGCTGTTAGCGAAAAACGCCGATACGATACCTGAAGAAGGTAGATAGAGAAAAATGCTTAATAAGACATTCAGACGAAACCAAACATCAGTCTATAGAGATATGAAGGGCAAAATAATAAGTGTCACTGAGGCCCCTTCCCAGAAAGACATAGATTCCTTTTGGAGAAAAATATGGGGTGAAAAGAAGAATTTCAACCAAGATGCAGTGTGGCTAAGAGAAATCCGAAAGAACTATTGCTCCTACACTACAACAAAAACATACAAAATAAGTGAGGGTACCCTTGAGACTGTGATAGGAAAACTCCAAGATAAGAAAACACCAGGAAGAGACATGATTGTCGGCTACTGATACAAAAACTAATATTCTATCGGAGGTATCTTACTGACCTCTGCCAACAAGTTCTTAAGAGAGATACACTTATACCAGAATGGTTGACATTAGCACAAACGTTACTGGTCCCCAAGAACAAAGACACCCACTTGGCAAAAAACTACCGACCCATTGCATGCCAGAACCTGATGTATAAGATGTATACAGCCTGCCTGAACCTATTCCTCCAAGATCACTGTGAAAATAATAACATCATCACAGATGAACAAGCAGCTGGAAAGAAAAGGGTTTGGGGATGTGCTGAACAACTCCTAATCAACAAAACTGCGATGTCGGAGGTGCGACAACTTAGGAGGAATATGACTACAGTCTGGCTGGACTACAAGAAAGCTTTCGATTCTGTTCCCCACTCTTGGACGATAGAGGCCCTCCAACTTGCTAAAGTCCCAGACATTATTGTCAGAGCCATAGAGAGGCTGTCTTCTTCTTGGGCTACTATCCTAAGGTTAAAGACAGATAAAATAAAATATTGCAGGGGTATATTTCAGGGGGACAGTCTCTCTGTGATATTGTTTATCTTGTCATTAAACCCCTTGTCCTTTCTGCTCAAGAAATGTGAGGGATACATCATTTCCTCACAGGAGGACAAAAATACGAACCTAACCCATAACTTCTTTGTGGACGATCTGAAACTCTATGCCAAGAACATGGATGGGATGAAGAAAAGTTTTGACCTGGTTACAACGTTCTCAAAGGATATAGGAATGGAGTTTGGCCAAGATAAATGCTCATACATGACTGCAAAGCGGGGAAAAACAACAACCCAATCTAGCAACATTGTCATCAATGGTCTAACTGTTTCACCGATATCTGCTGAGGACTGCTACAGATAACTGGGGATAGATGAGAAGATAACCTAAAAATGGTATCTGTAATAAAGAACGCGTAACCAGGGAATACTACACCCGATTAAGAAAGATCTGGTCATCGGAACTCTCTGCGCAAAACAAAACAGTGGCTCACAATGTGTTTGCTGTGCCTGTCCTAACACCAACGTTTGGAATACTCAATTGGACGATAGACGAAATCCGAGCAGTTAATGTTGGAACTCGAAAAATACTGAACAACACCGGAAACTTCCACATCAACAGTGACAAAGACCGCCTTTACTTGAAAGGTAAGCAGGGAGGCAGAGGCCTAACATCAGTCCAGACAACATTTGAATGTCGCATCATATCTCTCCGACAACATCTACGAACCTCGAAGCGCAGGAGCCCGCTTCTCGAGCAAGTCTATCTGCATGAAACAGATAAGATCATGAGAGTTGGGAAGGAACTCCTTGAGAGATATTCCCTGTGTAATAATAAAAAAACTCACACCCAGGGATGTCGCTCAGCAGTATAGCAGTGAATCCATGGATGAAAAACTGCATGCTTATCAGCAAAAAATCATGCATGGATATGTTGCCAGGAAGCTCCAGAGTGAGAGTAATATAGATAAGGAAAGTAGTCTATCTTGGACCAACAACCGCTATATTGGCTCCCACTTTGAAGGATACGCTTTTGCAATCCAAGAACAGGAGATTAGCACGAAATACCTGATTCACAAAAGAGATAGGGATGCAGGCAAAACACCTAGATGTGATAACAAGTGCAGACTCTGCAGAACTAACATCGAGGATATCACCCATGTCATCAGCAGCTGCCCAAAGATGTCATCGCGGTACTATCTACCTATGAGGCATGATGTAGTAGCCAAAACACTGTACGATGCAGTTCGTAAAAAAGATACCCCCGATAATAAACATATTAAAAGCTACAACAATGTGGAAGACATCCATGTACATAATATGAAAAAGTAGTGGTGGAATGTTCCAGTAAAAGCCCCAATAAAATGCAGGCATAACAGACCAGATATTATAATATGGGACAGGGAGAAGAAAACATGCACAGTAGTGGAAATTAGCTGCCCAGCAGATGCCAATATAATATCAAAGATTAGTGAAAAGGAGAATATTTATGCAGAACTGATGAGAAATCTGCAGATACTCCACCCTGATTACACCTTCAGATTTATGCCTGTGATTATTGGGGCACTGGGATATGTTAGTAACTGCCTCAATACAAATCTTGAGAAGCTAGGCTTCACAGGAACAGAAAGAACACAACTAGTTAGGAAACTACAAGTACAATCCATTAATGGAACAGTAAAAATATGTAAAACATTCCAAAAATGTTGCATCTAATAACTGCATATACACATGTACAGATACAAAGCATATAAACATGCACACATACAATTCAAAACATACACATCCACACATACAATAACATCCATATCTACACATGCATACATACATATCTACCTAGTTGATGTGTAAATTCCAATGAGAGTCTTGTGTCTATATTAGAAACCGACTCTCTCTCTATTGGTAAAACTTTGTGAAATGATAAAACCAGAAGAACGTACATACATACATACATACATACATACATACATACATGATGATGAGTTGTTTTGGTATTCTAGAATGTTTCATCCTGGCAAGGTAGCACTCCAACGGAGTCGTTGTTTAAGCACAAGAGCTTCTATACTGTCACACATAGAGCTTTCCAAAATCTCGACATCACTGATGTGGTCCCTCCAGTGAACGCCATGGATCCGTCTGAGACACATCTGATGGAAACGCTCCAATTGCTTAAGGTGGTGTCGATATGTGGCCCAGTTCTCGCAGACATAAAGAAGAGAAGAGAGCACACATGCCTTGTACATCTTTACCTTTGTCTTGTATATGTCTCGCCGACCCCAGAGTCGCCTTTCTAGCTTTCCGAAAGCATCACTTGCTTTCCTAATCCTAAGTGAGATTTCACTATCAACGTTGCTGTATCGATTGACAGTGCTTCCCAGGTAGACAAACTGATCAACCACTCCAAGTCGTTTACCATACACATAGATATTTGGTTCACTGTACTGCTTACCAGGGGCAGGTGGGTACATGACGACGGTTTTCTTGAGACTGACAGTCAATCCTAGGGCAGTGCAAGCGTCAGAAATGCATTCAAAATGTGCTGCATATCACTCTCTGTGTGCGCTACAAGATCGCAATCATCTGCATACAAGAGGTCTCTTATGATTGATGTAAATACTTTTGTCTTTGCAGCAAAGCGCCTGATGTTAAATATGCTGCCTGAGGTTCGATATTGGATGTAAACACCATGCTCGCAATTCTTGAATGCAATACAGAAAACCATTGCAAACAGGGTCGGTGCTGGAATATCCCCCTGTTTCACTCCATTTTTTACTGAGATAGGCTCCGACATGTTACCTCCGACATTAACCGAAGCCTGCATGTCGTCATGGAAAGACCTAACTAAAGCAAGGAACGTATCAGGGCAACCAAGTTTCTGGAGAACCTTCCATAATGCATTTCTGTTAACAGTATCGAAAGCTTTTGTCAGATCGACAAAATCCGGATACAGATCCAAACCTTGTTCCATGCACTTCTCCTGGAGCTGTCTAGCTGAGAAGATCATATCAGTAGCGCCGCGTCCAGCACGAAAACCAGATTGACTTTCAGGAAGAACACAATCTGCAATGTGTGTCAGCAGACGGTCCAGAAGCACCCTACATAAAACTTTCCCTACGACTGACATACATATATACATACATACATATATACATACACGGTGGCTGCAAACTCGTTTTCGAGTATGGCCACTACTTTATATCCATGTAGGAGAACCCCTACCGATGCGCTGAACAAGTGTGACATTTTAGTCCAGCCAGCGACTTGAAAACTCTGGTACAAACACTACACTTGTGACAATTATTGACACATAGTGCTGGACCCATGGTACCATGTGATGACAAGTACAGAGAGATATCCAGATATAAAGCAATGCATACAAACATACATACATATATATACATACGTAATAGAACTGTAAAAATATGTAAAACAATCCAAACATTCTGCATATTTTTATATAGATACAAAACATATGCACATGTACACATATAACACAACATATACAGATCTACACATACAATAACACATACACGCATGCAGAGATACATATTTACCTAGTTGATGTTATCTAAAATCCAATGAAAAAGTCTTGTGTCTATATTAGAAACCGGCTCTATCTCTCTTTTGGTAAAACAAAATAATTGTTTCTACCTTGTGGCACAAGGCCAGCAATTAGCCAGTGCATTACTGGTACTTTATTTTATCGACCCCGTAAGGATGAAAGGCAAAGTTAACCTCGGCGGGATTCGAACTCAGAATGGCAAGGGCCGTAACTCTATGCGTCAAACCATAGCGTCCGACCCTCTACCGATACTGCCAATCCACCGCCCTAATAATTGTTTCAAACTTTGGCACAAGGCCAGCAATTACTCAGTACATTACTGGTACTTTATTTTATCGACCCCGTAAGGATGAAAGGTAAAGTTAACCTCGACAGGATTTGAACTCAGGCCGTAAAGAAACGTAACTATACTAGAAAGCATAGCGTTCAACCCTCTACCAATACTGCCAATTCACCGCCCTAAATAATTGGTAAAACAAAATTGTGAAACCAGAAGAACATATACATACATACACACATACATACATATCTACATATGCAGACATGCATACATATCTACCTAGTTGATGTTGTGTAAATTCCAATGAGAGAGTCTTGTGTCTATGTTAGAAACCGACTCTCTCTCTATTGGTAAAAATTTGTGAAATTATAAAACCAGAAGAACATACATACATACATATATACATACATACATATATACATACATACTCCACCCTGATTACACCTTCAGATTTATGCCTGTGATTATTGGGGCACTGGGATATGTTAGTAACTGCCTCAATACAAATCTTGAGAAGCTAGGCTTCACAGAAACAGAAAGAACACAACTAGTTAGGAAATTACAAGTACAATCCATTAATGGAAACGTAAATATATGTAAAACATTACAAAAATGTTGCATCTAATAACTGCATATACACATATACAGATACAAAGCATATACACATGCACACATACAACTCAAACCATACACATCCACACATACAATAACATCCATATCTACACATGCATGCATACATACATATCTACCTAGTTGATGTTGTGTAAATTCAAATGAGAGAGTCTTGTGTCTATGTTAGAAACCGACTCTCTCTATATTGGTAAAACTTTGTGAAATTATAAATCCAGAAGAACATACATACTTAGATACATACATGGTGGCTGCCAACTCGTTTTCGAGTACGGCCACTACTTTATATTCATGTAGGAGAACCCCAACCGATGCGCTGAACAAGTGTGACTTTTTAGTCCAGCCAGCGACTTGAAAACTCTGGTACAAACACTACACTTGTAACAATTATTGACACATAGTGCTGGGCCCATGGTACCATGTGACGACAAGTGCAGAGAGATCACCAGATATAAAGCAATGCCTGTGCCGTGAAGCTTTTATAGTGAGCAAAGGCACTGCACAAAGCCAGTCCCACTCTCTTAACCAAGATGATATTTACCAAAAAGAAGAACAAGTCAACATCATTGGATACCATCAGGGTTGCAGGTGTTATATCAGAGTTTTCCTTCTAGAATTCTGCCTTGACAAAGGCTAAGGGGTCATCTCTCCCGGTGATTTTGGATGGCCATTGACTCTTAAGAGGTCCTTTTCCCTTTGACAGGTTTTGTTTTTAGTCCTGCAGGATGTCCAAAGTTACCCTCCTCACCAAGAAACCTTGGTGGGGTTGCCAGTTTAGTCGCCAACGACCCGACCATGGGACAGGTTGTACTGGTTGTACATACATACATACATACATACATGGTGGCTGCCAACTCGTTTTCGAGTACGGCCACTACTTTATATCCATATAGGAGAACCCCTACCGATGCACTGAACGAGTGTGACCTTTTAGTCCAGCCAGCGACTTGAAAACTCTGGTACAAACACTACACTTGTGACAAATATTGACACATAGTGCTGGGGCCATGGTACCCTGTGACGACAAGTGCAGAGAGATCTCCAGATATAAAGCAATGCCTGTGCCGTGAAGCTTTTATAGTGAGCAAAGGCACTGCACAAAGCCAGTCCCACTCTCTTAACCAAGATGATATTTACCAAAAAGAAGAACAAGTCAACATCATTGGATACCATCAGAGTTGCAGGTGTTATATCAGAGTTTTCCTTCTCCTAGAATTCTGCCTTGACAAAGGCTAAGGGGTCATCTCTCCCGGTGATTTTGGATGGCCATTGACTCTTAAGAGCTCCTTTGCCCTTTGACAGGTCTTGTTTTTAGTCCTGCAGGATGTCCAAAGTCACCCTCCTCACCAAGAAACCTTGGTGGGGTTGCCAGTTTAGTCGCCAACGACCCGACCATGGGACAGGTTGTACTGGGATACATGTTACCAGTAGCACCAACTGGTGACCTGACATACATACATACATACATACATACACATAATCACCAACTGTTTGCATGCAACAACCTAATGTATAAATTGTACAGCCTATTTGAATCTATTCCTCCAGGATCATTGTGACAAAGATAATTTCATCACAAAAGAGCAAGCATCTGGGAAGAGAGGAGTTTGGGGGTGTGCTGAACAACCTCAGAAGTGCGGTGACATAGGAAGAATTAGATTTTAGTTTGGATAGACTACAGAAAACCATTCGATTCTGTTCCCCATTCTTGGTTGCTAGAGTCCCTTTGATTTGCTAAATCCTAGGCACCATTATCAGAACCGTAGAGAGCCACTGAAGTTAAATACAGAGATGGAGGACTCTATTTTCACTGATAAAATAGAATAACGCTGGGGTATATTTCAAAGTGACAGTTTCCCTGAGACGCTATTATTATTGCCAATAAACTCTTTGTCGTTTATGCTGATGAAATATGAAAAATACGTAATTGGTTCACAGGAACACAATCTTAACATAGCTACTTTGTGGATGACTTGAAACTTTATGCCAAGAATATAAATGGAATGAAGCAACCCTTGACTTGGTTAAATGTTCTTGAAAAGACTTGGGCCAGTATAAAAACTACAATCCAATCTAGCAACATCGATATCCATGCCCTGACTATTTCACCAGTATCCGACGAGGACTGCTACTGATACTTAGGGGTAGATGAAAATATATCCCATGTTGGTATTTGTGACAAGGAACGAGCAACCAGGGAATATAACACCCGAATAAGAAAAGTATGGTCTTTATCGCACAATAAATCAGTGACCTACAATGTTTTTGCTATACCTTTGCTGACACCAACATTTAAACTACTTGACTGGATGTTAGATTGAATCCAAACCATTGATGTTAAAACTCGGAAATTTCAACATCAACATTGATGAAACGCAGACAAAGAGGCAGAGGCATAACATAAATCTAAACAACATTTGAGTGTCACATCATCTCCTTCCGTAAACATCTACGAACCCCCAAGCATAGATGTCCTTCTATTTCTATAAAACAAGTCTGTCTACATGAGACAGATAGGATCATGGGAGTTGGGAAGGATCTCCTTGAGAAATACTCCCTACACGATAACCAAAATCTCATACCCGAAATTGTACAACAATATCGCAATAGTTCCCTCAATGAAAAACTGCATGATGTCTCAAA
Organism: Eledone cirrhosa; assembly: GCA_964016885.1. Taxonomy (NCBI): domain Eukaryota; kingdom Metazoa; phylum Mollusca; class Cephalopoda; order Octopoda; family Eledonidae; genus Eledone; species Eledone cirrhosa. The sequence continues at coordinate 278,360,787 of OZ024740.1, read as the reverse complement.
GTGCGAGTAATATAGATAAGAAAATAGTCTGTCTTGGACCATCAACCTGTATATTGGCTCTCAATTTGAAAGATATGCTTTTGCAACCCAAGATCAGGAAATAACAAAATACCTGATGCACAAAAGAGGCAGGAATACAGGTAAAACACCTAGATATGATAATAGATGGAGACTCTGGAGGGTAAATATCGATGATGTCACCCACATCATAAGCAGCTGCCCAAATATGTCATCACATTACCTAACTCTGATTGGCAGCATCGTTAGACGGTCGGACGCTATGCGTTGCAGCATAGAGTTTCGGCCCTTTGGTTTCAGTTCAAATCACGCCGAGGTTAACTTTGCCTTTCATCCCTATGGGGTCGATAAAATAAAGTACCAGTAATGCACTGGGATAATAGCTGCCGTTGTGGCAAAAGTAGAAACAATTATCTAACTATGAGGGATTATTTGGAAGAGAATCTAATTGTATATTTAAGTAGGGATTTTACCACTGGTATTACGTAACTGCGTTTACACGCACTTTCTACATTCATGTGTGTGTGTGTATATATACAGGGTGTGGACGATATTTGTTCGCAATTTTCAACTGCTAATTTTATGCCAATTTTTTTTTACTTCCGTTGTCACTCTCTTCTTCATAAAAACAGTGACGATATTTCCATTATTTATTTTCAGAATAATTGATTATGAATAATTTTGAACCTCCAAATTTGTGGAAGAGACATGGAGTTCTTCTTGGAATCCGTGCCGGGAGGACAAATACGGACCAGAAGATCAACTCCCAGAACAACAGGTGGCTCGCTGTCTCATCCCAAGACGTGCTCAGAGTAATGCAGACAAAGTTTCCAGCGACAACATTGGTCTTAGGTGTCGTCAGCAGTCAAGGTGACGTCATGCCACCTCACCTCTTCCCTGAGGGCCTCAAGCTGAACACCGATGGCTATATCCGCGTTCTGAGCGAGGTAGTAAAGCTCTGGATGGACCAGGTAGCTGCAGGTAGGCCGTACGTGTGGCAGCAAGAATCAGCGCCCTGCCATACCAGCCGAAAGACCCAAGCTTGGCTGTCAGAGAACTTCGTTGACCACACTTCACCTGACATCTGACCTCCCAGCTCGCCTGACTGCAACCCCCTCGACTTCTTTGTGTGGGGCGCAGTGGAAAAAGACACCAATAGATCTAGCTGCAATACGAAAGACGATCTGAAGGCCAGGATCACAAGTGCCTTAAGGGGCCTAAGTCGGGGGACAGTGACGAAGGCCTGTAGCCGGTTCCGAGGCCGCCTTGAGGCCATCATCAAAGCCAATGGCGAGTTTATCGAGTGAGATCGAAAGAACAAACCATGAAAACAAACTGACCCAAGTTCAGTAATCTTGCGAACAAATATCGTCCGCAACCTGTATATATATATATATATATATATATATATATATATATATATATATATATATATATATATATATATATATATTTATATATATTAATTCAAAATATTAACAAAATAGATATTCTTGTGATCAAGTATATTTTATTATACATATTTCAGAGGTACTGAGTTAACTTCAACAGTACGTCCTCATCAGATAAAATAAGATGATGCATGACATACCCTGACGGTATGTCATGTATCATCTTATTTTATCTGATGAGGACGTACTGTTGAAGTTAACTCAGTACCTCTGAAATATGTGTAATAAAATATACTTGATCACAAGAATATCTATTTTGTTAATATTTTGAATTAATATTCATAACACCGGAAAACCATATTTGTTGAGTGCTTCCAATCTATTGTAAAACTCATTCTTTGATTTATTCATTGAACCTTGTTTAATCTTTAAATATATATATATATATATATATATATATATATACAAATGAATATATGATAGGGATAAACACTGATACAAGTATACATGTGTTCGCATAGCAAATGACCAAGTTAGCTAGATTGAAAAATACTAATTAAAATAATACGGTTTGCCTCTCTTGATTTAAAATAATAAATCAATAAAAACAAACCTATATAGGCAATAGCCGTGATACCTGGACAAATTTTAAATTTAAAATTTTAAATTTGTTTCGCAACAATTAAGTGAAAGTTCCCATTCCTGTGCTCTTCTGCAGGTATCCAGAAATTAGTAAGTTTCACTTCAAAATACTTAAGAAGACTGAGAGAAATGTGTTGTTGAAATGTGTTGTGAAACTTACCAATTTCTGGATACCCGCAGAAGAGCACAGGAATAGGAACTATCACTTAATTGTTGCGAAACAAATTTAAAATTTGTCCAGGTATCACGGCTATTGCCAATATAGGTTTGTTTTTATTGATTTATTATTTTAAATCAAGACAGGCAAACCGTATTATTTTAATTAGTATTTTTCAATCTAGCTAACTTGGTCATTTGCAATGCGAACACATGTTTACTTGTATCAGTGTTTATCCCTATCATATATTCATTTGTATTACACGGCTGGGAAATATTCCTTTCTTTGAACTATTTAATTGTAAAAGACTATTTGAGTTTATAACTCTCTCTCTCTCTCTCTCTCTCTCTCTCTCTCTCTCTCTCTATATATATATATATATATATATATATATATATATATAAGCCTTCGTGAGCCACCTTTTTTTAAAGTAAAGAAATTCAAACACACACACACACACACACACACGCACACACACACAAGCACACAAATAAACATACATATCTTTACTTTCTTTATTCAATAGAAAATCTGAATTCTGACACCCCAGCGAACTAACCATATTCACTGAACCAGAACAATTCTCCCACCCCTTTCTCTTGACCATTATCTTTCACTTATCAAAAAATTCTCTAAAAAGGCTACAGAATGGATTTCCAAATAAGGGCACAAAAATTTAATAAAAACTTGTTCACGTGACAGCCATAATTTCATTTATAACCAACCCCAAAAAAGCCTTCGTGAGCCTCCTTTTTTCAAGTAAAAAGAAATTCAAACACTCATATATGAAAAAAACAACCTGTGACAACCCCCCCTCTTATTTGAAGAACTATTGTAACGCGAACTGGCGCGAAATTTATTATAATTATTGACAAACCAATCAAATTACTTCTCGAAAAACCTGGCATTTCGAACCACTTTTTCCATATAAAACAAGTAACATTCAGAGACCAACCAGATGTGAGAAAAACCACAGACCCTCCATCTCAACTCACCTTTTGAAAAGCAGAAGAACTGCGAAACCGGTAAAGGAACCAAATAAATATATATATTTAAAAAAAAAATAAGACTCCAGTTGCATTTTCGATTTCATCTCTTTTCGTTTATACTCTCACTCGTGTAGGACACGTGTAGGACACATATTTTTCATTTTGTAAAAAAAACCTCACTTTCTAATATATATGTATGTATATATATATATATACATTTATCTCCGTACTATACTCGGACACGGTGCATCTGTTTTCTTTCCAATCTGGAAGTTTATATTTAGAAATGGAGTCGTATTTGAATTATTCTGATGTTAAATTTTAGTATAGAATTATTTTCTGTCTTCCTTTAATCTCCCGACTTCTTCCTTTGTATCCTTTACAATGTATATACATACGTACGTATATATATATATATATATATATATATATATATATATATATATATATAAACATACATATATATATACATAAACACACACACGCACACACATACATACATACATACATACATACATACATACATACATACATACATACATACATACATACATACATACATATATATATATATATATATATATATATATATATATATATATATTATATATATATATATATATATATTAATATAGCTTATAACAATATCAGGTTTGATAATATCAGAAGTTAATAGAAGATAAGAATATCATAATTACCATAAAAGTAATGCTAAAAGTTCATGGTGGACTAAAGGATACAATAGTAATGAGATTTTTAATAGGTTATATTATCAGACGGTTAATAATACCAATTCAAAATTAGTAAACTCTGGGCTCTATGCAGATTTCCCAACACCGAGGAAAAATACTTACGTACATATAATAATAAAAGCAGAAAGATGGGATGTAACACGGTAGGACTAACTTTAAACGCAGTTTGGGTAAGTAAACAGATATGAAAGACAAAGAATACGAAAATATATCCAAATGCAAACATCACAATATTTATAATTCTAAACGAACGTACTGTACACACACACACACACACACACACACACACACACACACACACACACACACACACACACACACACACACACACACACACACACACGCACACACACACATATACACACAAACACACACATAGACACACACACACACACACACACACACACGGATATGTATATTTATATATTCATATAGTGGTATTTATATATACGGATATGTATATTTATATATGCATATAGTGGTAAGAAACCTCTTTCTATCTATAGATGATGGCTGCAAACTCTGCTAAGAGTACAGCAATCGCTTATCAGATGATAGAGTTTGGTGCACTTTTAGGCTATGGCTAGCGACACGAACCTGTAAGATATCCCGAACAAGCAATGCCTGTGCTTAGAAGGTTTTTTTCAAGTGGGGAAAGGCCTTGCGCTCGACCAATCCCACTCTCTGAGAATCGAAAACACTACCCAAAAAGGAGAACTGGTCAACATCATCGGATGCTTCCGAGAGTTTCTCTCTCCTAGAAAGGTGTTGAGAGAACAACTGGGGGCATTTCACTCCCAGGTGAAAAAAAGGTACTATTTGGATGGCCGTTAGCTTTGCTGAGGTTGTACTGGGTTGTACTGGGTTACATGTCATCAGTAGCTCTCGAGAGCGACCTGACATAATCGCTATACATACATACTTATATACACACACACACATATATATTATAAAGGTCATCGCTCCAACATAGCTGTATACATAAAAGTATGTGTATTTTGTATATCTAACGATATATGGTATATTTACGAATAAACATTTGAAAGCCTTTACCTATGAATTTTGGAAGCTGATGACCTAGCGCCATTTAGCGAATTCCAACAGGAGCAAGAGAGGGTTACTGTCGACAATAGTTTCTAACTGTTAGGTATTAAGACGTATACATAAGTGTGTGTATATGATGGCTGCCCCCTCGTTATCGAGTATGGCCATTGCACGATATACCATTATAAATAATTATTAATAAATTCTATCGTGGAATGCCTGATTTTTTTTAAAGTGAGGGAAGTCTGTGCACTGAGCCAATCCCACTCTCTGAGCGACAGTAGCTATAACCCGAAAAGAAGAAAAGATCAACATCATCGGAAAAGATCAACATCATCCGCAGGTTTTTTATGTAGGAGTTATCCCAGTTTCCTGAGTTGCCTTCTCCTAGAAGAATGCCCTGATAAAGGCTAGGGGTCATTCACTGTGTGTATATAAGTACATATAAACACACACACACACACACACACACACACACACACACCACACACACACACACACACACACACACACACTTATATATATGAAATGTCCATTTGTTTGTATAGAATCAAAAAGATTTTGCTAATGTAACTTTCAATCATTCGATCTTTCCTTTGTTTTGCTTTCTCTTTTAATTTCCTACTGAATAATACCTTGGCAATTCAACCCACATGCATTGCACGGCTTTCTATACATATAAAAGGGCTTTTCGATTTCATATTCCACAATGCTTCAAGAAAACTATCACACCTTAATATATATATATATATATATATATATATATATATATATATATATATAGGACACGATAAAGATACCATAACTCCGTTTGGAGTCGTATATGCACCGCGCCATACGACGTGTGTAGGGCACAACCCTCTCCAGGCCTGCACACAACCGATTTTTTCTATAGAGGAAGAATCGATCTCAGCACTGGACTGGTACTGTTTTTTATCGACCTTGAAAGGATGAAAGGCAAAGTTGACTCCGGTGGGATTTGAACTAAGAACGCTCAATGAGGTGGAACGAATACCGTAAAACATTCTATTCGACGTCTTAACGACTCTGCCAATTCAAAAAAAAAAAAAAAAAATTCATACAGTAGAATCGAAATAATAAGGGTTCTAAACCCCATTATCTGACTAAAATATCTTTAGTTGAAAAGTACGGCGAAAACTATTCTATTTTCTAATTTCAAACCTGCTCACTGTTTGAAAACATACTTACTTGTCATTTATACTCGCTAAGAATGTAGCTTCTAATTTGAATGGAAGGAGATGGGTGAAGTGTTGGTGTAAATGGTAGCACAGTGGTCTGGATAACCAAAGATGTGGGTTCGACTCCCATGTACGTCAATACTCATCTTTTTCCATTTATCTGAGGGTTCTATCTGAGGGTTCTATCTGACTAAAATATCTTTAGTTGAAAAGTACGGTGAAAGCTATTCTATTTTCTAATTTCAAACCTGCTCACTGTTTCAAAACATACTTACTTGTCAAATATATATATATGTATAATGCCTCATAAATGCGGATTCATCCATACGTGCATGCACATTAGTCCCCATACATACATACATACATATATATATATATACAATGATATTTAATAAATGGAAACTATATTTATAAAACCATATTTATTCTATTATATATATATTTCAAGGGTGTCAAAACTTTCATCAGATAAAATATAAAGTTTGTTTTATAAATTTTGACATTACCAAGAAGAGATACCTTAACGGTTCAAGTTTTTCATTTATATTTGTTGAATTACCAACAAATTGAATATCCCTTTTGCTTATATATATATATATATATATATATATATATATATATATAGGCATATAACTATCATCATATTTTTTTTAACTGGAAGTCACTCCTGACAAGGCGGCAATTAATTTAGTAGTAGAGAGGGTCTCACCCAATCATTTAATTAAAAGAAAAAAACTCAGAAAATCTGATGAGGCATGCCCTTAAAGTCAGAAACGCACCAGCAAACAGTGAAATGAAACAAGATTATATCTCTAAGGGAAAAATAATAAGAAGAAGTAGATGTCCACGAGGAAAGAAACTATTAGAGTGGAAACTATTCTTACAAGACGGAGCAACAATAATGAATTAATAGAAACAAGAGAATTAATTGGCAGACGAGACACTTGAGAGTGTTAAGAGAGGTTGAAGTTTAGCTGCTTACATAGAATCAGTGATGTTAGAAACTTCATTTTGAATTTGATCAGGATGACATAGTATTAACCGAGGTGTGTCAACAGTATTCCATAGAAAGTTCGAGCTCTAAAATAATCGGTCGAACATTGCAGCCTATAGATCTGTTCCTTTGAGGTCTGTGTGCATCTGGGATGATTGAGTTTTAGGCGATATGCGGCAAGCAACTCGTCTCTTTGAATCTGGAATCGAGAGAAACTATCTTCCAGTGGATTCATCAAGGCGAGTGACATGGCCGGTAAGGGCCAGACAACGACGCCTCACAAGATCAGGGATGTGAGGCAGGGATGAATACAGAGATATATTTGTTAGATGACGTCTCCAGAAGATGTTGTATGCCGAGTGTAGCATTCTGGTATGCGTACCACCAAATCTCTTGCCACGAACAGCACGAAGGTCAAATTAGAGACATATAAAGCGGTTGATTTAGCTATAGATCTAATATAATCCTTCTAGTTATTTAGAAAACGCTAAACTTAAAAGAAGAAAACTAGAAGTCCCAGCAGGGACAACAAAAGACATAGAAATATGAATAGCAGCAGTTTCTCTATTGATT
>OZ024740.1:278313028-278350528 GCA_964016885.1 Eledone cirrhosa | reverse complement strand
TAATAGATACTTAGAACAGCAGGTTATTTCTGATTTAAATTGTAAACAAAATGTTACAAATTTTATCACCAAACATCAATACTGCGGATACTTCATCGCCTTTCTACATTCATGTTTGTGGAGAAGATATTAAATTTTCGTTTCGTGAATATTCAGTAATAGAGATATGTTGGTAAATATATTCATTAATTGAATTAGAAGAAATGTAAGCTAAAATTACGAGTCTGTGGCTTTAGTAAACACATCTTAAGTTCCCCGTGGTAAAATCACTAGTTTATCCCGTCGTGGTCAGAAAAAGAGATTCATGTTATTAGTTTCAACGTTTATCAACAGCTTATCTTTCCACCTACATAGGGAATAGTAGCTTATTATTTTTTTATAGTAATAGAAACATGGACAGAACTAAACAGTTCTGTATATTTGCATAAGTGTACAAACTGGGTATGAATTTATTAACTGATCTCTCACGGGGCACAAGTAAACGTTGAAAGTAATTAGATCGATCTCTATTTCTGGGCACGTAGAAAAAATATGTTTTAACCTGTTGTTAGGTAGAAATATGTTTGTTTAATAAAAACATGCATTATTAAGTAGACAAATAAATTGAATTGTACGGCTCAATTTTTTTATGTTTTTTTTAACCGAAATAGAATAACTAAAAATGTTATAATGTCAAAATATAAAGCATACATAATAGAATTAATAATGCCAAAATGTGTCTCCATTCATCATTGCTGTTTTATTATGTCAGCAATAAAGTTGTTACCATTACCTTTCGCGGTTACATCAGCTACAAGGTATATAATTTCATTTTTAATAATTGTTTCTACTTTTGTCACAAAGCCAGCAATTATCTCAGTGCATCACTGGTACTTCATTTTATCGACCCCGTAAGGATGAAAGGCAAAGTTAGCTTCGGCGTGATTTGAACTCAGACCGTAAAGGCCGTAACTCTATGCTGCAAGGCATGGCGTCCGACCTTCTACCGATACTGCCAATCCACCGCCTTAATAATGGCCAGTTGAATTATTTGACTTTTGTTATCAATTAATACATTAGTTATAACTATAAACTAATTTAAACACGCAAAAGAGAATTTCTATTTTAAATAATTAAGCCCATTGATATACGTTTCATTTTCGTCTCTGTTGAGTATTGCCAACGAGGAAACATTTATATGGTCACTCGACATGCATGAAATAACTGCTAAATCTCTATTAAACTGCACTCTCATCGCCCAATGGAAGGATACATTACATAATGTTAACCTATTCTTAAAACAACAGTAGTATTTGTAGTGTAGACCTATTTTAAAGACAACAGTGGTATTTTTTAATGTGATTATTACATGTGTTATTGCCTGCTGAAATAAAAGCAATTTTATCATTCGTTTTGTAGAGATCATAATAATTTTCCTTCGACGACTTCATCCACATTGTCCATATATAATTGAGTTTAAACAGTGGCGTTATTCTCTATCGACAATAACATTACTTGGCTATTACACAGCTATTCTTAAACATCTAATGGATTAACATGCTTAATTAAGAAAAATACGTTTTTAATAACACGTTTAAAGATATTTCTGCATAATTCGTATAGTACGTATATTTACACAATGCATGTTTATACATGCACGCACATACACACACAATAACGCACACATACAGATATATATATATAGATATATACATAAGCTTGCATAGTTAGATTAATAATTAACTCATGGTGTCAGTTCGATAATTGACTTCATTCATTCGCATTTATGCTTGAAATAAAATTACTCTGTACGTAAGTTATGGTTAGAGATTTAGAGAATTAATCATATGTTACTGAGTTACAACGTTGATTAATTTCTCCTTACAGTTGTGTCAAGTCTAAGTCGTATAGAGTTTGTATTGGCAGCTTTGATTTCCATTAGCTTGTAGGTTTCCTTTACCACCATCCCATACTGTTTGATTCCATGTCACTCTTACTTAAACATATAATGTACCACCCCATAACACACTATGACTCACTGCTGTTCAAATATGCTACATCTTATCATTGTTTAAATTACACAATATCATCAAGCAACTACAAATTCCTTGTTCTCTTGTGTCACGCCACATTCAGATATTTATAAAACGAGCAAATACGGATTCATTTGATCTGCTAGAAATTGCATTAAAATCTACTCAAAAGTACACTTACTATCTGAGAAAAAGGACGGACACTTTAAATACTTCGAAGCGTTTGACGACGTGTCAGTCAGTTTCTGCGTGTTTGTAATGTAGTGATGTTATTTTATTTAAGAAAATATCTAAATATAATTATTTAAGGAGATGTGTAGAGTCATATTTGAAACATTCATGAATGTCTCTCCACAGTACTGTTCATTTCAACACCATCAAAATAATCAAATGAAAAGTAAATCTGGACAGTGTGTAAACTCATGTAGAAAGATCAAATCATGACAGTGTGATTCATAAGTGTACTGCTGAATTTCAGAAGACAAAAGAGTACTTGGGTAATATTTCTTCTAAAATATGTTTAGTTTATTTATAGTCCATGATAGAGGAATGCAACTCAAAGAAAGGACTCAATACTTGAAGAGTGTATATTGAATGATTAAGAACACTATTACAGTTGCATATGTATTTCAATACATAGGTATTTTTCAAAGGTATGAAGTAAAAGATTTTAGAATAACATATGTATTGTACGTATGGATCCATAACTCCTATGGGAGCCTCATGGGCTTCCTAGTTACGTACGGCATTTTGGGGACATTTAAAAAAACCCGGTGGTTTCTAGTGTAGGATAGAGAGTAAGAGAGAAAGAAAGACGAAGTGTGAAAGATATACAGCAGAAAAAGAAACGATCCCAGTACTAGACTGGTCCTTTGTTTATCAACCTCGAAATATTGAAAGGCAAAATTCACCCGGGTGGGATTTGAACTCAGGGCTCAGGGAGCAGAGAGCAAAGCATTCTATTTGACGTTCTAACGACTCAGACTAGTATATATAGATATTGCAAAACAGAAAAAAATAAAGAGAAAAGGCAAAGACAAAATGAGAGAGAAAACATAAACAAACAAAAAGCCAAAGCAACATCAAAGTGACATGAACAAAAGAAATTTTGTTATGGTAAGATCAGGGTGGTGTAGGAAAGACGAAGGAGAAAAGTTAAATAAAAATGGCATAATTTACTCTGATTGACAGTTACCTAAAATTCGCGAAGTGAGGAGAAAAATCATCAATTGATATAATTGACTGTATTAAGCTTGAAGGATTTATAATATAACTGCCAAAATTTTGCAGGTTTACAGTTATTTGGTTTAAGTGCGAAGTATGAAGAGGTGGAGTTAGGTCATAAAATAATATATAGTTTACTGGTTTACTGTATTGTTAGCAGTCATGAGATCTGAACTAATTCTAGAAAAATATTATCTAAATTTTAAACACTTGTTGAAATAATTACATTCATACAAACGCAGACAGCCATTCATAGAGTACTTAGGAAAAAAGTGTAAATATTTATTTGTGAAAAGTTATCCATAGAAAAATGATTAAAAAGACAATAAAAAACTATAAAAAAAAATTAAATTCTAAACAGTCGTAGAAATAAATTACTTTCGTAAAAACGCAGACAACCACTTATATTAAAAGGTATATTCAAAGAGCACTTAGGAAAAAAGTATAAATATTTATCTGCGAAAAGTTGTCCATAGAAAAATAATTACGAGGGTCGGCTGAAAAGTTCATAGCTTGAAAAATTCATAGGCTGACCAAGATACTCTCATGGAATGACCAAATGAGGTTTATTTTTCACATTTCAACATAGTCCTTGGAAAGAAACAATGCAGTTATTAATAAGAAGAGTTGAATTAAATGCTTGCAATATTTCAGTTCTAGCATTAATGTTCATAGTCAGCCAATGAATATTTCATACCACCCTCGTAAAGGAATAAAAAAGGAATAAAAAGCATAAAAATATTTTCCATTTGACTTTCATTCAGAGGTTAATAGCAAAAATATGTTACAGTCATTAGTACTACGGCATTATCAAGTGTCAGTTAGCCATGACAGAAAAGAGTTATCTAAAGTATAAGAAATGTACATAGATACTATCAACTACTTATATATAAGAAGATTGAAAACCATATATACAAAGTATAATCCGCGCAATATAATACACCATACATTCATAAGGGTACATCATCTTGATATATAATATGAAGAAGATATGTGCGTCCATAAGTATAAGTATTAACTATTGACCGATAAAAATATTCATGCCAGCAACCAGAAGTTCTCTAAACAATACAGTTATAATTATAGATTTACAAATAATATTGAAGTATAAGCTACTTTAACTAGTGTAATTATATATCTAATAAACTACAAGAAAGCACGAAATAAATACGTGGATGCTCTTGTTTCCTAGCTAATATATAATTATATATTAAATTCGTTTGTAATTATGAACGTTCGTACATCTGTTATCGATGTATGTGCATTTTCAATATAATAAGCATCAATGATAATTATAATTTAACTACTTATTTTGAGCTTTCTTAAGTACTTATTTTGAGCTATTTTGAACTTTCTTAAGTACTTATTTTGAGCTATTTTGAAGGCGTGTGGCTGAGTGGTTAGAGAATTGGATTCGCAATCGTAAGGTTGTGAGTTCGATTCCTGGACCAGGCGATGCGTTATGTCCTTGAGCAAGACACTTTATTTCACGTTGCTCCTTCTACCTGGAGTTGCGACCGATAGTATTAGCAATTGGAAAGACCAACGGAAACATTGTTCCCTCGGTCCCATTTGACGAAAGTCGATCGTTCCTTTTTTTGAGCTTTCTTGACGATTATTAAATATATGATTATGTTGAGACAAACTTACTTATACTTCATGATTGCTAATAGATATATATTTTTACATGATTTCTTTAGAGATTTTTAACTTGTTGTTATGAATATACTTATCAATAGATAGACAATTTGTATACATATAAACATATGTATATAAATTACATACTGAAATAAGTTTTCGTACACTTGTTAACATCATACATGTCTGTTCATTTTGGGTCGGTGTAACATTTAGATATCGATACAATCTTTTATAGATAAACTGTGCAACTTTACATAGATTCATATATATATACATAGAAACTAGATGGTATATATATAAGGGAGACTATGGACAGAGAAAATAACCAAGACGAACACACAGACACACAAAATAGAGTAGATAATAACAATGAGCCAGAGGAAAGAGACAGGAGTAATAATGAGAGACATAGAAACAACCATGAGGCTGTTGGTGGAAATAGAAATAGAAACAACACAACTAACAATAACAATAGCACTAGTACACATAAAACAGCAGCCTGGAACTCTACTTTTTATAATCCCTCCGATAAGTCGTTCGACCTGCGACGAGTCCACGCCACGACTTTAGCTTTTAACAAACGCACGCAATTGCCGTCGCAGGTCGATGAACAAACAGAAGCACAATTTAGTATAGCTAGATCTAAATTTAGAAATATTATAGAACAGTATAGCAAGAAGCATAATAGAATGGAGGCCCAGCACCTGGGAGAAAAATCTACAAATGGCTTGCGTAAGCTCATACAGCGCTCGCGTAATGGAGAGATAGCATGCTTTCCAACAGACAAGTCTGGCAGAATGTCGGTTGACAGTCTGACAATCTACATCCAGGCAATGCAACACCACATCACACCATAAGAGCATCACACCCTCAATGCCCATATGATGATGTGGACAAATATAATGCAGCCCAACAAAAGGACTGCCAACAACTTCCAGGCCTGGAACAATGTCGTGCCAGCGTTGTATGGGCTTCGAAAAGACCATAAAACGAGCAGTGACCCTGTCACGGGACCACCAACACGGTCAGTCAGTGGAGCTAACATTGCTAGTAACTACAGACTGTCCTACTTTCTCTCCCTGATCATATGCCCATCATTAAAATGTCCCCAGATGTATGTGACAGCACGGAGGAACTTCTCAGCAGAATCGACGAGAGTAACCGATCTAGGGACCTAACAAACTGCATAATAGGTAGTATGGATGTTGTGTCCCTGTATCCATCTATTGACGTGGATTTTGTTGTGGAGAAATGCGTAGAAATGATCAGTGAGAGCAATGTTGAATTCCGTGGGATTGAGACCAGTGAGCTGGGACTCCTACTTAAACTTACCTATAGTAATAATTATCTAGACACATATGACCTTAGCAACCTGTGCCCTACAAGACCAGCAAGAGGCAGACCACCTACCATTACCGCAATGGCCAAGAAACCCACACAGATAGATGGAACGGGTGGACCAGAGCCATACGGACCCCGAAAAACACGATGAACTAAAGAAAATGATTGCACATGCGGTGGGGGCCAGCATAAAATTAATCCTTAAGGAACATATGTTCAAATTTAATGGAAAAACATATGCCCAAGAGGAGGGAGCAGCCATTGGTGTTAGCATTGCAGGCGACATAGCTAACCTATTCATGGTATGGTGGGACAGTAGACTTAAACTTAAACTTAAAGAACAATTAGAAGACCCCTTAACCTTCATAATGTACTCCCGCTACGTTGATGATATAAACATCGTAGTTAAAACACACACACTAGAGAACAGTCAGGAATTAGAGAAAAACAATGGAAAGCATCCAGCAAATAGCTAACTCCATTCACCAGAGTATTAGAGTTACCATAGACTACCCAAGCAAACACACCCCAACCATCGATTACCTGTACTAGACACAGAGCTCTGGTTAGATACCATTAATAACAAAAAACAAATCCTCCATTCCCATTATGCAAAACCCAGGACTTCCAAATACGTGATCCACCGAAACTCAGCTGTTTCGGACCACACCAAAATCAACATACTGATTGCGGATTTGGTACGGGTGATGAGAAACGTGCTCCGCATGTGCAATCCCGAAGAACTAGAGAGACACATACAACACTTCATCCACCGTATGCAGTTCTCTGGTTTCAATCAGAGAGATAAAATCAGAGTGTATAGAGGAGCCAGAACCAAATGGGAAAAAATGGTAAATAATGACATAAATGGGACCTGCCCCTTGTATACGAGCAAATTTTGGAAAGAACTAGGAATAAGGCTAATAGAATAAACTCATGGTATGATAGCAATAACTACCAGCGTGTAATGTTCATCAATACAACATCTAGAGGTGAATTAGCTTACACATTTAGAAGGGCCCTAGATAAACATAAACTCAATATTAAGATAGTAGAAAGACCAGGTACCTCCATAAAAACACTTATTAACAAGACATACCCCTTTCAAAGATCTCCCTGTATAGATAAGAAATGTATAATCTGTAAATTAAGCCCCCATATTAACTGTAAAATTAGAAATGTAGTATATAGCATAAGATGTACTGAAGGACAATGTAGAGATAAAAATATAGTGTACATAGGTGAGACAGCTCGTAGTATAGGGGAATGGATAAATGAACACTGGCGAGAGATTCAAGATAGTAAAGAATCATCTGTACTCTACCAACATGCTAAAATAGAACATAAGGGTAAATTAGAGAACATAGAAATAAAAATAGAATCTACACACAGAAAAGACGCAATGTTTAGACAAATCACAGAGGCAATAAACATAAATGAATTACAACCAAAATTAAATAGAAAACATGGGTGGAACAGCAACATCACAACTTACAATTAAGGACAAAATGAAAACACACACGCATATAGAAACAACCAACCAGTAACATGTAAATAAACAAATAAATAAACGAATATAAACACACACAGACACCCGGATGTAACACATGCGCAAACTAAGCACACAACACACACACAAAAACAAGATGGCGTAGGACAGAACAAAGGAGAGGCACAAAACACAAAGAAAAGAATCCCCACTCACTGAAGAGGTCACAGAATGTGTGACGAAAGAACTTTGACAATATATAAACAACCATCTGGTTGTTGAATCAACCTAACCAACCGGAAATTTATAAATTCCTAAATTTATAAATTTATTATAATAAATTGAAGTGAAAGCAACTGGTGCGTGTGTTTCTTATTAACAACATGACCCTCCCAAAGTATAACAATAAGGTTTTCAACACACGTTTTCAGATAAAGAATCTTGCTAAACAAATTCAGAAACGAAATATATATATATATATATATATGTGTGTGTGTGTGTGTGTGTGTGTATGTGTGTGTGTGTATGTATAATAATAATAATAATAATAATAATAATAATAATAATGATTTATTTATTAACCACAAGGGTTTACATAAAGTAGACATTAAGGACAGTGCAGGACAATGCAGGACGGTACAAATGGGCATTTCTGCGTGCAAAAAACAAAAACAGAGGATGTAACAAAAATAACAATGAAAATAACAATGAAAAATTGCCCAATAGGGGGGAGACTTCGGAGGGACATTTGTGGAGAAAGCCCAGTAAAAAGCCACAATGACCCTGACCACCAAGGCAAGTGCCCTCTCCCAGTTTTCCACCTTTAATTTACAGATATATACTCAGAGTAGGCCCATTCACTCGGGCCATTCTTACTTCTCTCACCCATCTTTCAACAAAATGCTGGGAAGAGAGCACTTCCCTCTCTACTCTGATTTTCCTTTTCAAATGAAATTTGAAAAAGTCAATCAGAGCATCACCGAAGAGGTAAGTGCTCGTCTTCAGCCCTTTCAAACGTGTCCACCATACTATCTCTTTCGCCATGGCCACCAGACAGATAAAAACTGCCTGCCCTTCCCGGCTAAAGGAGGAGGGCGGGGCAATCCTCACGATGCACTCAGCTGATAGCTGGATCAATCCTACACGCGACAGCAGGTGTTCGACATAAACCCACAAGTCAGCAATGCTCGGACACTGGACGAGTGCGTGCAGGACGGTTTCGTCGCCCTGCGCGCATCTCGGACATGCCCGGCTAACGGCACCTCCATGCCTGTAGAGTTTATCTCGAACTGGCAAAGCTCCTCGGTAGCACTGCCAGGCCAGGGATTTCTGGAAGTTGTCAATAGGCCCCGGCCCGAAAGTTCTTCCGAAGAGATTGGCTAGTTGATTTTCGTCGACGCCTAGATTTTCCCCAAGTACGTCGTCGCTCTTCCCCTCCACTAATCCTCTTATGAACGCCAAGGTGGAGTTTCCACCGATCACATTGCCCGATTGGTCGAGGGCTGTGAGCGGCTGAAGACATTCCAATCTCCAAGCGCTCCCTCTCGGTTTTCGCTTGACCCAGGACTGGGGAAAGACGCGTCTAGCAAACGGCGACCAGACCTGATCACCGTCAAGGAAGAGGTGAAGATGTCGTAGCCTGAGCGCGTGTCTGCGCATCATCAGCCAGGGCATGCCCAGCCCTCCACGTAGCGGGTGTTGACAGCAGATGGACCGCCTGACCATCGGAGCGCGTCCCTTCCACAAAAGGCGAAAGAGCAAACGCTCCAGCGCAGTCAGGCGGGGCTTAGGACAAGGTACGACGGTCAGGCGGTAGTAGATGACGGACGCGATATACGCGTTAGCCAGCTCCGCTCGACCTTTCAGGGATAGCTTCCACTCCGCCCATTTCTGGGTGAGAGAAGCCACCCTGCTCGTCACCTCGTCCCAGTTTTTGTCCGTCTGGAGATCCGGACCGAACCAGACACCGAGCAATTTAACAGGTCCGTCCGTCCAGCGCCCGACGACGCTGTTGGACGGCATGGACCTGCCTCTCCAGGTGCCGAGCTACAGGCCCACTGACTTTTCCTGGTTATCATTGCTCCTGTCACCGCTTCGTATTCTTTTAGTGTAGTGCCGATCGCCTCGATGTATTTGGCGTTCGACACTACTACGGTGACATCGTCCGCATATGCTGACACGGATCTTCCGCATCCTAGTTCGCGCGCGGGACCCCCTCAACGTCTCCAGTTTGTGCAGTAATGGCTCGAGAGTCAATACGCACAAGAGGGACGAGAGGGGACATCCTTGGCGGACCGAGCACATGATGTTGAACGGTTCCGAAAGGTGACCGTTCACTCTCACCACAGAGCAGATGTCGCTGTGCATAGCAGCGATCCAGCCTCTGAAGACAGCCCCAAAGCCAGCCGCCCTCAGGACTGCCGCTAGGTAACGATGGTCGACCCTATCGAAAGCTTTCGACTGAGCAAATTGATCAAGGACCCACCCGTGCCAGCTTCCCTAGCTACCCTCTCTACGATGTATCGCATGAGGTGGAGGTTGTCGTGGATGGATCTGTCGGGAATGGCGCATGTCTGCGCCTCTCCCACCAGACCACCAACGACAAGCGCCAACCTCTTTGCTAGCACATTGGCCAAAATCTTGAACTCTGTGTTTAGCAGAGTTATGGGCCTAAAATTATCTGTTATCTCCCTTGTTCGGATCCTTTCTCAGCTCCTCGGCTCACAGAGCTGGGAATTCTCCCGTGCTGTTGCCAGTTGCAGTAGATGTCCGCCAAGAGGCCTCTGTACGTAAAGTTCATAGGGCAGACCATCCAAACCAGGCGATTTACCCCTTGTGCAGCCAGTCATTGCCTCCCGTACTTCAGCAGCTGTTATCGGCTTTTTGCAACACTCCGCCTCAGTGGCCGAGAGCCGCGGCAGTCCGTCGAAGTAGACACTAAAGTCCATCCCTCGATCCGGCCCCGAACAACTGAGCGAAGTGTCGCTAAAAAGCTTCACACATTTTCCCGGGATCGAGTAGCATGCGCCCGTCGTGGTCCACCAAAGACCGGATCGTGGCTTTGTTGCCACGACGCGCCTCCGCCACTCGGGCCCATTGAACGGCTTTCGTCACCTCGTGTCTAAGAGCACGCACCCTTGCTCTGACAACGCAGCCTTCGTGCTTTGTATTGAAGAATTGGTCAAGGGCCAATTTCGCCGCAAGTACGTCGATCGCGATGCCTTTGCTAAGCGCCACGTCTAATTTTCTAACTAATTCTCCCTCTGCTCTATTTTTTCTCTATTTCTAAAGCCTCACTAAACATAATGGACTCTATTCTAATTGCTATTTTCAGAGCAAACCACCACTTGTTGTTGACGATGGCCCCCGTCAACGCCCGCTTAACTAGTTCGCTAATCCGGTCTCTGTAGGCCTTGCGCGCTGGTAAGGACGCGTTTAGCTTCCAGTAGCCGGGTCCTCGTCTATGAAGCCTATCAAAGTCAAGCACACAGATCACGAATTTGTGGTCCGTGTAGCTGACTATCTTGAATTGTGGACAGCCTATGCTAGACCTATCTATTTCCCTACACAATACTCTATCTAGATATGATCTGGATGACCCTATGCGATTTTCCAAGTCCACATTGGCACATTCGGGAAATTCAAAACGCCTGAGCAGGTTGGTGAGGCTCTTTCACCCTCCTCCCCTATCCGCTAATTCCACACAGTCCCAGCGTGCACCTAAGATCCCGTTCCAGTCGCCCACTAACACTAAAGAGCGGGACGTTCCAAGAAAAGTATCCAGACGCTGGAAGAAATCAGGCCGCCCTGCTCCTGTCGGGTCATAGACGGCCACTAGCCTGAAAGCTTGCCCGTCTCCGCTGGTCACGTCTAGCACCACCAACTTACCTTCTGGGTCCAGGAAGATGGCCCGTATGGCGAGATCCAAACCTCTCCGAAAAAGCACAGCAACTCCTCCCCCCGATCCCGGACGGCTGGGAGATGCGTACACATCGTAGCCGCCGAAGATGGGTGCGAAGGCCCGTGCCTCGGAGATTCTGGTCTCGCTGATGGCCACTACATCTATGTTTAGTGACCTGAGGTCGTTGAGCAGGTGGCCCTGCTTCCATGACGACCCCAAGCCACTCGCATTCATGCTGCTTATTCTGAGTGAGGTCATGTTGAAATGGAGTGGAAAAGATGGGAAAGACCACTTACCTTACTTCTCATAGAGGAAGGATGGTTTTGATCCCCTGTTTCATATGTTTATTTTAGATATATTTATATGTCAATCAATTTCTAGTTGATATAAAATGCTCGGATCTATTCATTGGATTCTTTTTACGCGTGATATGACGCATGTCTATCTGACATGACACCCTTAATGTAACGTAATTTTGTATATATATATAATATATATATATATATATATATATATATATATATATATATATATATATATACATACACATGTATATATTTTCAAGAAGTCTTTGCGTATAGTTTCCGCGCAAGATAAAGAAAAAAAAATTGCTGTAATATGTATTTCGGAAATTACCGGGAACTAGTAGTATCATTTTGTGATTCATATGATTCTATAAATATGTATGCGTGTCTAGTTTTGAGGGACGATGGGGTATAAATCAACGCCATGCACAGACAATGCTCTTTACACCGCAGTAGACGTAGTTATTTGACAAATAGAATACGATAAAATAACTACACCACAGCATGTACTGAGACTAGTATATGACTACGCAAAGCAATTCAGAGTGGGTGTGTTGAAAACTAAACAGCAACTAGAATTAAAAGCAGAAGGTGATTTTATCTTTTTAATAGTATGCGTGGAGTATGATCGATAAAACCAACTTCAGTTCTTCTCCTGCTCTGAAAAATGTAAATCAAAATGAACTCGGGCAATATTTGATATTATAACATACAAGTGGTAACTGTATTGGTGGCTCAATAGAAGAAGAAGAAGAAGAAGAAGAAGAAGAAGAAGAAGAAGAAGAAGAAGAAGAAGAAGAAGATGACGGAGAAGAAGAAGATGACGGAGAAGAAGAAGAAGAAGAAGAAGAAGAAGAAGAAGAAGAAGAAGAAGAAGAAGAAGAAGAAGAAGAACAACAACAACAACAACAACAACAACCACAAAAGAAAGAAAGCATGAAAGCGGAATTGCAAGTATACTAAAGAAGAAATCGAGAAAAAACAAAACAAAACGAATAAAAGAAATATATGAATAACACTCTGAAAAGTTCCATAGAAACGTAGTGAATGTCAACAAATGGCTGAAAAGCTCCAAACTAATAGAAGAAACGGAAGGATTCATTCTCGCCGAATGAGACCAATATCTGTCCATAAACAACTATAAAAAAAACAAATAATTGTTTCTACTTTTGGCACAAGGCCAATTATCCCAGTGTATTACTGGTACTTTATTTTATCGAACCCGTAAGGATTTAAAGCAAAGTGAACCTCGGCGGGATTTGAACTCACACCATAAAAGGCGTAACTATATGCTGTAAAGCATGGCGTCCGACCTTCTACTGATACTGCCAATCCCCCGCCCTTAAAAACAAATAATTGTTTCTACTTTTGGCACAATGCCAGCAAATACCCAGTACATTACTGGTACTTTATTTTATCGACCCCGTAAGGATGAAAGGCAAAGTTAACCTCGACGGGATATGATCTCAGACCGTAAAGGGACTTAACTATGCTAGAAAGCATGGCGTCCGACCCTCTATCGATACTGCCAATCCAAACAAATAATTGTTTCTACTTTTGGCACAAGGCCAGCAATTACCCAGTGCATTACTGGTACTTTATTTTATCGACCGCGTAAGGATGAAAGGCAAAGTTAACCTCGGCGGGATTTGAACTCAGACCATAAAGGGCCGTAACTCTTTGCTGCAAAGCATGGCGTCCAACCCTCTACCGATACTGCCAATCCACCGCCCTTTCCAATCCACCGCCCTTACATACAAACATATAATAACAACGGATCCTACCACCAAATACAAAATATACATCCTGCACAACAAGATGGTCGACTACATTCTCTCCTGCTGTCTATTTCTTGCCAACTTTGAATTTGCACACTGACATGATCAAGTTGACAGTTATATCACTATAAACCATACCAATCTGAGCAAAATAATTTGGAATATATCCTTCCAAACTGACAAAGAAATGATTGCAAATCATTCAGATGTAATAAACCAAGTACGGAAAAAACACGTGCACAGTGATGGGCATAGAAATCACTTTTGACTAAATTATAACGCGAAAAAAAGTTGGAAAAACAGTAAAAAGATACTTGAAATTGAAATACGCGTGATGTAGAGCATGAATATAATAATAATAGTGCTGATAATAATCGTACTCTTGGTATGATGAAATATATGAACACATACATAAAAGCCATACCAGGGTTCACGACACTGCTCAACTAGATGCACCTTTTCTCTATATAATTGTTTCTACTTTAGGCACAAAGCCAGCAATTACCTAGTGCATTACTGGTACTTTATTTTATCGACCTCGTAAGGATGAAAGGCAAAGTCAACCTCGGCGGGATTTGAACTCAGATCGTAAAGGGACGTAACTATGCTGGAAAGCATGGCGTCCGACCCTCTACCGATACTGCCAATCCACCTTTTCTCTATATAATACACATAATAATATAATGAAACAACATAACTCAAGCAGCATATAATCAGTCGCGAACTGGCCAGGTAACCAGAATACCCAATGGCAAGTGTTCCCAAGGGGCCCACGGTAGCATTGCAACAGCCCACAGTAGCATTGCAGGGCCCACTGTATTATTTTAATGGCCGATGCTTTGCTTTCAAAAAATACCTGAAGTCTATGAGAAAGAATAACATAAAAAAATAGATAAAACAATTAAGCAAAGCCTTTGGTCAACCAATTCACCAGGGAATTTATAGAGACCAAAATATATGATAGTGCAAATAGCTGGAATCAATTGTTGTACATTCTACTAAATTTAAAGCTTAGTGTATTCATTCATGCATTCAAACATACATATATAGACACACACACACACGAGCATATATATATATATATATATATATATATATATATATATATATATATATATTGTTATTCTTTGGGAGGGTCATGTTGCCAATAAAAAACACACGCACCAGTTGCTTTCACTTCAATTTATTATAATAAATTTATAAATTTAGGAATTTATAAATTTCCGGTTGGTTGGTTGGTTCCACAACCAGATGGTTGTTTATATATTGTCAAAGTTCTTTCGTCACACATTCTGTGACCTCTTCAGTGAGTGGGGATTCTTTTCTTTGTTTTTGTGCCTCTCCTTTGTTCTGTCCTACGCCATCTTGTGTGTATATATATATATATATATATATATATATATATATATATATATATATATATATATATATATATACACATATATATATATATATACTTACACATACACACAAACTACTGACCAAATAATGTTTAGTGTCAATGGGTTAAAGACATCTGTCAAATCAATTAGTGGTCAACAGATGTCAACATGAATAGACCTGTTATTTTTATCTAAAGACATTTTTCCAATTCCAACACGCCCGTCCCTCAATCTATCTTAGTTTTCATTTTTTTCTTCTGATGAAGGACTAGCGTCCGAAACGTTAAGACCCTCTTCCTGCTATATCAAGCGTTAACCTAATATTCCCTTCCATATACTGTACCGATTGTGTTGTTATTTCTGTTTACCTTTTACATACACACACACACATATATACACACACCCACACCCACGCACACATACATACACACGCACACACACACACACACACATATATATACACACACATATAAATAAATATATATATACATATATGCAATGTCAATTAGATCTCTATTTTTGTACAAGTTGAAATCATGATATGTTATATAAATCTAAATATACACATGTACATGTACACATATACACGCACTCCCATATATATATATATATATATATATATATATATATATATATATATATATAATTTATATAATATATATATATATATATATATATATATATATATATATATAATTTATATAATATAAATTGTTATAATTTGAACTACGTTTTTTTCTTAATTATATATTTAAAATGTAAAATTAACATCCTTCGTAACTCATATTAGAAATGTAAACAAATTATTACTTGTGTTTTATATCTATATAATCAACAATAATATTTATATTTATACACTTGTTAATCTATGTAGATATTTATATACGTACAACCTGTTGTAATATCTATATATATAAAACTGAGGATGTGTGTGTGTGTGTGTGTGTGTGTGTGTGCGCGTGTGTCTGTGTGTCTGTGAGTTTGAATCCCTAAAACTCTAGATCACCCTAGGGCCCGCATTAGGTGAACAACTGCGTTATTTCAGCTTTTTAGGCGTTACGTCAGACCGATTTCCTTGAAATTGTAACTATGTATGTATTAGTCAGTCTCTTCTTCATACCGTGAGCAAAGAAAATCCAACCTTTTTATGGCCTAGGGCCCGCATTAGGTAAAACACTTCATTTTTTCAGCTTTTTAGGGCTTATTTGAGGCGTTACGTCTAGCCGATTTATCCCGAAATTTCAAGGCATATTATGCACATAAAAAAAATTCATTTTCTTGATCCCCTAGGGCCCGCATTAGGTGAAAACCTGCATTTTTCCTGCTTCATCGAGGAAAATCTTAAAGATTATCCAGCCATCAGAGTATTCGGTTTATTTTCTTTACATATTGTCCAGGCATGCAGTTTTTCCACGATTAGGTCTGTTGGCGGCCCGCGTTCCAAATAACCTTATCCCGTGCAACGCCGGGTACCACTGCTAGTAATAAGATAAAATGTAATTACAACCATAATTCTTCATATAATCTAATTGATTATATATATATAATATATAATATATAATATATAATAAATATTTTTTAAATTCTGGAATCATATTCCACCACTCCAACAAACTTTTAATTCTTAACTTTTAAATCTTTTTAAATTCACGTACATTATATTAATATAAATACAAGCTTTTCTTTCTTTCTTCTTCATATACATACATATATATATCCTAATGAATATTTAAATCTACCTAGCGTCTAAAAATAACGTTTTTTTCAGCCCTATACCTCAACCTCATTTGCATACTCATCTAAATAATTTGAAATATTTGTTTTTTCCTCTCTTCCCCTTTTTCCTTTTACTATCCATGTAAAACTTGAACCGGTAAGGTCTCATTTCTGGATATGTCAATATTTATAAAACAAACTTTGTATTTTATCTGATGAGTGCGTACCAAAGTTTTGGTACCCTTGAAATACATATAATAGAATAAATATGGTTTTATAAATATAGTTTCCACTTATTAATATCATTGATATTATACTCCATAAAACTTGTCGAGTGCTTCGAATCTGTTATAAATATATATATTTGTTGGATTACCACCAAATTAAATATCCCTTTGTTTATAATATATATATATATATATTGAGTGAGTGGTAAACACTTCACATACTCAAGGCAAATAGAGCTGTTCTTGGTGATGCAGTGACGACACAATGAAATACTAATAATATGAAAAAGAAGAAAGAAGAGGAGAAGAAAATAATGGGTAATCTGGACAGAACAGAAACTCCAGGACAAGCAAGATCTATAAAGTAAAATGACGTCCTTTCAAAGCTAGAATTAAAAGAAATTAAACGGGATATACCTGGAGAGGGATGCCCAAGAAACGCCGTATGTCACCCTTACGACTCTATCAAGAGTTACGGCACAAAAAAAAAGGAACGGGGTATAGAAAACTGAAAAGGGTTTAATGGCAAACCTGAAATAAATGCAAGTAAAGTTAATGAAGAAACAGAGTGCAACCATTGCAAAGAAAGAGATGAATGGGATAGACAGAGAATATTAAACTGAGAATGAAACAGAATGATCGGAGAACGATGGAACTGAGCAACTGGGTAAAATCTTAAACTGACTGAAACAAAACAATAATGGGAACCTTACCCACCAAAGAACATTCAATAATAATAATAATAATAATAATAATAATAATAATGTTTTCTTTATTAACCACAAGGGTTTACATAAAGTAGACATTAAGGACAGTACAGGACAATACAGGACGGTACAAATGGGCATTTCTGCGTGTAAAAAACAAAAACAGAGGATGTAACAAAAAATAACAATGAAAAATTCCCCAATAGGGGGAGACTTCGGAGGGACATTTGTGGAGAAAGCCCAGTAAAAGGCCACAGTGACCCTGACCACCAAGGAAAGTGCCCTCTCCCAGTTTTCCACCTTTAATTTACAGATATATACTCAGAGTATAATAATAATAATAATAATAATAATAATAATAATAATAATAATAATAATAAAAGTAAATTTAATAGTAAAAGTAACTGCAAAGAAAGAACTGCTACATAAATTGGCTAAGAAATGGCAAGAAAAGCCTCTGTATGGAAAATACCCAGAAAGAGCTAACAATCCTGATGTTGATAAAACTTTAACCCATCAGTGGTTGGCATCCTCTGGACTGAAATCGGAGACTGAAGGACTGATTATATCAGCACAAGATCAGTGTCTGCCAACAGAAAATTACCAAGCCAACATAATAAAAAATGGATGCAGCCCATTATGCCGTGTATGTAAAAAACAACCAGAGACCATTGATCATATAATTTCAATGTGCAGTCCTATAGCTCCAACCGAATACCTAAACAGGCATGACAGAGCTGCACAATACATACATTGGATAATGTGTAAGCATTTTGACCTGCCCCATCAAAAGAATTGGTGGGAGCATCAACCACCTCCCATACTTGAAAAAGATCACATCTCAATCTTGTGGAACTTTAGCATCCAAACAGACCGAAAAATAGACCTGATATAATACTGAAGGACTTTAAAAAGAGGGTATGCCTGCTAATTGATATGTCCGTTCCAATAGACAATGTATCTATAAAAACATTTGAAAAATTGACCTGGAGATAGAAATTGGAAAAATGTGGAAATTGAGAACTAAAACAATACCAGTGGTTGTAGGCGCTCTAGGAATGATACCTAAGGGGTCTAATGATTACTTATTGCAAATCCCAGGAAACCCGCGTACAGGAGAAATACAAAAGATAGTACTAATGGGAACTGCCCATATACTAAGGAAGATTCTGTCAATATAAGTACATCACAAGTCTAAACACCTAAAGATGCATGTGTGTGTATAGATGTTATTTCTTGAACATGGCGGACCTTGTTGTCTCTTGAGGTCACTGGTTGTGACTTGGTGATAACTCGTATGAACATAAAACAGGATAAACGAAAAAAAAAGTAATAATAATAAGGTAAATCAAAAAGCAAAGGTGTATGGCTATAGGACAGGCACCACAAAAAGAGAGGAGTGAATGTTATAACTGAAAAACTGAAATAAAGAAAGCTAAAATAAAACAATACCAAAGTAGAACAGAACAGTTCCAGTAGAACAGGCTGTTTCAGAATAATAGTTTCTAATTCAGGCACAAGGCCAACAATTTTGGGGGAGGGGAAAGTCGATTGAACGACTCCGGTGGGTTACCGATATTTTATTTTATCGACCGGGTAAGGATGACAGGTAAAGTTAACCCCAGTGGGATTTGAACTCAGAATGTCAAGAACCGTAACGAAATATCATAAATTATTTTGTCCGACGCTCCATCGATTCTGCCAATCAACCGTCCCTGAGACGTATGAGACACAAAAATGAAGTACTAGACGCAGAGAAAAGCTAAGAGTTTTGGAGTGATATAGAGAGCAACAAAGTTAGACGCAATGAGGAGTTGAAGTGGACAGGAGACAGCAGGCTGATATAATACGCACTACGAAGCTCATTGCAAGACAAGCTGCAAAACTACTTTTTTGGGAGGTATCCGAACTAGAAAGCCTGTAAGGAGTTTTGGCTGGAGAACGTTAAAACAGCGAGGCGAGTGCTAACAAATCTATTTGTCAGCACTCGCCTCGGACTAAAGTTAAAACAACTCTGATAATGAAGGACAATCAGAAAGAGACTAAAGTCACAAACTACAGACAAATAGCTTGTCTCCCTCTACTATGGAAACTTTAAACAAATATGCTTCCAGAAAATAGGGGAAATACATACCCCCTAATGAACAGAAAGAGTGTGAGAGAAGTTGAAGTGTAGTAAAAAGCGAGCTTTTATTGACAAGATTATAAGAAACTGCAAGAGAAGTGGATTAACAGTGAATCGATTACAAGTAATTATTATATGCGCCCATGCTCTTGGATTTTGAAGACATACAAAATTTAAGATAACATTACTGAACTAGTAAAAGTGTTAAGACTGTACTAACCGTTCAGAAATAAGCGTGAATGCCAGACGAACACAACATCGTCTTGGAAGAAATTGAAAAATAGTAAAATATATTGATTTAAAGATCGAAATTGCACGAATGTAGTCAAAATTACGTCACAACATAGAAGATATTCCAGTTGTTATCGGGTCTTTGGGTTTGATACTACTAAAATTGAGAGAGTGTCGTATGCAAATTACTATCGTATCATAAATTGTCCTCCTCGTAAGCTTGTCTTCTTTGACACTGCACATATACTCTTGAAAGTACTGTTTATTTAAGGCCCATGGTGCACCTCAACAGTCTGTAGAAAATCCAGTAATTATATTTATTACACAAAATACGAATAATATAATACTAATAATGGGTTCTTATATAGGCAAAATGCCAGCAAGTTGTTGGGGAGGGTAAAGTCGATTAAATCGACCCCAGTGCGTGACTGGTACTTTATTTTATCGACCCCGTAAAGATGAAAGGTAAAGTTAACCTCGCGGGATTTGAATTCAGATCATAAAGGGCCGTAACTCTAACTGCAAAGCATGGCGTCCGACCCTCTACCGATACTGCCAATCCACCGCCCTTAATAACATAATACTAATAATACAAATAATAATTGTTTCTACGTTAGGCACAAGGCCAGCAAATAACCAGTGCATTACTGGTACTTTATTTTATCGACCTCGTAAGGATGAAAAGCAAAGTCAACCTCGGCGGGATTTGAACTCAGATCGTAAAGGGACGTAACTATGCTGGAAAGCATGGCGTCCGACCCTCTACCGATACTGCCAATCCAACTAATAATGATCATAAAATTAAAATATAAAAACAACAGCAACAAACAAAATCAAACCCTGGCATATCAACTGAATTTTGATAGATAAAATCCGAACCAAATCCACACCAAAGAAAATATGAACCTTATTGTATACGAGAATTATGTATAAATTATACAATGACCTACTGTTATCATTAAGGTTGTTAAATTCACAACCATTCCGTCGCTGTATCCTCCACCAGGGGTTTGTTGCATTTTATTACCCAAATAAATTTATGTAATTTTGAAAATTTCTCATCTCCAAAATACAGACAAAAAAAAAAAAAAATTAAATAGAATATTCCAAAACAGGAAATGTCAAATATAATAGTAATATTAAACAAGGGAACTGACAAACTCTTGGACCACATGCCAGGTAAATCTTGTATAAAAGAAACTAAATAAATCGTACATTTTGCGAAGAGCATTGTCAATGTAACGTTAGGAGGGCAAACCACGTTGTACCCATGGACAAAAGGGTGTAATTTATCTATTATATATTTTGTAACAATCAGTTATCTATGGAGGTGGGAAAGTATGTCATAATAAACCATCACCCACTCCAAGTCCCTAGCCTTGTAGGATGAATGTGAATATACAGATATCCAAGCAAAATAATAATAATCGAAAACTGGAAATAATTAAAGAATTAAATTGGAAAATCTTTCTAAGTCTATTCCAAAGATAACATCTAATGACAAAATCTGGCCGTCATAGAAACATATCACCAGGATGAAACAAATAATCTTTGCAACAACCACAGTAGTAACAAATGAAAGATGGTACTTCTTAAAAAACTCTTCATGCAGAAATATCTAAATCATTAAAAAAAAAAAAAAAAAAAAAAGCAAAATACAAAAACAAATATACAAAGAAATCTAAAATAAACGGAACCCCCTACCATAATCCTAAAGTAAAATTAAAACGAAAATGAACAAAGAGAAAAAGGAAAACAAGAAGATGAGTAACGCAGATATAGAAAATCTCATAAGTAACTAAATAAAAATATAATGAGAAAAACCGTGCTGTATTCTCTCTAAGAGTTCATTGCTAAATTGCAAGAATTCCGTCGTTATAATAGGGATAACACTTCTTTGAACAAAACAAATACTTTATCTCCAGCCGCAAACGATTTTCCAAACAACTAGATAACAACAAAGCAGAAATCAATGCAGTGGCAACAAGAGTAGCTTTGTTTGGAGGTGTATTTACTATGGATTGGTTGCCATTGGCAAGAACGTTCAAATCAACAAGCACATCAGCGACTCAATCATACAAATAAATAACAGTTGAAATATTCGTCCAGATACTATAATACAATAACAAGTTATCTGGAAATGATAAAGCTCTATTCCAAACATGGGATTGAAATTTTAACAGATACACACAAAGGGCATTCAAAAATATTCATTAATCTATGGAATGTTTCTCGGACGGAAATTCACGCTTAATAAAATCGAAAATCTCTATATACTAGAAACCTGTAGTCTGCTTTGTTTACAATATACAAAGTCTTTACAACAATATTATAATAACATATTACACTTGACAAATAAACATAATTACATAACAGAGGCTTATAGGTAATTCTCAGATGTGGTGTTAGTGCTGTTATTGCAAATTTATCGAGCATGGAAAACAAACTATTTATCATCTCCAGAGAAGTCAATAAATATATTAGAGGCTGAACAAATAGAGTTTTTTAGACCCCCCCCCCCAAAAAAAAAACAAACTGAATTGACATTACAAAGATGTTTCTGGCTACTTGGTGTTTGGCAAAACAAAATAAATATATACTCACATACATTGGAAAATAGGCCAAAAAATAAGAACGTGACCATACTCTGGAACATGCTGACACCCTATATTTTGAAGTTCGTTTGGTAAGTGGCATTGTTTGAGATAGACGTTTAAGACAATATATTGCATAGGTGTAGGGTCATTGATAGCCATTTAAGACAGCGCATATTTATCATGATATTTACAGTTGTTTTATTTTCTTTGATTCCACTGCAGTTTATATATAATATCGTCTTTTTAAATGTATCATGGATTACAATACTGATTAAATAACACAGTGTAACACAGTCTTCGTTCAATTTCTGTGGATATTGTCAATTACGATTTTATTTGATCATATCTACATGTATATATACCTGCGTATATATACATGTAGATATGATACATCAAATAAAATCGTAATTGACAATATACACAGAAATTGAACGAAGACTGTGTTACACTCTCTTATGTAATCAGTAACGTAATCCATGATACATTAAAAAAAGACAATATTATGTATAAAATGCATTAGGAGAAAATTAGTGACAGAAAATTAGTATGTTTATTTAAGCGATGCCCAAATGGAAGTATTGACATTTCAGAAATTTTAAAGAAGTGAATAAACGAAATATATTTAATCAACAGCCACGAAATTTAGTAGATAAATTATGTAATATTCATTCATTATTTATTCAAAGAAGGGTGGGTTTTCTGCTAGTAATAATAATAAAAAATGTTTTCAGTATGGTCATATCAAAAATATGAAACGAAGGACAAGAAAAATATACAAATGATTTATAACTATGAAACAAAAATGAATGAATAAAATCCATTCAATGATTAATACTCCTGTAGTAATTATGGGAGCAATTTTGACAGGAATAGTGTGATAACGAATAGATGTTGGAATTTAAAGTGAATATATGAATAAAACTATCATTAGCGACAGAATTGAATGACTGTTCCTGTAAAACAAAAAAGACAATAATTGGAAGAAGTAATGCATAAAAATGTGCAGCTTTTACGATAGGTTGTAGAATTGAATTGAAATATCTAGGGGTATAAATAAATGGCGCAGAGACATTTAATAATAATAATAATAATAATTGTTTCTACTTTTGGCACAAGGCCAGCAATTACCCAGTGCATTACTGGTACTTTATTTTATCGACCCCGTAAGGATGAAAGGCAAAGTTGACCTCGGCGGGATTTGAACTCAGAATGGAAAGGGCCGTAACTCTATGCGTCAAAACATGACGTCCGACCCTCTACCGATACTACCAATCCACCGATAATAATAATAATAATAATAATAATAACAATACTGGCTTACCAATGCACACTGAATTTATTTGCCCTAGGTGTCGGGACGACACTCGGCATAAATCTCAGAAACAATAATGAAGGAAAATAAGAACAATGACAACAATAATAATAATAATAATAATGCTTTCTTTATTAACCACAAGGGTTGACATAACGTATAATAATAATAATATTAATGATAGTAATAACAAAAATAATAAGGACAAAGATGTGTTCGTTTTGCAAGATTTTGCAACTTGAACGCATAAAATCATACAATTACAAAATCATACAATTACAAAAAAATCAT
Organism: Eledone cirrhosa; assembly: GCA_964016885.1. Classification (NCBI taxonomy): domain Eukaryota; kingdom Metazoa; phylum Mollusca; class Cephalopoda; order Octopoda; family Eledonidae; genus Eledone; species Eledone cirrhosa. The sequence continues at coordinate 278,326,249 of OZ024740.1, read as the reverse complement.
ACAATTACAATAATGATTTAAACAGTGCTATTATAATCCAATAAAATGTTACATCATAGTGGTTGACAAAAACACTTCTATAATAACACAAGCAAATTATAAATGTAAACATGTAAGTATGTTTTTGAAACGGTGCGCGAGTTTGAAAATTAGAAATTAGAAATTATAAGCTTTCACCGTATTTTAGACTAAAGAAATTTCTAGCCTGATAGTGGGGTTTATAACCCTCGGAGAAATGAAAAAAGATGAGTGTTGCCGTACATGGGAGTCGAACCCACAACCAAAGATGTGGGTTCGACTCCCATGTACGGCGACACTCATCTTTTTCCATTTCTCCGAGGGTTATAAACCCCACTATCAGGCTAGAAATTTCTTTAGTCTAAAATACGGTGAAAGCTTATAATTTCTAATTTCTAACTTCTATAATAATACGTAACTTGGAAATGAAAAGAGTAGATGTACGCAGATACACACAAAATAGCATGATTTACATAGATATACAACATATGGAAACCAGCATTTACTAAGCGTTGGGCACTCTAAAGATAGAAAATGACAGAAACCAAACAAATTCTATATAGAACACGCAATAAAAACGAGACTACTGAAATCACTACAACATTAATGGTTTGCAATAAAGGCTTAAAGCCACACTATATTAGTATCCAAATATTTGACGAGTGATCATTTTATCGTTCCCAAGAAAGATGGAAAATGCATTTGAGGTAGGATAACACCCACAAGCATGGCTTGTCAAGCTTGGGGATCCAGAGACGGCTGCTTCTGACAGGACCCGCAGGAAGGATTGTTTGAGGGCTCTGCCCCCACGACCATCTCAGGAAAAAGCAGAAGAAGAAGAAGAAGAAGAAGAAGAAGAAGAAGAAGAAGACGACGGAGAAGAAGAAGAAGAAGAAGAAGAAGAAGAAGAAGAAGGCGAAGAAGAAGAAGAAGGAATTTGAAAATACATGATAAGGAACATGTATAAATAGCGCAATACTTTTTAATCTAGTATTATATGAAAAATACTGCTTAACAGCAAAAATTAACATTAGGGAAGACAATAAATATTTCTAGTTTAGGTGAATCACCACCGATACTTGAGTACTGCTTGTTTTCAAGACGGTAACATGGTTTGTAAGCAAAGATTTATAAAGTAAGGTTTATTTGGTGATCTATCATAAACATCCACACTATAGCAAATCCTTTAGGAACCATCAACAATTTCTCTATCAATCACATCAATAGTCCATTATTGAATAGTTACTTATCGATTCACAACAATGAAACCTGGACACAGTTACATGATAATACTCCAATTTACATGATTTTAGGCAGGGACATATCATTTAATCACTTAAACATCATAATACTACATGCATTAAACATCATATCTTGAACGAACATTGATCCGACATTTGCATATTATATATCTACTAATCACATAAACATTTTGATACCTGGAAAAGATGACTCTTAATACTTGCTTGTCTAATTCTCCTAATTAGGCAATGTATAAGTGGCGAATTAAAACAAAATAATGAGATGAATTCCAGCAGTAGTATTGTTGTCCAACACATACTGTACAAGCACACACACACACACACACATATATATAAACACACACACACACACACACACACACACACACACACACACACATATATATATAATGACACAGGCACACGCACAAACACACACACACAGACTCATATATGTAATCACACACACAAACACACACACACACACATATATATATATATATATATAATCCCAGACACACATACACACACACACACATATATATATAATCACAGACACACATACACACACACACACTCACACAATATATATATAATCACACACACACATATATACACAAACAAACGCACACATATATATACGTATATACATACATAGTAGTGCTGATTGACATTAGCCTCACAAGGGACATCTTAATTTGTTTAATGGATGCATAAACTCAGTATCCTCTGTAACTAATTAGAAACGAGTTGGAATCATGCCCAATGTCTACGGGAAATAGGTGAACAGAAAGAATGAATCTAATATAATCACATAAATAAAATATGCATATATTTACTTTGAAGTACCTTCCCAGAACGTCTAAATGTATGCATCTACGTGTGTGTGTGTGTGTGTGTGTGTGTGTGTGTGTGTGTGTGTGTGTGTGTGTGTGTGTGTGTGTGTGTGTGTGTGTGTGTGTGTGTGTGTGTGTGTGTAAGGGCCCGCATTTGCACGCACTGTCGACATTTATCTGTCCTGATATATATTAAGTGACGGAATATCCAATGCTAAAATTTTGTCTGAGAATCCAGCACGCTATCGGCTCTAACAGTGGTTTACATAATTTATATGAAAGATTTAGATCCTTCTATTGAAAAATCAACTATTAAAATACGCTAATTTCCATCATTTAGATCCATTTATTTTTATGTTTCACGATTGTTTGGTTAAAAGGGTTAACACGTTTCAATTCTATTGCCGTCTTCTATTTCGTGAAGAAATGATGTTGTCACTGTATGAAATATAATAAATGGTTGATATTTTTAGAATATGATACAGGCAAATACATATTTTCATTATTTAGTAATCCGATCGAGGTTAATTTTGCCTTTCATCCTTACGGGGTCGATAAAATAAAGTACCAATAATGCACTGGGTAATTTCTGGCTTTGTGCCAAAAAAGTAGAAACAATTATTTAGTAATCCGACATTATTAAATATAATAATCATTTGTTGATATATGAGTAAATTATATAATGATAAAATGCTCAAAACAATTTGTCAAGAAGTCTCAAGGATCGGTCTTCGAATGAACACATATATACAATCTCTATAATAAAATATTCTGTATGTACATTTATTTAAAGAAATATAATAAAATAACGAAGAAGAGTCTCGCTGGGAGAATCAAGGCATCATTAACAATAACCAGTCATTCTTAATTTCCCTTATGTAAAATCTGACAGCAGTCCTTCTTTTCACAATAAATTATACACTTTCTGTCAGTTTTATAACAGTTACCCGAAAGCAAACTTTCTCACTATATGCATACTTCCGATTCAAGTGATACCTAGATATTTACCCTAAAGGTAGAAACTTATCAAAATTAACAATATTTCTTCCTTACAGTATATGCAACGGTTAGACACACTCCCTCTTTTTTTATTGAGAGTTCTTTGTTAAGCTGATCGGTTTACGTCAATTCTCAGTAGGAATCTTGGATCATTAGCCATCCAAGCAAGAAATCTAAGGAAAGACACGGTTGATTGAAAGTTTTTCTAACTCACGTTCTTTCTCTCTCATGCAGAGTGCTATCCTTATATCTTTTCGCTTAACACTATATTGACATATATAATTAATGCATTATTATTTTTCGCTTTCCTGTATATATATCTCAGCCATGCTAACTTGCTTAGTTATTATGCTTCGCTGAGGAAATCGAAAGATCGAAACATATCAGTTACTTATGGATAAGCTTCACTCCCAGTGGACCAACGAACAGTTTTCAAAAAGCTTAGATCAACCAAGGCTATACGAGCTATCTTCCTTGCTTCCTTTCCCCGATTCACCAACTCTAAACGGAGGTTCCGTCTATGAGGATATTCTTAGTTGATTGAAGTTTTCTTCTCATCTATGTACTGCTCCCTTTCTCTCTCCCACACACTTTTCTCTCTCTCTAGAAGTACACACACACATATATATTTACTTATGTATATATATATATATGTATACATATATATATACAATATATATGTATACAATATATATATATATAATATTAAGGATACTATTTATGGTTATGTATATACTAAACATTTTTTATAGTTATGTATATTTTAAACCCTAAACAGTGAAGGTCAGTAATTTAATACTACGTTATTACCAGTAAGATAAATAGCTCAATGTAATAACATCAGTTATTCTACAGAGCAGTTATATAGAATTCACAAGAATCAAAGCTATGTTCAAAGCATTTATTCACTTACAATTGTTTCATCCAAACCTAGGCTTGGAGTCTTCGGAGCATTTTTCAATGTTTGTGCACATATTTGACCTCCTTTCCATCGCAAGAGACATACAGATACATATATATATATTGATGTACAGTGGAGTGACATATATTATACTATATTATTTCTGTATAGCAATTCAAATTCAAAATCAAAATCAAAATTAAAATTAAAACAAAATTAAAACAAAATTAAAATACATTCGGTAGTTAACACAGATAATGCAAGAGGATAGTTTGTTAGTCAGATGTAGTAGTTAGTGTATGCGTTAGTTACACGTGGGGCATGCAAGTGTGTCTCATTTATATATGATTATTGTGTGTTAGGGAGTTACATGTAATACAAGCACTTTAAGCGGGTAAGTAAGTGTATTATGGTGGTTGTAGTGGTAAGGTATTTTTTGTATATAATAAAAAAGTATGTGTGCAGAAAAATAAAAATAAAAAGGAGAAGCAAAAGAAAGTTATGGTTTTCGTATCCACCACCATTTTCACATTCAGGAAAAGTAATGCATATTTTTTACATCCATCACATAAGTAACGATGATTCCGTATTGGATGTTTGATGCATTAAATTAAATTATTTTAGCTTATTGCAGCTCAGTGTTATTTATCCAAATTTATAGAATAGGTTGATTCTGCTGCGAGAATTTACAGCGGTTTATTATCCGGAAGTATGTGTGTAATTAAGGGGAGTTAATGCGCAAGGAGAGGTAACTAGCTGATTTCCATAACTAAATTCATTGTTCTAACATACATTATAAGGCGTCTCAATTGAGTCCCTTATATAGACGTTTATATATTTATATCCAGTTTCCAATTTTAAATACAGTCTACTCTATCATGATGTACTAAAGGTATCTATATTAGGATGATTACTCCCTATCATACAGTGTTACAACTGAATACTCCATATAAAGAGCCATATCTTTATATCAAAGTTCACTGCAAATGTAGTCTACTCTCAGAACATGTCAAGGGACCTATTAGAATTATGTCTACATAACCCCTGGTAAGTTCTGGAGGAGCGTATGGCTGTTTGCATGGCAAAGCCAAATACATCTCTAGGGCAGACAAATACATCGCTCATTTAATCTATCCATCAAGTTATACTTGCATATATAACTCACATACTATTCATACAAAATTCATTGCACTCAACATATAAGTTAGATAGATCTCTTATGTTAATAAATTAATCTTATATATCCAATGTTATCACTCCATACATATAAATACAATTGCATATATAATTCATTGTCGAATCTGGTATTTAAAGCTTATATAGACTGTATTGTATCACTATATAATTATAAGTAATTGAAAGCAATTATACTAAAAGTAGGTGTTTATGGGGATATTTCTAGGGTATAAAGTTATAGATAGATGGAATGATTTGTGTCGAGATAGAGTGGATCAGAGAGTGTGGAGTTGTGGTGTAAGGTGTGCCCTTGAGGTGTGGTGTTAGAAGTGGTGATGGGTTCAAGTCTGACATTGTTATATATTGGGTTTAAAGTTTTGGAAGGAGTGCCGGAAGCGGTGCTGGCACGACGCAAACACTTCCGATTTTTTATTAAGGAGGTTATGGGTTGAGAATATTATGTCTACTAGAGACCCATAATATAATCTTCTCAAACCATAACCTCCTTAATAAAAAACGGAAGTGTTTCCTTGTATATATTTCACCATAATCCGTAAACTCACAGTAGTCAAATCTCGGATCTTCGGCAAGGGAGATTATTTAACTATCTGCGTTTACACATCAAATGCAAATCTGCCAATCAATTTCTAGTTGATATAAAATGCTCGGATCTATTCATTGGAATCTTTGAGCTTATTCTACGGTGGATATGGCGCATGGCTCGGACATGACTCCCTTAATTTAATTTTGGATATATAAATATATATATATATATATATATATATATATATTTCAGCCTGAGATGGAGAAGAAGCTCAGGGACAACCAGAACGGCTTCAGAGAGGGAAGATCAACCACCAGTCACATCCTGATGCTGAGGAGGATATTTGAGGGAGCTAGAGCAAAGTGCCTTCCTACGGTCATAGTTTTCATTGATTTTAGGAAGGTTTTGATTCTGTGGATCGTCACTGCCTGATGAAAATCTTACAGGGCTTATGGAATCCCCAAGAAGATAGTGGACCTGATATCACTGCTCTACACCAACACCAAAGCCCGAGTCATTACACCTTTTGGGATGACAGAGTTCTTTGAGATACTGGCTGGAGTGCTCCAGGGAGATACATTGTCTCCCTACCTTTTTATCATCGTAGTGGAATATTGTATGCGCCTTGCACTGGAGAAACACCAGGACTCTGGCTTTACTGTAGCACTGGCTCAGAGCAGGAGAGTTAAGGCGAAAAAGATATCAGATGTTGAATTTGCCGACGACATAGTTTTGGTGACAAATACAGTGAAGGAGGCAGAGGATTTGATGCAGGAGGTTGACAAAAATCAGAGCAGACGACATCGACAAGATTATATCCGCAGAGCTTCAAAACCCGAAAACTGACAAAACCCTATTTGACAGGGTTACGGCGCACATGGTTCACGGTCCTTGTGGACGTGGCTTCAAATCTAACTCCTCGTGTTTGCACAACGGTATTTGCTCCAAAAAATACCCCAAAGCCTTCCTTCGCGAAACTCAAACTGCTGGCGCGAGTTTACACAGTGCCTCCCCCCATCTACCAAGAATGAGACTTCCTGCGTATGCTTCTCCATGACGTAAGAGGACCAACTAGTTTTCAACACCTAAGAACTGTTGATGGCCAAATTCGCGACACGTACAGAGAGGCCTGCCTCAGGTGTGGACTACTGGAAGATGGTGTTCAGTGGGATGCCACTTCGGCAGAAGCAGTTGTTTCACAAATGCCACACAACCTTAGGAAGCAATCCTTCCTTCTTGGGGCTCAAGTACAGAGATGACCTCTCTGAGGACTTCAGACATCAAGCACAATTACAACTTCCTGACATGGAAGTAGGCTTCACAGATAAAATCTACAACAAAGCACTTATTGAAATTGAAAATATAATGGGTGGGAATGCACTGCAGACATATGGCCTACGCCAAATGAACAGAACAGGCTCCGACGTCATTTCCGCAGAAATACTTCGGGAACTATCCTACGACACTGACAGCTTGGCTACATATGTCACTGAACATGAACCAATGCTGCTGCAGGAACAGAAACGAGTATATAACACTATTCCTGACTGTGTCCATCGTCGTACGGGAGAAATCTTTTTGTTGGACGTCTCTGGAGGCACAGGGAAGACCTTTGTCATACGGCTTCTCCTTGCCAAGGTTCGACAATACAGACACATAGCACTTGCTGTTGCATCTTCCGGTATTGCAGCAACCTTGGGGGCAGGACAGCACATTCAGCCTTCAAACTCCTCCTCAATATGACAGCAAATGACACACCCTGCTGTAATATTACCAAAGGATCAGAAAAGGAAGAACTGCTTAAAAGGTGTGAACTTATAGTTCGGGACGAATGTACCATGGCTCATAAAGGAGATTTGGAGGCACTGGACTGGACTTTAAGAGACATAAGATGCTCCCAGGATTCCATGGGAGGCCTGACTGTCCTTTTATCCGGAGATTTTAGACAAACCCTCCCTGTTATTCCCAAAGGAACAAGGGGTGATGCTATTCGAGCATGCTTAAAGTCATCTCCGCTTTGGCGTTATGTCACAACATTAACGCTCTCTACGAACATGAGAGCTCGGATGCTTGGTGACCAAGTGTCATCAGATTTTGCTTCCAATCTATTGACACTTGGGAACGCCAAAGTGCCACTTGATGAAGATGAAAAAATCTCCCTCGAACCGGTCTGCACTTTAGTCGACAGTGCTGACGACTTGACAGATACAGTATTCCCTGAGTTGAGCACTAACTACCAAAATCCAAACTGGCTGTGCGAAAGGGCAATACTGGCCCCGAAAAATGAGACTGTCGACAAAATCAACGGACAACTGCTTAAGTCTCTTCCTATAGCTTCGTGTACATACAAGTCCATCGATACAGTCCCAGACCCCATTAACTACCCAATTGAGTTTCTTAACTCATTGAACCCCACCGGGTTGCCATCTCATCGATTGGAACTTAAGCAAGGATGCCCAATTATGCTTTTGAGGAATCTACACCCACCAAAACTCTGCAACGGCACCCGCCTTACAGTAAATAAACTAACGCAAAACTTGATCGAGGCGACAATTCTCTCGGGGTGTGGAAAGGGGGAAAATGTTTTTATCCCAAAGATCATTTAGGAGGCTCCAGTTTCCAGTTCCTTGTAGTTTCGCTATGACGATAAGTAAGTCTCAGGGGCAAACATTGTCCGTCGCGGGAATAAACCAAGCTTTTCGCACGGTCAGCTATACGTTGGATGTTCCAGAGTGGGAAGCAAAAGAAACCTTTATGCATTTGCTCCAAACGGTAAAACCACAAACATTGTGTACCAAGAAGTTCTGTAATCAACACTGCGACACAAACCGTCTTCTAGCAATCAAATACCTCGCTGCTTTCAATAATTACCAAATTGTAGACATACTGCCTTTTTGAAATTCATAACACCATACTTTTCGACAGTAAACGTTGTGACCACTTTGAGCTGCACGGTATTGAAATGCACGTTCCCCTCTGGTTGGTTGAGCCAGTTTTCCATGGATTCGCCAGCGCGTGCAGCAGACGTTGATTCAGATGTCTTTGCTGCCGCAGATGACGCTGTGTTTCGCTTGATACAGCTCAAACAGCAGACGTTGACTCACAGTCCTTTGCTGCCGCAGTTGACGCTGTGTTTCGGTTGATGCAGCTCGAGCTGTGTAAGTTGACTCCCATTTCTTTGCTGCCGCAGTTGACGCTTTGTTTCGGTTGATGCAGCTCGAGCTGCGGAAGTTGCCTCAGCATTTCTATGCCACCGTAATGAATGCTGTGGTTCGTTCTCTGCATCTCCTGCAATAGACGTTGCCTCAATATTTGCTTTCTGTCGCAGTGAGGGTTGAGAATCGTTTTCTGCACCTCAAACAGCAGCAGTTGCCTCAGCATTTATTTGCTGTCGCATCGAACGTTGTGTTTCGTTTTCTGCATCTCGTGCAATAGAAGTTGCTTCAGCATTTTTCTTTTGGCGTAATAATCGCTATTCGTTATTCTCTGTTACTTTTGCAATCGAGGTTGGTGCAGAATTTGTGTTGAGGAATTTTGAGCGTCCTTCATGTTTGGTCTATGTCACTGCAATCAGTCTAAGGAAAGCAACGTCACAGTTTCTATTGGCAGCCACAACTATACAGAATGGTAAGCATTTCAAACTACATAAATCATTAGAATGCCTACACATACGCAATGCATAACAAACATTTTACATGTTTCTACTGTAGCAAACGTATGGCAGCCCCATCATTTGTACCGTTCACTCAAAGTCGTCATACATTATCTCCGTCATGCCGCAACCACTTCAGTCCCTGAATTGCCAAACATCCCACATTATTGTCATAAATTCCATGTGACTCACTTTTGGGCTGCTGACTTCCTTGTGGCATAGTTCGCGTTTGGAGCTTCACCGTGTCAAAGTCACACTTTTACACTCATTCACCTTTCATATGCCATAACATTTTACCGTTTTTACATCGAACAACACATACTTCTTATGGTTAAAAATAAATGTTTTTTGGGGGGTTCGTGCTATGTTGTTTTCTTTTTAAAAAAAGTAATTACTTATGGTAAGACGATACTTTGGTTCGTGGAAACGTTCTCTGGCAATGAACGAAAAAAACGAAGATAATACGTCATATGTGGAGCGTGGAGAACAATAGCACGCAAAGACAAAACCACGTAAATGGTATAGCAGAAGTATTATCTTCGTTTTTTTCGTTCATTGCCAGAGAACGTCTCTATGAACCACCTAAGAGAACATTAGTCTACGACCTCTTTTATACCATAGACGTGGTTCTGTCTTTGAGCGTAATTGTTTTTCACCGCTCCTATTAATGACGTATTATATTCGTTTTTTCCCGTTCTTTGCCAGCGAACGTTTCCACGAACCAAAGTATCGTCTTCCTGTCTCCATCCGGTTGCAACGTTTTTTGAAATATCCACTTCTGCGTTTACAGATTGACTTTGTTAGTTCCAGAAGATCCCGTTAAGGGTGAAAGCAGCGATTCTTTGCTTAAACTTTAATCTGTTATTTGATAAATATTTGCTCTACCGTTCTTATATATTTGATATATATTTATCCTTATCGAGCTCTCTTTGGACTTTAGTCTTCAAATTTATTATTATTACTATATATATATATATATATATATATATATGTAGATAAATCTACCAAAAGTTTACGGTAGTGTCCAATCCGTATGAAGAACTCAATGTAATCCCGATATCAAGAAAAGACAAGATGCATTCAAAAATTACTTTCGGTGAAAAATAAACGGAAAACAGAGTCAAGATAAATTAATAAAATAATGAATAAACAAAGAAACAGTCCCTGATATTAAACAAATTCATCATTTTACGATCGTTTCTAGGATATATATGTGTTAGAGTTGGTATGCATATTCTATAGATCTATGTACAATATTTATACAAACTATCAGAGGGAATATACATACCTACACATATATATGCTGTCTTCAGAAATAATGATATTTGTTTATTGAAAAAAACAAAGATTCAATACAATAGGTCTGTTTGGGAACATGTTTTGAATTGACCAATAGAGAGATAGTGAGGGTTAAGATAGTAATATAGTAGTAGAAGAACCTTAAATTATGGGTAGAGGAAGGTAGATTTCAGTTTCAAAACCTGTTCCCAAACAGACCTATTGTATTGAATCTTTGTTTTTTTCAATAAACAAATATCATTATTTCTGAAGACAGCATATATATGTGTAGGTATGTATATTCCCTCTGATAGTTTGTATAAATATTGTACATAGATCTATAGAATATGCATACCAACTCTAACACATATATATCCTAGAAACGATCGTAAAATGATGAATTTTTTTAATATAAGGAACTGTTTCTTTGTTTATTCATTATTTTATTAATTTATATATATATATATATATATATATATATATATATATATATATTTATATAAATATATATGTGTAGATATGTATATATATATATATATATATATATATATATATATATATATATATAAATATATATATATATATATATATATAAATATATATATATATATATATAAATATATATATATATATATATATATATATATATATATATATATATATATATATATATGTGTGTGTGTGCGTGTGTGGCTGTCTATATATATATATATATATATATATATATATATATATATGTGTGTGTGTGTGTGTTAGTAAAAGGTAAACAGAAATAACAACACAATCGCTACAGTATATGGAAGGGATATATTAGGTTAACGCTTGATATAGCAGGAGAAGGGTCTTAACGTTTCGGACGTTAGTCCTTCGCAGAAGAAAGAATGATAAATAAAATAGATTGAGGAGACGGGCGGGTTGGAATTGGAAAAAAATATCTTTAGATATAGGGCGGAGAGTTTGCAGGAAGCGCTTGAGCGTAGAATAGAGTTGCCGGAGAAAAGATTTGAGATTGGGCATATTGAAGGTACTAGGGTGGGAGTGAAAAATAGAAAGGTGAGAAGAAGACGGTGGTGTAAGAAGATTGTAGTAGAGGAATTTATATATATATATATATATATATATATATGCGTAATATTCACATATACTTCAATATATATATTTCAATTTAATCTAAGATAGAAAGATAGAAATTCGCCATAATGTTTATACCACATAATCCACGTTTCCATATACATATATATATATATATATATATATATATATGTATATATATATATAGGAAAAAGTATGACCCCGACGGCAGAGCTCAAGCCGTTTCGACGGCTATTTCTGGACTAAATTAGAATTTTTAGCCTGGTGAATAAATAGCCGAACTTGTCAAAGGGGTACTACTACCTTATATGGGAAGATTGTAGTCGTCAAGAGGATTGGTTAAAATTTGTTGTAAACACAACTAAGTCTAACATGGCATTTGGTGGGAGGTAGGGGTGGCTGAACTTGCCTGTAGAACAATAGGGGAGTGAGTGGAGCGGTCAAGCGTTGAAAGTGATATGTATACACCAGATTCTAAGGATAGTGTATGAAGTGGAGGAGGGAGGTTATAGAATAGGTAAATCGAATGAGAGTAGGAGACAATAAAAGATAATAGAAAGAAAGAAAACAATATATAAAGTTAGATAGTGAGAAATGAATAAAAAAAAAATCACAATACTATCTTACAATTACAAGTTAATAAGTTGAGAATAGAAAAAAAACTTGTAGAAATTGAGTAGTAACAAAATTGATACAAAATTAAGGGGTTTAACACATCTGCTATAAGTAGTTAGTAAAACGTATCTTATATATAAATAATCCACGTTTGCATATATATATATATATATATATATATATATATATATATATATATATATATACATATATATATATATATATATATATACATATATATATATATATATATATATATATATATATATATATATATATATATATATACACATATACATATATATGTGTATATATATATATATATATACATATACATATATATGTGTGTATATATATATATATATATATATATATTTGTGTATATATATGTATATATATATATATATATATATATATATGTGTGTGTACATATATATATATATATATATATATATATATGTGTGTGTGTCTGTATATATATGTATATATATGTGTGTGTATATATATATATATATATATATATATATACACACACATATATACACTTGGCTTTTTGCTACAATATATTCTATAACTTACATATATATATATATATATATATATATATATATATATATATATATATATATATATATATATATATATTTATGGGTGTACATGAACGTGCGTGTTTATGAGAGCATAGTATAAAACGAATAGTTTTGTAAATTTTTCTTCTGCAGCTATGAATTATCCGTGTGGAATAACATCGAAATAAATAATAATTTCAAAACGATAACAGAAAAAAAGATTGGAAATAAGAATCAATTTCATGATAAAATATTCGTGCTTAATTAGTTGTAGATCATGCAGCAAGAAAAAATAATAAT
>OZ024740.1:278295528-278308028 GCA_964016885.1 Eledone cirrhosa | reverse complement strand
GAGACAATTTGGTGAACATCGATGTGGCTGCTGTAATGAATAATGGTTTGCAATTTAGGCACAAGAACAGCAATTGTGGGGAAGTGAAAAGTCAACCAGTATTGTACAGGTATTACATTTTATCGACGCCAGCAGGATGAAAGGCAAAGTTTACGGTGGCGTGATTTGAACTCAGAATATAAAATGCCATAACAAAATGCTGCAAAGCATTTTGTTACACGCTCTAACGATTCTGCCAATCTTTATCACTTGAAATAGTAAATAATTGTTTTCTACTTTTGGCACAAGGCCAGCAATTATCCCAGTATATTACTGGTGCTTTATTTTATCGACCCAGTAAGGATGAAAGGCAAAGTTAACCAAGCCCAACAATTTTGGGTGAGGGGAAAGTCAATTAAATCGATCCCAGTGCATTACTGGTCATTTATTTATCGACCCCGTAAGGATGAAAGGCAAAGCTAACCATGGGGGGATTTGAACTTAGAACGCAAAGGGCTGTAACTCTGTACCATAAAGCATGTTGTCCGAAGTCCTACCGATTCTGTTAATCGACTGCCCTCAAAGTAGTAAATAATTGTTTCTACTTTTGGCACAAGGCCAGCAATTACACCAGTGTATTACTGGTACTTCATTTTATCGACCCCGTAAGGATGAAAGCCTAAGTTAACCTCAGCGGGATTTGAACTCAGATCATAAAGGGCCGTAACTCTATGCTGCAAAGCATCGCGTCAGTCTCTCCATCGATACTGCCAATCCACCGTTACTACGAAGTAGTAATTGTTTCTACTTTTGGCACAAGGCCAGCAATTATCCCAGTGCATTACTGGTACTTTATTTTATCGACCCCGTAAGGATGAAAGGCAAAGTTAACCTCGGCGGGATTTGAACTCAGAAAGGCAAGGGCCGTAACTCTATACATCAAAGCATGGCGTCCGATCCGAAGTAGTAAATAATTGTTTCTACTTTTGGCACAAGGCCAGCATTTATCGCAGTGTATTACTGGTACTTTATTTTATCGATGAAAGGCAAAGTTAACCTCGGCGGGACCTGAACTCAGTCCGCAAAGGGACGTAACTGTGCTGCAAAGCATGGCGGCCGACTCTCTACCGATACTGCCAATCCACCAATGAAAATAAAATAGAAATAGATTTAGTCGGTTGAATGAGGAAACTTCATCAGTAGTTCGAGTGAACATCACAGAATTAATTCCAGTTAATTTCATATAAATTATGATGTTTGCGTATTTGTTTTTTCTAAAGAAGTTCGTTTGGCACTCATAAAGTTCCGGGTCCGAAATCTGTGGTATCATGGGCAAGTATCATTTACGATAGCCTAGCATCCATCCAAATCTTTTGTGTGAAATTGATGGGCTGTAATTATAATTCAAAGTCTTGTCACATTGTTTCACGCGAAATCTCTCTGAGACTTACGAACTCGCGGAAAGCTTTGAATACAAAACAGATTTGGATACTCATAATCGAAACCAGCGACAGTTATTATTTTACTGGATTGTTACGGCCCTTGCCATTCTGAGTTCAAATCCCGCCGAGGTTAACTTTGCCTTTCATCCTTACGGGGTCGATAAAATAAAGTACCAGTAATACACTGGTTATTTGCTAGCCTTGTGCCTAACGTAGAAACAATTATTTTACTGGATTGGCAGTATCGGTAGTGGGTTGGACGCGATGCTTTGACGCATAGAGTTACGGCCCTTGGCATTCTGAGTTCAAATCCCGCCGAGGTTAACTTTGCCTTTCATCCTTACGGGGTCGATAAAATAAAGTACCAGTAATACACTGGAATAATTGCTGGCCTTGTTCCTAAAGTAGAAACAATTATTTTACGATACATACAGATTGGTAGAGTGGCATTATCGGTAGAGGGTCGTACACCATATTTTGTATGGAGGTACGGCCCTTTACGGTCCGAGTTCAAATCCCACCGAGGTTAACTTTGTCTTTCATCCATACGGAGTCGATAACATATAGCACCAGTAATGCACTGGGATAATTGCTGTTCTTGTGCCAAAAGTAGAAACAATTATTTTACAATACATGTATTGTATACGTGTATGCATACACACATACACACGTGTATGCATACACACTTAACATACTGTTAGAAAAAAAAATCAATATAATAGCAAAATTAATTAACGTTTGTTAAGGGTTACACCGAGCGAGTGCGGTTAAATATTTACATATGATATTCTTTAAACGTATACCAGCCGATGATGAGAAATCATTCATTGGTATATTTGCACAGTTAAGGTAATCTGTTTTATGTAATTATTTCATTATAGAATACATGTTTAAAGAAAAAATATCCTCATAAGAAATGGGAATTGCCACCACTTCGTAATCCTGAAATAATTCTCAGTTCAAATACTTGTATTTTTAACTACACACAGACACAGACAGACAGACAGACAGACAGACATACACACACACACACACAGACAGACAGACAGACACACAGACACCCCCCACCCCACCCACCCCCACACACACACACATATATATATATGTAGAGAGGTATGTATGTGTGCGCCGGGATTTCTTTTTATTTGGACGGATTTAATACTTCTGAAAGACATATTGTAATGAAAAAGAAATCACATAAAACAAAACGAGAGAAGAAAAAGTAAATGTTATTTATATAGAAAAAGTAAATGTTATTTAAGTATAAATGTTATTTATACTCCTACAACAAAAGAAACTGACACAGAATTTGGTTTAGCATCTTATTTAGAATTTAATTCATGGAATTCTGAGAATGATTTTGAAAAGAGACAAGTCAAGGATGGCTTTCATAAAATTATTAAAAGTTAGACTATAATATTGATTTCTAGTATAGGCACAAGGCCAGTAATTTTTTTTTGGGGGGGGCATGGGGAAAGTCGATTAAATCGACTCAAGTACGTTACTGGCGTTTTATTTTAGGATGAAAGGCAAAGTTAACCTCGGCGGGATTTGTACTCAGATCATGAAGAACCATAACTCTATGCTGCCAATGTTGAGAAGTAGTAGGTGGCGATCTCACAGCTACATCACACTTCTGAAGGAAAAGTTAGTGACCTATGATGCCATTCACTCCTTTGACACCAACCCGCTTTAACCTGTCCATCGTTCTATGATACTCAATGTTTGTTTTAAAATATTTATATTTATCTAAAAACAAAACTTCCATCCTGGTTTTATTCAAGAACCACTGATAAGTTATCCCTTGAATATCAGCTTAATGAGAAAGTTAGTTATATCACTAAATACTCCAAGTTCTTGATCATTTTCAAAATTCTTTAAAAATCACAGGCTGTGTCTTTCATTAGGAATATGGTAACGTAACGAAAGGGTTAATTATATTCACGATGATGTCACATGTTTTCTTTGGGAGGATGCTGAGGGCGAATCTTATTTAATTCTACTATCTTGGGATGCCTTCCTTAGATTTAAAAAAAAATCGATGACTTCACGTGCATGAGAGTTCTTAATCAAACTATTTCATTCAAAACTAGCTGCAGTACCCGGTAATACCTGGCAAAGGTGGGGTTATTCGCAGTTCCCATAGTGCGCCTGAAAATGCTAGTGACCCTGGGTGCCCATACTGGATTTTCAATAGCAACCTTTGCTAGGTGTGTTTATTGCAGATCAATTTTTTATATGGAACTATCAATAGCTGTTTAAGTTATAAGCCATTCTTCCATCCAGCTTTCTTCATTCGGAGTGAATAAGCCGGGGAAGTTTGAGCTTGAAGGGTATCGAACTTATTCAACAAACATATGTATAAGAATAACAAACTTACTGCCTTAGCGCTCAAGAACAAACACAGAACAATTGAGGAAGTCATCGCAATTATTGAAGAAATTATAACCGTGTGAACATATTCACGTACTGTTCAAGTACCCTGTATATCATCGTTTGTAAAGCCCTTCGAATAACCGAAGCAATTCAATAAAACCATCCTGTTTTTCCCCTATAGTAGACATAACTCGAGAAATCACACCATAATAAGTCGGATAAACAATCAGAAGTGTTGGCCCTAAAGAGGGCCTTGTAACATTCACTGTTGCAAAGTGTCAATAATGGGGGAGAGTTGCATCTTCTTAATTCGTGTTAATCTTCTCACGACCCGACACCTCGAAATATCGACAAAATTTACTCTACTCTCAAAGACGGCATGTTACAATTAACATGCCGGGAGTACAAATATTCGTCAACATACGATTTGGTATATATATATATATATATATATATATATATATATATATATATATATATATATATATATATATTTATATATATATATATATTTATATATATATATATATTTATATATATATATATATTTATATATATATGGGAAAATGTTTCGACGGCTATTTCTAGACTAGTCCAGAAATAGCCGTCGAAACGGCTTGAGCTCTGCCACCGGGGTTAAATTGTTTCATTCTTTAGAAATCATCAGGAGATTCCTGATGATTTCTAAAGAATGAAACAGTTCTAGTCCTGTAGAATCTCATCTATATTAAAACTTTTATACTCTGCTATGTATTGAGTACCTTACTTACTGTGGTTACCTCCGATTCAACTCGGAATAACGTATATATATATATATATATATATATATTTACCGAGACATCTGTTCAGTCGTCAACCAAAATTAGATTGTCGTCTGCTTTGTTTGAAATTTCTTTATGTATATTGGTAATAAGTTGTTGCCTCGTTTTGGAGGACTGAGTTGTGGGAGGAGGAAGGGGAGTAGTGGGGAGGGGGGGGGGTAACATACAGTAGTAGTATCTCCTCTTCCAACTCTCTCACTGACACGTCTTCTCTTTCCTCCTCCATTGTAAAGATTTCCCTAGGGATTCCATTATTGATTTTTATTGAAATCCAATTAGCCAGTCCTATTTTTGAATATTAGCTTAACATGTGTGTAAAGTTTCATCAGGATCGGATCACTGGTGTAGTCGCCAACTGGTTATAAACAGTACGCAGATACACAGAAAGACAGCAGATATTGCTAGAGAAAGAGTGAAATCAACTCAAATTACTTTTAGACAATATTTTCTGTTGATACTGGTTACTACACAGTCTAATACTAGAATATAACTTAACCAATCATTTCCAAACCACCCATCAATTTGTGTTGCATTGAAGGGTCATAGTCAGTTTAGGAGCTGAAACAATTGACGTTAAAAATATTCCTGATTGTAAACTTAACGTTTATGATGTGACAAATACTATTAACAACATGATGATGAAATAGGTAATTGTACATTTGGTAATTCTATATTTTCTCAAACATTTTCTCAAATGTTGATATGGAAATACTTTTTGGTTTAGAGGGAAAGAACTTCCATAATCTTGAAATAATGAATTGATTTATCTCTGGAGCACATGTAAAAATACGAAAATAAAGCAGTTATTCGGAGAGGAGAGGCATACGAATGAAAGGAATATCCTGCATTATCTCATTCAAATGAAAACAAGATGAGAAAGAACAATTACACGTCAGTATTGACATCAACCTTAGTGCATAGAGCTTAGGCACGGTACGATTTAAATGTCTTTCTAGCGTATATAGGAATGTAGGTTGAAAATACAAAATGCAATGTAACAATCTGGATAAATACTTTATTGCTTAATTCTCCTACATCTATCGATATACGAAAAAACGTGGATGCTTCTACATTGTCACTGAATATACTAAAATATAGTAGTTGTATCTTCCTTCAAATCAAACAGTTACATTTTTAAAAGAAAGAGAACACAACAGATAGTGTAAGATATAATGTCTGAAAATAAGATGCGATGCTCACAGCTGAAATGATTTTGATGGTAGCATTGCTTATTCACAACTTACGTAAGTCTAAGCAACAACAACTAAATTGAAAACTGCAACCCCATGATCAACAAAAAACGACTACAAATTCTCTTATCATTCTATTCAATTGAGTTTCCATTTCTCTCTTAGCTTTAATGGCTCTATCCCTGGTGCTATGCCACCACCAGGTCACCACCAGTTTTGCTGATGACTTGTCCAGCCACAAGTATCGTCAGTAGATCACAGTAGGTTGTCACGTAGGCACTTACAATTGTCATTTACACTATGTCATTTGTACCGATCTCTTTCTCCCACTCGTCGTACGCATCACGTAGAACCTTTCCTAACCTATATTTAACGGAGAGGTCCTTTAACACACTTAACCTTTAGATAATCCTGCCTTTCTTGTTCTTTCCAGTGCTTATTCTGATATCACTAATAGATATCTTATTTTGTGTGGTGCATTCTTCCATTTGCCTATCATGTTTTCTAACGAGTTAAACGAAAACCTGGTTTGCAGGTTCGCCTGACTGGTAGGCGATCAGGCAACGGGCCGGTTTCCTGAAGCTAGTCTTGCTCATTGTTCATTAGCATCACAGAATTCTAGGAGCCTTGCTCCATCTTCATTTCTAGAGCCATAATCATAACTACCATGTAATTCTGTGTAGCTATCCGGTTTCAGTCCAATATGTCCATTGATATCGCCAGTCAGGATGCTGAGATTTCCGTCATCAGTAACTGAAGTCTGTAAGAATCCTTACAGAAACGGCCCTTTTATAATTTAGTCATATTGTTGTACATACCTGGTGATAGTTGTCATTCTATCACCCATGACTATTCTCAGATTGATAATTCTACTACTCTAACTACCTCAAAACCTATCTATCCATTTAACAGCTAGTAGAGTGCATAGTCCACACACCTCATAATTATCTACACAGAAAAATTATATCAATACTCTTTGCTTGTATTGCATGTAGTTTTGCTGTGGCTTCTTTTCATCACGCACATGTCTTAGTAAACCGCCCTAATACATTGCGTAACACTAACATAATTGATATTAATCCTCTAGGTTGTGCTTTTCGCAATTAGGCAATTTTTTTCTGAATGGATGCCCTTCTTATCACCAACCTCCTTACACTGCAGGCTGGGTGCATTTTTCGTGTCACCAGCACTAGAGAGATTGTATGTAAAGACTTAAGTGTCCTGTTCAGCCTGTATCAGTATACATAAACCTAAATAAAACAGTCCACCCCTCTCCCATTTAAAATCCATGCTATATTAAGACTGCACAAACTAATCCTAGCAAGAGAGATATCTTTCGTACCTGAGGCCTGTTTATACGTGTCTGTGTTTGTTATTTAATCCTTTAAAATATATAGGACAACATTATCCAATGTTTCCTGTTCTAATATAAGGCCTTATGTTTTGGTTTGAGAGACATTTGGATGCTATTTTTGCATGCGTAGACATCCAGTGATGTCATCCCCACCTCTTCCTCTCTCTCTCTCTCTCTCTCTCTAAATATATATATATATATATATATATATATATATATATATATATATATAGGAAAATATATATATAGAGAAAAATGTATGACCCCGAGGGCAGAGCTCATATAGAAATAGCGGTTGAAACGGCTTGAGCTCTGCCGTCGGAGTCATACATTTTCCTATTACCCACTCTACTACCCTAAGTATTGAGTACTCTGGTGCGTTATGGTCCATCTAGTTCCTTACCACAACAATATATATATAACGAAGGAGTTGCGGTAAGGAACCAGATGGACCATAACGCACCAGAGTACTCAATACTTAGGGTAGTAGAGTCGGTAATAGGAAAATGTATGACTCCGACGGCAGAGCTCAAGCTATTTCTATATGAGCTCTGCCCTCGGGGTCATACATTTTCCTATATATATATATATATATATAGTATTAAGGATACTATTTATGGTTATGTATATACTAAAACCTTTTATAGTTATATATATTTTAAACCCTAAATAGTGAAAGACAGTAATTTATTACTACCTTATTACCAGTAAGATAAATAGCTCAATGTAATAACATCAGTTGTTCTACAGAGCAGCTATATAGAAATTACATGAATCAAAGTTCTGTTCAAACCATTTATTCGCTTACAATTGTTTCTTCCAAACCGAGGTTTGGAGTCTTCGGAGCAATTTTTCAATGATTGTTAACTTACATGACCTCTTTTCCAACACAAGAGACATACAGAAACATATGTATATATTGACGCACAGTGGGTTGACATCCATTATAATATTTTAGCATTGCAATTTACATTCAAAGATTAAAGTCATATTAAAAGAAAACAAAATTAAAGTTAAAATACAACATTGGCAGTTTACGAAGATAATGCAAGATGATAGTTAGAAGTAGTTAGTGTATGCAATAGTTACACGTGGGGCATGCACGTGTGTCTTATTTATATAAGATTATAGTGCGGCAGGGTGTTATATGTAATACAAGCACTTTAAGCGGGCAAACAAGAGTATTTTGGGGGTTGTATTGGTAAAGTATTTTTTATATGTATGATATAGAAGCTTGTGTGCAGAGAAATATTAAAAATATTAAAAATGAGAAGCAAAACAATGTTATGGTTTTCGTATACACCACCATTTTCACAATCCAGGAAACGTAATATATAGATTATATGTCCTTCACATAATCTACGATGATTCAATATTGGATACTTGATTAATTAGGTTAGAATATTACAGCTTGTTCTTTAATCCAATTTTATAGAGCAGGTTGTTTTTGTTGCGAGAATTAACATCGTATTATTTTCCGGTATTTTTAATATTTCTCTGCACACAAGCTTCTATATCATACATATAAAAAAATACTTTACCAATACAACCCCCAACATACTCTTGTTTGCCCGCTTAAAGTGCTTGTATTACATATAACACCCTGCCGCACTATAATCTTATATAAATAAGATACACGTGCATGCCCCACGTGTAACTATTGCATACACTAACTACTTCTAACTATCCTCTTCCATTATCTTCGTAAACTGCTAATGTTGTATTTTAACTTTAATTTTGTTTTCTTTTAATATGACTTTAATCTTTGAATGTAAATTGTCATGCTAAAATATTATAATGGATGTCAACCCACTGTGCATCAATATATACATATGTTTCTGTATGTCTCTTGTGTTGGAAAGGAGGTTATGTATGTTAACAATCATTGAAAAATTGCTCCGAAGACTCCAAACCTCGGTTTGGAAGAAACAATTGTAAGCGAATAAATGGTTTGAACAGAACTTTGATTCATGTAATTTCTCTCTCTCTCTCTCTCTCTCTCTCTCTCTCTCTCTCTCTCTCTCTCTCTCTCTCTCTCTCTCTCTCTCTCTCTCTCTCTATATATATATATATATATATATATATATATATATTTAGTAATAATAATAAATTTGAAGACGAAAATCCAAAGAGGGCTCGATAAGGATAAATATATACCAAATATATAAGAACCGTAGAGCAAATATTTATTAAAATAACAGATTAAAGCACCGATTCTTTGTTTAAACTTTAATCTGTTATTTTAATATATATATATATATATATATATATATATATATATATATATATATATATATATATATATATATATATATATATATATATATATATATATCTCCAAAATTAAGATAAATTAAATGAATTTAATCTAAATCAAAATTATGGGTGTCAAGTTCTGGTCAACTTTATTTAGTTACCTACCTAGCTATGTGTGGTTACACACTTGTAAAAATTATCTCCTGTGATTATTCATGTTTATATATATGTTAATCAATTTCTAGTTATTATATATATATATATATATATATATATATATATATATATATATATATATATATATATATATATATATATATGTATATGTATATATATATATACAAATAAAGATTCAGCGAGAATCGCATTTTCGGCGGGCAGGAAAAAGCGAAGCGAAACGCAAACATCAGAAATGATACTGGCAAAGTGCTCAATAGTTAAAATCCAGAGCTAAACAATGTGTTAAAAAGCCATACAAAACTGAAAAGGTGGTGAAGAAGGCATTAACCACCCAAGCCAAAAACCAAATCAAGCTAAACAGGTCAAAACAAAATAAATGATAAAAAATAAATATATATATATATAGAGAGAGAGAGAAAGAGAGAGAGAGGAAGAGGGGGGTGACATCACTGGATCAGTGATCCACGGTAATTATTGTAACTGGAAGGAAACTATCTCTATCCTCCGTAAAATAGGATCGATAGCAGCTCGTCTGAGGAAGGAGCCTCGCAAGGTGTGAGGGCTGTTGTAGCGTGTCTCACTTGCCATTGTCCCCGGAAATGCCTTTGCTCTGGCCTCAGTGTAGAGTCTCTCATCTCTTCCTACCTCATCCTTCTTTCTTTCTTCCTTTGTCTAGTAGTCCTTGCTCTTCCCTCCCTTTTCCTCTAATTTTTGGCACACACACACACACACACACACACACACACACACACACACACACACACACACACACACACACACACACACACACACACACACACACACACACACATACACACACACACACACACACACACACACACACACGTATATATAATTATATATATATATATGTATATATATATATATATATAGTGACAAAACATAAGTCAATTGCATGAACTCATAATCCTTTATTTACTGCTATATATATTTCGATGATAGCCATTGAATGGCTATGACCTCATCAGGCAGTTAGTCAGTTCTTAGATATGCCAGCTCTGTGTTTATAGTGTTGATGGTATCAGAGCCTTGGGGCATATGAGCTTGTTAGGAAATATATGTAGAAATATTAAAACAATGAAATTAAACACAAAACTGTTAATTCATAGTAAAACTCATTATTTTACGATCGTTTCTAGGGGGGGGGTAGTTCCCTGTATGTTCATTCAATTATTGATCTATTTGAAATATATTACAAAATATCATAGTAAGAAAAAAATGCATACGTCTTCACTACTCGCCGTCTTCAGAAATAATTATTTGATTATATGATTCCAGTTCCTCAGAGAAATAACAACCCAACCAGGAGCTGGACATATCGGAGTATTGACGGAGTTAAACACCTCAACAACATGTGTACCCGTCTCTACCACACCAATTCGGACTGCCTGAAGAGGTCACAGCCAAAGATGGCTGTCACCGAAATATAATATATATAGCAGTACAACTTTAATAAACGAAGCCAAATTTTATTTTACATTACTCCGGAGTAACCAAACCAACCTGCGCACTTCGTCGAGTGCTCCAATCTGCATACTTAGGTGTCGGTAAACAACCAACATATACTCAAAATTTATATATACAGTATATATATATATATATATATATATATATATATATATATATATTAATGCTTTAGTGTATTGCGGCAGTGACTAGTATTATTTTACCCATTTGAACATTCATTTGTAGGAGACATCCTCAGGTATGATTTGCATGTATCGTTGAATTCCCCGTATTTGCCGAAGCAGAGTTAAGAAACCATAAATAGTTGTAAAATAATAATATAGGCGCATTGATTCACAAGTCGATTTCATTAGGCCTTCATAACTTACATTTTTTGTCGTACATTTTAGATTTTTGTGTCAGGTCAACACACAAACTTATCTTCATATAAACTATGGAGGTGAAGTTATAAATAATTCTAGACATGTTATTTTCTTAAATATTATCGCATTGCTTTATGTGGTATGCAATTGGAAACTGAAGAAACAAGAGTAAAGCAAACGACCTCCTCAGGAGTTATATTAACGGTAAAAACTGAGGAATATGGATTCAATATTTCTATAACTTGCATGTTCATTATTTATTTTTCTTTTTATAAACATTTAACTAAGTATGAAAACATTCGTTTCTGCATTCCTTCAATTTATTTTACCACTCACTGTGGCAAATCATTTTTTTTTGTATTTTCTTGTCAGTGATTTATTCCTTTATATATTTTTTCTATACATTCTTTTTTCATAAACATCATGAACATTAATGTATAAACATATGTAGTTGACAGTTTTCGTCTTTTTGGTGTTTATGTGTGCATATATTCATATGAATATGTTGATTATCATAATGGTCATCTCGTTAATACACGAAATATCTTTATAATAATGCGCTAAACTTTGCTATGGATGCATCCGTCTACCAGTTTAAATAATTATATATATATATATATATATATATATATATATATATATATATATATATATATGTATATGTATATTATATATATATATTATATATATGTGTATTATATATTTATATATATGTGTATATTATATATATATGTATATTATATATATATATATATATATATATATATATATATATAATATACACATATATATATAATATACATATATATATATAATATAGATATATATAATATATATATATATATAATATGCATACATATATATATAATTATATAAACTGGTAGATATATATATATATGTGCATATATATGTATATAATTATATGTACATATATATATATATATATATATATATATATATATATATATATATATATATATATGTATATATATATATATATATATATATATATATATATATATATATATATATATATATATATATATATATAT
>OZ024740.1:278278028-278293028 GCA_964016885.1 Eledone cirrhosa | reverse complement strand
ACCCGAGATAAGACAAATTAAAATTTTGAGAATCGCGTTGCATTGAAATTCACAGTTATTTGCACAACAAACAAGACTTATGGAAGACTCAAAGAATTTTTAAAATGTTCACGAGACAAATTAAGTGCAGGCTGATGATGAGATGAGATGAGATTACGTGTTGACTGTGACGAACAGGAAATTAATAAAACAAGCCTAAGACATCTTTACGTAATCCACCAGAACGTGGGCTCTTTTTTTACTGTGTGTTGGTGGGTTATGCAATTTTAGTTTTCATTGTCAAAGTTTCATCAAACTATTGTATGTTCTAACACCAATTTTTGTTTATTCTCTTATACTTTAATCTTTATTAAATATTTATTGTTACTTAACGTAAGGAAGCATGTGCCTAATCTTAGTGATTGGGATGTGGTTAGTTAATAGATGGGTTTGGTAATAGACGTTGGTGTTCACTTTGCCGTTGATGCTGCTGCTCTTTTTGTTGGTGACTGTGGCCTTGGCGATGTCAACAGTGTTGTTAGTG
Organism: Eledone cirrhosa; assembly: GCA_964016885.1. Taxonomy (NCBI): domain Eukaryota; kingdom Metazoa; phylum Mollusca; class Cephalopoda; order Octopoda; family Eledonidae; genus Eledone; species Eledone cirrhosa. The sequence goes on along the minus strand of OZ024740.1, from coordinate 278,292,505 downwards.
ACATTACTGGGGGTGGTGTTGGAGGTGGTGACACTATTGTCAAAGGCCCAAATATTATGGGGTTTCAGTTTTGGGGGGCAAAGGGTGGAGTTTTATGTCTGTTTTGTAGCAAAAATTAGAAGCAAAAAAGGATTTTAAGCAGGTAAAAATAAACTTACGGGAGTGAACAAATATACGTCTGAACAAACTAATAGTAAAAAAAAATAATAATAATGATTTCTACATTAGACATAAGGCCAGCAATTTGGGGAGAGGGGAAAGTTGATCAAATCGACTCCAATGCATTATTGGTACCTTATTTTATTGACCCCGTAAGGATGAAAGGCAAAGCTAACCTCGGCAGAATTTGAACTCAGATCGTAAAGGGCCGCAACTATGCCATACAGTATGTTGTCCGACGCTCTATCGATACTACTAATAATTATTATTGAGTTGACAGAATCGTTAGAGCATTGCTTTGTGGCATTCGTTCCTGCTCTTTAAATCCTGAGTTCAAATTTCGGCGAGATCAACTTTACCTTTTATCCTCCCGGGTTGACAAAATAAATTACTTGTCGAGCATTGAGGACGCCATAATCGCCCACTCCCAGACTTCTGACCTTGTGCCTAAATTAGAAACAATTATTATCATTATTCACAGGTCAACAGTTAAGACATGTCTTTTTATCGCTTGTAAAGATTACTGACTTACGAACTGAAACTATGGAGTAGTAAGTCTTTTTGAATTCCTTTTCATACACAGACACTGGCAGCAATAAATGAATATTTTACAGCAAGACATTTATACAAACAAACACACACATCCATCCACACAGATACTTTGAAAGAAAAACATAACATTTCAATGGACAAGGATACTTGCGTGAAGTATGCTGACGCCCCGTTAGGAAACAACAATAACAGCAATAAAAACAACAATAACAGTGGCAAACGCAGCAACAAGAACAACTATTACAACATTCCCCACCACCAGTACTATCACAGCAACAGCAACAAATAATGCTCTCACATTCATTTTGCCAAACAAAAATGTTGTGAATGGTTTTAATAGTAACAGAAGCAGTTTTGCCAACAAGGCTAGTTATAGGAAAGTTTTGTCATGGAACTAATCGATTCAGTAAAGGAAGCATGACAGGTGTTGTTACAAACAAGGAAGAAAACGTCAAAAAGAAGGAGGACGTTAAATGAAAATAATGAAATGACAAACAACGGCGAGAGTAATATTTTGATAGTCCTGCTGGTCAAAAGGATGTTTTCAATATGAGATAGTTCCAGAAGTCAACATGAGGTAGAATTATGTCTTAAAAGAAGGCGCCACGGTGATTTTACCCAAGAAAGGGGAAAGAGGAGAGTTACATAACTGGTGTCTTATGTCTCTTTTGTAACAAAAATTAGAACAAAAAAAAGGATTTTAAGCAGGTAAAAATAAACTAACGGGAGTGTACAAATATACGTCTGAACAAATCAATAGAAAAAAAAATAATAATCATAATAGTGATTATTATAAAAAGTCAAGAATAGCTATGTTCGACCGAAATATGAGTTAGAGTAGCTGTGACCAACGTATGACCAGATGTATGCTACCTCTACAAGGACAGGGCATGTAGAAATGTATGCTTGTTTAAGCTTAAGGAAGGATGTGGTGAGAACGCGCATGTCAGCTGGATTTTATCGCAACACAAGGACAGGAAAATACATAAATCACAACCTGAGACTTTGGTAGTCACTTTTATGTCACAGATGTTGAAAACAAAGGGAGGTGATCTGTAAAAGCATGTGGTCAGACGGATCTACGTCGATATAAAAGTTATGATAGCCACGAATACCATTGGGCTATGCAGGGATTATACTCAGTTGTTGGGGCGGAGAGATAAATCAAATTGGTAGTGCAGAGCAAAAGGTCCACATGCTATACATGTTGTAGTACGAAAAACACGTGAGTGTATACTGTCTAGAAAGAGATAAGCAAAAGAAAGAGGAGTGTTGCGGCAAATAGCAGCAGAATCAGTTATATAAGACCTTTGAGATACAAATAGCAAAGAAGAAAACTATAGCTGCCGCTGTTTCTCCAGCATACACCGGTCGTAGCTTCGAAGATGACCAAAGGGAAAGCAGAGACAAACAGAATCGCATTATACCAGTACCAGAAGATGGGGCATTAAGAAGCCGATAGTTGACATATCCAGCACAAGGCTCCTAGAAGCAATCCTACCCAATCGTCTTCCGATCATGGGGAAGATATAGGCCCTGGAAACAATTGGGCGGTAAAAAAGAAAGAAAGAAAAAAAGAAAAAAAGGAGGGATATAAATTAATGAACTCAAACTAAAACTAAGTAAGATGATAGAAGCCCCTCACGTTCTAAAATATATGAATATAAAAATTATAGGAAGACATACATTTACCTAATTAAATTAAAAAAGAAAACTGAAACGGACGAAAAATATTGCGTTCATTGAGAAAAAGTTAGGTCTAATGACAGTTAAGGGAGATCAGAAGGGTGTAAGAAACATTGCAGTTTAGTTAAAACTAAATATGGTCACGGACAAATTTGGAGGATCATGGTGGCGTGCCTTATTTCCAACTAAGTAGCAGCTTCCCATCGAACTAATTTATTAATTTGTTTTGATATATTTCATTACGTTTTTGCTACATTTCCGTTTATTATATATCTGAACGTTACATATTTGTATCATTTTTATATGGTATGGTTTGTATTATATGTTTAGAGACTTGTAGCCAATTAAGAAATAACGATAATGATAATAATATTTTTCATTAGTCACAATGGTACATACGTACATACATGATGGCTGCAAACTCTGCTAAAAGTACTGCAATTGCTTGTCAGATTATAGAGTTTGGTGCAACGGCCAGCCACACGAACCTGTAACATATCCTGAACAAGCAATGCCTGGGAAAAGGCCTTGCACTCGACGAATCCCACTCTCTGAGCATCGAAAACGCTACCTGAAAAGGAGAACTGGTCAACATCATCGGATGCTTCCGATACACACATACAAATATACATACAATAAAACGTAAAATATTGGAGCTAAAGTATGTGATGGACAAACAAGTTCTATTAAAAACAATGCGTAAATTGCAAGGTTTATTCAATGTATTTAATAAAACACAGAATAAAGATAAAATTACTTTAGTACACAATATTTAAAACGATATATAATGTTAAAGAAACACATGAAAAGTACAATTATATTGTATGTTAATACAAAAACTAACATACAAAGGAAGCTAGAAACTAAGTTGTGCGTAACGACATTGGTTTCCTACTACGCTTTGATCTTTCTGTATCTTAACATGACCGTGAACATCATTGGTGTCCGAATGAATATGGAATCGCTGACAGCTTGTTAAAAATTGTAGCTCATAGAATGTCCTTCAAACAGCAGAGTTCACGGTCGGCTTTGCTATTGCTGTGTTTTTAATTTAAGCTTTTCCAGGTCTCCTAAGGAGAACGCTCTCAAATTGTCATTGAGTATATTAGCTGGACTGACTCAGTCAAAAAATATACTTTTCGCATTAACAAGTATGGGATAACATTTTTGGGTCGTTTTATAGTCTTCTGGGTTCACTATGACCTCTCATGATCCCCATATCGCAAAATGTCACATTAGCACTCATCATCTTATCATATTGATACGAAGGTGCCTACGAGCTAGGAGTCAACATAACCACTGAGTATTCCTACTTCGCAAATCCTGCGAAAGTACTCTATAGGAAGATGTGTGATAAACTGAATCCGTCTCTTTATCCCGCCCCAACTTTAGAATCACTACACATCATGTCATATGTCCTCCTGCATCCATGTAAGAGATCTCACTTCACATGCCAGCGAAATCCACCTCCAGCTGTTCTCTAGCTACCACAAAAAAGCCCACACGGCTTTTGGAATTCACATGTAAATTACTTTTCTTCCATGTCCGCTCTGTGTAACAACCTTGCGGAAAACTAGTTTTGTCACATAAAGCTGACATGAAGTCTTTCTTTCATCTAATAGATTCGTGCATGGAGCTTATTTATTGGAAATATGTTTGCAAAAGACCAAACTGTTCCTTCACTTAAATCTCCCACTTTACTTTCTCTTGTCAGTGCGTGTACGTGTGTATTGAGTATGAGTATTTTTTGTCCCAATCGCCCTTTATTTTGTTTGTTTTTCTGTTTTAAGTCTGTACAATTTTGTTTTATACAAAATTTCAGTGGGTATGGGGGCGTATGTTTTTGTATTGGTGCTATCACGTCTACAGAGGGCACCTCTCCCCGCTACTCCAGTAAAACCAGCTATGGTGAAATATGGTTAAGCGGAAAAAATGTCAAAGAAGTGTTCGAAGCATGGCTGAAAATAAATGAAAACAAATTACTCACCTCTCTATTTAATAATTCCATGAGATACGATACATAAATAATAATCTAATTAAAAAAATATCGACAAATTGTAATCCAATTTTTTATCATATCTTGCAAGGAAAAGAAGAAAAGGAAGAGAAAAATATAACAGCAATCATAATAATAATGGTTTCTGTGGTTCTGACCATCTGTTTTTGGAGCAAAAAATTACTATGTTTAATCGCATGACTGTCACTAACAAATAAAATGGCAAATAGAAATGTTGAGCTATTTTTTCTGGCGCGAAAATTACAAGTGATTGTCATCAACCATCCAAAATACATTTTAAACAAATAGCATTCTGTGCCACTTTTTTGTATAAAACAGAAAGAATTTTCGAACTCCAAATATGATAGATGCGAGACACACCATAACAGAAACACAAACCCTCCATCTCAATTTTACTTTTGAAAGTCATAACTCTGAAACTGGTAAAGTAAATAAATATTCTTAAAAGACTCCAGTAACATTTACAATTTCTTTTCCATTAAAAGCCCAATTCGGAGTTCCATGAAAAAAATTACCCCCAAAACGCGGAGAAAGAAGGTAAGATAAACCCATTTTCACACAAGAAGACACCTCTCTCCCACCCAAAGTGGGTGGGGCTATCTCCCCGTTGGACGGAAAGAGTTGACAGGTCGATATATATATATATATATATGTATATATATATATATATATATAAATATATATAATAATATAACAATACAAGGACCATTTTTAAAGCCTTCATTACGTTTATTATTGGTGACGCACGTTTCGCTATTGATCAGCTCAAGGTTCGATGAGTATCAAAAGCTCGTCGGACCTCGAAGGCTTAATAAATCGTCCCTGTATTATTATATTACACTCTGTCTAGCTCTACACCTCGCCACTGAAGTGAACCTAAACATCGAGTGCTCTCCCGGGTAAACCTACAGTAACTTCACGTTACACTCCCTGGATATATATATATATATATATATATATATATAAATATATATTGTTATACTTGGGGAGGGTCATATTGTAATAATATTGCCAGAATTAATAACAGAACACACTCACTGTTTGGTTAGTTTTCGCTTCTGTATGTTTTAGATGAGTTAATTTAATTTATTCGGTCCTCAATGTTACCATTGACTGACAAACGGTCAAAAATACAGATATACTATAGGCACAAACACATATATATAGTCTTAAAAAGTTCTTTCGTTGCATATCTGCAACATCGTCAGTGGTGCTATTATGTTTCCTCCGGTTATATTGTATGTCTACGCCATCTTTATTTAATCTGTTTATTTATTTATTTATTTATCTTTGTCTTCTTCTCTGCGCATGCGTTTGCGCAGAGAAGAAGATAAAAATAAATAAATAAACAGATTAAATAAAGATGGCGTAGACATACAATACAACCGGAGGAAACATAATAGCACCACCGATGATGTTGCAGATATGCAACGAAAGAACTTTTTAAGACTATATATATGTGTTTGTGCCTATAGTATATCTGTATTTTTGACCGTTGGTCAGTCAATGGTAACATTGAGGACCGAATAAATTAAATTAACTCATCTAAAACATACAGAAACGAAAACTAACCAAACAGTGAGTGTGTTCTGTTATTAATTCTGGGAATATTATTACATCTATATATATATATATATATGCATATAATTGGAGGCTTAGTAAAATCGAATATTTGGCGGTGTGCAAGCAAATTCGACCTACGATATGAATGAGTTAGCAAAGCACTCGACAAGAGTAATAACATACGTTTAAATAGCTTGACAAATTGAACATTGTGGCAGGGAAAATCTAACACAGAATACCAAAGCAACGAAAGAACTAGTATATATATATATATATATATATATATATATATATATATATATATATATATATATATATATATATATATATATATATATCCATATATATATAAATATATATATATATATATATCCATATATATATATATATCCATGAACATTGCAAACTTGACTGTCACCACATATTATGAACCTGAAGATTGCGAAAGCATGAAAGTACTTGTTCAATTAACACTTAGAATTTAATATTCTATCATACTATTTCATTCTAATACCATTATAAATTTTAAAGGATTGTAAATAAAACGAGTAAATCAGACAAAGTTGGAATTCCTCTTATTAATATATATATATATATATATATATATATATATATATATGGGAACGAGTAGGATCCCAACGGCTGAGCTCAAGCCATTTCGACGGCTAATTCTGGACTGATATATATATATATATATATATATATATATATATATATATATATATATAAAATATATATATATTATGGAAATACTGTTGGCTTCTTGCTACAATACTTTCTATACCTTTCATTTATATATATATATATATATATATATATATATATATATATATATATATATATATATATACATATATATATATATTTTCGCTTCTGTATCTTTTATATCAGTTAATTTAATTTATTCGGTCCTCAATGTCTACCATTGAGTGACCAACGGTCAAAAATACAGATATAATATTTTACCTATATTTGATGTATCAACTAAGAAGTTCTATTGATAATATGGTCAGACACACACACACACACACACACACACACACACACACACACACACACACACACACACACACACGTATACATATTATTTGTAGCAACGACTCATGAACAAAATCCCACTATTTCTCAATGTTCTATTGCTCTCTGGTCTCAGCGGTAATACAACGTCTCTGGTTTTATATATATTGTTACTTTCGTTTTAAGTGTTTCTAATAATATATATCACATTGGATTTTGATAACGTCTACATTCAAGATCTCCACAAGTAGGACCGTGCCAATGCCATTTCTCTGTGTTTTATAGGATCTGGCAGTTTGTTGCATACTCATTATCTTATAAGTCACCTTAATGCATCCCCACCTTTATATAGTGCAGTAAAGTCAATTTAAGTATTTCCTCATCACTATGTGTATAGGACTTGTGCTCAACAATATAAATATATGGAAGTCACCAAATAAAATAAATAAGTTGGTTATTCTTTGTCGTATGTGTTTTACAGTTTGGTAAAGTGCATTATTCACTGACACAATGAAATGACAATTGAAGTATACGAACCAGTGAATAGATGCTGGATGTATATAACACTACTACCTCTAGCAACATATAAGTTTCATTTTCCTTAAAACGTTCAAATCGACAAAATCAGTATATCTTCTGAATCATTTTACCAACCAAATGTAGTACTTTTGTACCCTCCCCTTGTACATTCAACACAAAGCAGATTCAGTTGTCATCCTGATATGGCTTATTTCCGGAACGTTCGCAGTTTTAACTTAAAATGTTATCAATGAATACTATCTTCATTGATATCCCTAAGTAATTAACAAGAGAATTCTTTTTATTCTCAAATAGACGCGCTGATTTTTATTCGTTTACTAGATAATTTGTACATTTCTTGAAATTGTTATTAACTTCTTCATCTCGTCAAATAGTGGCAACATATTATGTCTTACATATTGATCACTTGGTTTTTATTTCATTCTTTTAAATGAAATGCATCCTAAATGTTCGTACATGTCCGGCATTCATTAGACAATTAGGTTCTTGTTTACATCTGAAGCCACCTGGCTTGTAATGTCTGCACAATTATTAATGGAAATGAACAGCAATTTGTCCAGCTTGCTCTCAAGCCAATGAGATATCCTATACGTTGTTTCTTGACCAACTAGAAATAGTAACGAATATACTTCAAATCCCTCTATGTTCATGGGGTTAATACAAATAAAATAATTGGAAATGTATGGTAGAAGGGCGGTGCCCCAGCATGGTCTCAGCCGGATGGCTGGGACAGGTAAAATAGTAAAAGAGTATATTTGAGACAAATGATAACCAGGAATGATAACCAGGAATTACTTTCTCGATATATGTGGTCAGTATTTGTATATATTTTGCGCGCTGTTATAATCAACAGTTCAAGCTGAGACTTGACATAAGTGAGTAAAATAAACCGTTATTTTACTGGCATACTGCTTTTTCTATGAGGCGATGAATTTGGGTTGGTGTTTTCAGAGGATGGAGAGTTCTACCGTAAGTCAGACGTAGTAGAACAATTGTCTCATTTACAAACATTGGAATTACCTTGTGCTGTTCTTAAGTTTTTTTTTCCCTCGATTTTCAAACACGTTTCAAATCAACTGTTTTTTACTACTAAATATATTCTTAATGTATTGATATTGTAAATGTTGCTAATACTAGACGTACCAGACATTTAGTCGAAGTTCCCTTTTACATTATTTTTCTTAGAGAACTGTTGAAATCTGTTACTGTTGCAGAAATGATTTTATGATAAACAAAATGAAGAATTAAGTCAACCACACCTTGTCTTCGCGTTATATGGTGGCCTACTCTTTTCAAGTATGTTCAGATCAGGCATTTTTTGCTACTAGTAAACAGTATTGTTTCTCTTTGTCATAACTACAGAGAAACGCCACGCTGTAGTATTCTTTAGTTCTGTCGAAAATATCTTCCTATATGTGTAAGTTACTTATTCTCTTAATGAATCCTCTGAGCACTTGTCTGATGACACTAGATCGTTAAATAGCTCGTCTTTAGGTGTTTATCAGAGGTATTGTATTTGTGTAGTCCCTGTGCAGCTCAGAGTAGAAACTCTCACACGTAGGGAGTTGGTCGAACGATTAGGTGTGACCTCCAGAGTAATTGCCCAACACATAAGGTATGTTACTAAATGGCTGACATGAGTTTTAGTGTTTTGTAAATGTAATATCAAAGAAGACCTATTAATCTTAGAATCGTTTCAGTAATTATTGAATGTTGCTAAGATTTGTTTTCTGTAGGTGTTAGTTCCATTTTAACCCACGCATAATGAATTGGGGTATTTGATTTTATTTCACAACAGGGAGTTTTGAGAAGGCCATAACGTATACGTTAGTAGGTCGTCCTTCCACAACGCTTTAGTGAAGGTACGCGGATTTGTGGTTAAGGTATTCGGCTCACGATTCCCGACAGCACGCTGTGTCCTTGAGCAAGACACTTTATTTTACGTTGCTCAGGTCCACTCAGCTGACAAAAATGATTTGTATCTGTAATTCGAAGGGCCAGCCTTGTCACTTTCGGTGTAACGCTGAATCTCCCAGAGAACTACGTTAAGGGTACGTGTGTCTGTGGAATGCTCAGTCACTTGCACGTTAATTTCACGAGCAGGCTGTTCCGTTGATCGGATCATTTGGAACACTCGTCGTCGGAACGGACGGATTGGCATCCATCCATTCATCCATCCACACAATACTTTAGAGCAGATTGGTTATTAGATAGAACACGATTAATTAGAGATGGAGTTCATTCAAGTTATTGTTAATGTGAAACAATTCTGTTTATTCCGCTTCGTCCAACAATGCGTATAATCAACGAGATAAGACCTGTTGTACGAATTATAATCTTTATATCTTATTTATCACACACTGAAACACATACATACACACATACACATACATACACACACATACATACACACATACATACACACACATATATATACACACACACAAGCACACATATATACAAACACATGAATATTAGATTTTAAACATTCCTAATCAAGCGTGAATTTAGTCTGGTGAAGTTGTCACAGTTGATATTTAATTTGACAATTAGTAGGTTGTTAACTGTAAGTAAAAGCTAAACTCTGTAGGCGTGTCAAAATGTTAGTTTCGTTCGATTGACGATCAAGAAAGTGTTTAGTAACAATTTGGGAGATTGAAACAGAACGTAGATAAAGAGAAGAGAAAATATAGGTGAATGTTGGACAAGGTGTACAGTTTGTGAATCTAGAGGTACTAAACCAATAGCAGCAGCGATAGCAGAAGCAGAATAATGAATCGGTGACCGTGTGGAAGTAGCGTGATTATGAATGAAGTTTTGCCAATCAGTGAAAACTATGTTTTGAATGCTGTCTAGAATGCTTTTATGCAGCTACATCATCCCAGATATGTGAGTAGTGCACTAATGAATCACGTTTGTCAGCGCGAGTAGCCGTTCAAAGTTGAAGTAACAAACACAAAGATATCTCTATACAGTTTCACAATGACACACTCATGTAATCTATCCTTTACTATTTACTTGTAACATTCGCTTAAGGACATTGCAATCATCACCTGTCGATATTTTCGATTTTTGAATGTTTGCAAAAAAATCTCACTAAATACGAGACACTTCATAGAAAAGTTTGCTTGTTCAAATTGCATTGTCATTCGATGACCTGAACAATAGATTTTCACCTGAAATATGGTTAACTGGGATGGCAATTTCAATATTTAATGTATGTTCTGTGTAGTTGTACATGAATAAATGACGTTTGCCAGAAATAACATTATGTATAGGACTCTTTTAGGACTACTTTGGACAATATCTATAAAAAAGGGCCCGTTTCTAATTAAAATACAAAGTTGTAACACTGAAATTTAGATAACAGGGAAAGTATAGAATGTTAAAAAAAATTCAGTAAAGTCTTGCGTATTTACATTATTTGGCTAACAGAGTAGAGGGTTAGACGCCATGCTTTCTAGCATAGTTACGTCCCTTTACAGTCTGAGTTCAAATCCCGCCGAGGTTAACTTTGCCTTTCATCCTTACGGGGTCGATAAAATAAAGTACCAGTAATGTACTGGGTAATTGCTGGCCTTGTGCCTAAAGTAGAAACAATTATTTGGCTAACAGAGTGAATTTGCAAAATTCAAATTAGATTTCTGTTTTTGCTTTAAAACATTTAGTAACGTCACTATATTAGTCAATGATTAGAGGTACACATGCTTTTAGATACACATATAAACTGGATAGAAGAAGCCATAAGATATTTTTCTCGCTAACTTAGAAGGACATTTTGATTTGAAATGCAATATAAGATAAACAATTTTTGATAACAATCCACTACATTAATGGAATACATCATAGGTTTCTATTTCTCCGTAAGTAGAAAAAAGTGGGATGGGTTTGACTACGTGTTTGTCTTTTGGGATCCTCATCACAAAAAAAAAAGTTATTCATCTTGTATCCACGGAGTGATTAGTAGCTTATAGTATTTAATGGAATATGATCTTTTGATGCTTTCGTGTTTCAAAACGAGTTTGATCATCCAATCATGTGATTCCCTTAGATATGTAGATAATCCAATTGTTGCAGTTTTCAACGCAATGTCTAACTGGATTAACCCACGTCCTCCTTCTTTCCTAGGGAGATATATTCTATCTATATCTGCCTTATGGTGATGCATTCTGTGCATGGTTAAGAATTTTCGAATTTTTGTATCGAGCCTACGGATCTCTGTGCTTGACCAGTTGATGACATTGTAACTGTAGGTTACTACTGGTATGGCAAGCGTGTTTATGGCATCGATCCTATTCCTTGCATTCAATTATTATTATTATTATTATTAATATTATTATTATTATTATTATTATTATTATTATAAAGCGGTGGATTAGCAGTATCGGTAGAGGATCGGATGCCATGCTTTGCAGCATAGAGTTACGTCCCTTTACGGCCTGAGTTCAAATCCCGCCGAGGTTAATTTTGCCTTTCATCCTTACGGGGTCGATAAAATAAAGTACCAGTAATACACTGGACTGGGGTAATTGCTGGCCTTGTGCCAAAAGTAGAAACAACTATTATTATTATTATTGTAGAGCATTGGACAACAAGCTTCGCGGCATCGAGTTACAGCCCTTTACGGTTTGAGTTCAAATTCCGACGAAGTTAACATTGGCAGAATCGGTAGAGCGCCGGATCATGGAATTACGGCCCTTTACATTCTGATTCCAAATCCCGCCGAAGTTAGCTTTGGCTTTCATAATAATGGAGTCAACAAAATAAAGTCCCAGTAATGCACTGGGGTCGATTTAAACGACTTTCCCCTCCTCTTCAAATTGCTGGTCTTGCGCCTAAAGTAGAAACAATTATTATTATAATTACTTTGATATTTCAGTCATTATTTTTATTTAACCGAAAAATGTGCCCTAATGAACATTAAGCCGCTATATGCAGCCTCAGATATTCCGAGGGTCCTTGCTGTTCCCAGTAGGCATGCCTTCTGGAATGTTAAAAAAGGGGACTGGGCTAATATTATTTTACCAGCTTTGGAAGCTCTTTTCCTTCTCCCTTTCTTAAACTCTTGCGTTAAAGGAGTAAACTACATCTTTTATCAAGCAAGATCTTTTTTCCTTGTCAAAAACCACCAATTCAGGCTATTGTGTTCTAATTCTTTGTCCGTTTGTATCCTGAAATCCCACAACAGCTTCACCCGATCATGTTCCATCACCTACAATCATATTATTTCTCAGAATGAGGTAATTTGTTTAGTTTGCATAAATGCCAATGAATCACTTTTCCTATGATATCATGCTTCTATCCTTTATAGTGAGTCTGGGCTAGATGATTACACTCGGATATGATATGAGCCACAATTTCCTCTCTCCCTTCACAGATCCTACAGAGCCTACTAGCCTCCTCCTTGTTAATATGATGTTTCGTCCACTTCGTTATAAGGGCTTGCTCCTGCGTAGCCCTCAGTAGTTTTCTCAAGGTCCCCTTTCTTTAACCAGTTTCACATCTGCAGATCTCTGAATTCTTCTGAATTCTTCTTCAAAACGATGCTATGAAGGACCTTTTCATTCAGCTTATTCTTCCTCCTTGTTACTTCTTTCTTGGAAATCCCTTTGTCTATTGTCTTCTTCAATACAGCCTTAGGATTGACTCATTACTCTCAGACACATAATTTGCGTAAACAGTCATCCACACTAATTAAACCTCTTTCACCTTCAGATCTCCATAAGTACGCTCTATGGACATCACCCTTGTTATGAAACATACTGTAGGTAGTCATTAATTTCGTTGTCTTTCTATCCAATTCGTTTTGATTGCTTACATTCCATTTAAGAATTCTTGTCTTGTATCTAATAATAAACACAGCTCGAGAATGTACTGCACTTATGGCATTTCTACAATTCAGCTATAATTTTAGTATGTTACTTACTCTCCTTGTGTATTCAGATCTTATCATCTCTTTCATTTATCATCCTTGGTGTTATCTGCCTCCAGAATACCCAAATACCTATATCCCTCATCTCACCCTTTATCACTTTGATTCCTTTGCTTCTCTTCAATTGATCTCTTCTCAGTACTTACTAACACCAAATTTCATACATATATCATTGCTGAAAATACGGACAGTGTCAACAAGTAAATTCAACTCCTCACTTACCCTAAATGTTTTAGGTCGTCCATGAAGTGGATAGGGTTGATGATAAACTCTCCTCTTCCCAGTTCGTATCCTTTCTTCACTCTTCGCAATACATGAGACAAGGATATGAGAGTAAGCACGATACCTCTCTGGATTTTCACTCCTTCCATGGATTCTTCCTCTGATGTTAGCTCTGTTTCCCATGACTTCATGCTCTTACTTAATAGTATTCTGATGTTATCCGTCCCCTTGAAGATTTTCAGATACTTGAGGAACCTTGTTGAATGCCTTCTTGTAATCTATCCACCCCATAGCAAGACCAACATGCCACCTCTTGCAGTTCCTTATTATTATCTTGTCAAATAGTAACTGGTCTTTTGTACCACGGGTCTTCTTTCGGAGAGAGAATTATATTTTTAGTCCAATATCCTTGTACACCATCTGGGGCTTGTGATTTCCAGCTGGTTAATGAGGGTTTCAATCGAGATTTTCAAATCAGGTTGTTGGTCTGCTTGTTCATTACCCTTCTTTTAACTGCCCCAATGCACTCTGCTCGACTATTATGCTCAGTATCCTGGTCACATATCCCTCTCCAAAATATTTTGTTCCATTCAGCTTCAAGAATAGCATCATTGCCTCTTTCTTTCCCTTCAAGGTGTTCAAATAACATCTGTTTGTTGTCAAACGTGGTTTTATCTATACTGGCTAACTCTGCCCTCATATCTTCTTCTTCTTCTTCTTCTTCTTCTTCTTCATGCTTTTCCATGTCTTTTTTAGAATGTGTAAGGATTTAATATGTGTGTGTATGTG
>OZ024740.1:278273028-278275528 GCA_964016885.1 Eledone cirrhosa | reverse complement strand
ATACCTTCACACACACATATATATATATGCATAGACACATGCATACGCACATACATACACAAATACAAATACTCACACACATATATATATGTATATATACGCACATATATATATATATATATTTAAATAGACACACATACATCTATATATATATATGTGTGTGTGTGGATGTCTCTGTGTGTGTGTATATATATTGTAGAGAATGCGTTTAGTTTCATGTCTAAAGTAAAACTCTTCGTATATACATATGTGCATACATACATATAAACACTTACGCACACATGAACATACAACCACCTCCAGCTACACACACCGAATACATGATTATATCGTGAGGAGTAGATTCTATTAGAAAGAAATTATCACTCTGGGGTATTGTCGTGAACCTTTACGTCATTCCAACTAAATAGGTTTTTTTTCAGAAACGCATGGAATCCACATAATCACATCAGTCGTTGAGTCACAAATATATTTTTTACATTTGTTTTGAAATTCATTAGATCTGGTCAATGACAAGAGCAATGAAACCGCAAAAACATGGGCGACAAACATATGGGCGCAGGTTAAAATTGGTGTACGGATAGGATGTTTGATTTACCATCAAGTGGTTGTAGGTTCAATACTGTTTAACAATGTGTAATCGTGTTAACAGAAAACATCTGGGAGTCAGGTTTCTAACTTTAAAAAATAACAAAAACAAACTTTTTTGTGGTTTCCTTAATCTGTTACTCAGATTTATATCACCACCTGTCCCATAGGCACCTTTAGCGGAGTTCACCCATATAACATTTTTTAGACCAGATCTCAGCTTTGAGGATAATCAGGTATTTTGGAGTGCTGCTTCTTACTATTATAGTAGCCCAATTGTTTATTCCTCCCTCTCCGCTTACAAGACTCTGAGGCCCTATAAGTGCCATAAGTACCGCCTTTCCTCTTCTGAATAAGTCATACATAAACAACATTGATGACGACATCACCATTAAGAACGACAACAGCAACAACAGCAACAACAACAATAATAGTTACGAATGCCTTTTATGGTGATAAAAATTGTGTATTATTTATATATGTATTTTTTTTCTTCTGTCATGCAAATCAGAAGCTGAAATATGCTGAAAAGAAATGAAGAAATACAATATAAAAAGTATGAAATATTTTGGTCTTACCTGCATCCTCGGGCAAGTCATTCCTATTTCAGTAGTATTTTTGTTACTCTTTAATTATTTTTCCTTTTGAAGTCAGTTTAGGCGCTTTATTCCTCGTGAAAATAATAGTTTAGTTGGAGTTAAGAAGTTCCGAAATGTTTATTTGTTTATTTGAAGGCAACAGCGAGAAAATCTGTTTAGCACCGACAGCGAACGGAGCCAATTACTCACTGAATCTATCTATGTATCTATATAGAGACAGATATCTCTCTCTCTCTCTCTCTCTCTCTCTCTCTCTCTCTCTCTCTCTCTCTCTCTCTCTCTCTCTCTCTCTCTCTATCTATCTATCTATTTATCTATTTATCAATCTCTCTGTCTGTCTATCCATCTATCCATCCACCTATAGAAACTATCCAATGTCTTGTTCTCTCCACCAATCTACCCGTGGGACATTGTTTATATTACAAGTTTTTAGATTTCACCGGCCACACTATCTCTCTATTAGATTTGAAAAACAAACAACATGTAGTGAAATTATGATGGTGGTTGAGATGGTGATTGTTATGGAGGTGATGATGATCTCTAGTGATATAATAATGACAGGAATTCCTTGGATTAAAACCAACGCGAAGATAGGTGTAGTAATAGTAGTAGTAGTAGTAGTAGTATTAGTATTAGTAGTAGTAGTAATAGTAATACTATTAATAGTAGTAATAGTAGTATATGTAGTAGTAGTAGTAGTAGTAGTAGTAGTAATAGTCGTAGTAGTAGTAGTGAGGATAGTAGTAGTAGTAGTAATAGTAGTAGTAGTAGTAGTAGTAGTAGTAGTGGTGGTGGTGACAATGATAATGGTAACGGTGGTGCTGGTAGAACGGTGATATGATTCTACTATATAGCGCAACTCGAAGTTAGAGAAACAGCAGCGACAACTGCAGCAGCAGCAGCAGCAGCAGCAGCAGAAGAAGCAGTCACAGAATCTGTGGCTGCAAAAGAGACAGCAGTAGTTCCAACTACGGACTGTATGTTGGCATTTGTCGTTGAGGTTGAAAGAAGAGTAAATAACAACAACAAAAACACACACAAAAACAAAAACAAAAACAAAAACACAAAAACAAATACAAATACAAAAAAAAAATGAGCTATATTCTTAAAAGAAGTGAAGCATGCGAGAAAAAACACCTGTAATACACAAAAACATATTTAAATCTATTTACCTACATTTATCTAGATCTTTGTATTTCATACCCAGTATTCCTCTTATCCATTCCGTTTATTCATTTGTTTGAAGAGGTTCTATTTATGTCGCAACGGATCTAAATCAAATGTGCTTCCACTCAAATTTCGGATATCCCTCG
>OZ024740.1:278245528-278268028 GCA_964016885.1 Eledone cirrhosa | reverse complement strand
CTCGCTTTACTCATTATGTACTTATCATTGTACTCATTAGCACACGACACGAGAATATTACTCTCTGTACCCTTATATCTCCCTCTACCCACCAAAGAACCACACTTCTTATAACCCGGACTAACTGGGGACTTAAATATAGTCTATTTGGGCATTTCACCGGGTTTTACCACTTTCAACCTCACATCACGGGTGTGAATATATAATAATCGTTTGGTTACACGCGATGATCCAACTGATGTGGCGGCTTTCCCGGCTGCGCGCCTGGCGCTCTGGTGCATAAGCCTTCTTTGAGTGCTTGGAAAAATAAATTTCCCCTTCTTTCGGTAAATGAAATTACTCGGAGCGGCTCACTTCGCTTCGGGGCCCGGCGCGCCGCCGGTTTTGACCGCTATATAGTACCTTTAAATTCTAGGCCTAATTATAACTATTAGCTGTATCCTGCCTCCCTCTACTGGCACGTAAACAAATCCCCCTCCTGTGTGAATTAATAGTATTCGTTTGGTATAGCGATAGCCTAACGGCAATGGCAGACTTCCCGCTAACACACCCGAAGCCTAAGACAGCCACATTCCTAGAGTACTCGGAAAAATTAATTTCCATCTATTTCGCTAGACGATATCACTCGGAACGGCTGACACGTGGTTAGGAAGGGCTGGCCGGAGTCTGCAGTCGTCGCGTGTTATTGACTGCTAAACAAGGGCTTAATCATTACTCGATATCCCACCCTGAAAACTTATCGAGAATCTCTATAATACACTTAAACTTTTTCACATAAGACTCTCTCTGTAAATTCTTTAACTAAATCTCACAACCCAAACCTTAAACTTTTTAAAAACTTTTTTAATTTTTTAAATTCTTTAATTTCATCTTATAACTATAAACATAAGTTTAACGTTCCAATTTTCTGTTCACACATTATACCATACAGACACCCACTATATGCCTCTGTTAAGATATAGGTTCTTTGGAAAAACATTTTTCGCGGCAATTTCTAGCCTGATTGTAGCATGACCCTAACGCTGACTTTTCTTCTTTCTTCTCTTTGACGGGAAGGTAGTAGTACATTATAAGCTTTCGCCCCATCACAGATGGTCATAAGTAGACCGAATAGCCAACACTTGAGGGCGACCGACTAAGGTAGAAGATGCTAGATGGTCGGTCGTCCTCTTGTTTATGATTTTCAGCCCCATGGAATTTGTCTGTTATGTTCCTTTGTTATATTTCGAATACCTGATGATATCACCGGATTCATACGGAACCCGGTCATTGAAATGATCATAGTATAATAAACCTTTCAAGGATTTACACAAGTCCAGCCTCCTGTTATTTTATTATAATTATATATATATATATATATATATATATACATATATATATATATATATATATGTATATATATATATATATACATATATATATATATATATATGTATATATATATATATATACATATATATATATATATATATATTCTTTTACTCTTTTACCTGTTCCAGCCATCCGGTTGAGGCCATGCTGGGGCACCGGTATATATAATACATATTCATATTCATATGTATATATACACATACACCTGTGAGCGGGCATATTTTCTTTATATTTTGGAAGAATATAATACTAGAGCTATTTATAATTTTTCTATATTGAAATGTATCTGCTGTGAAGAAAGTAACGATAGAGTTGTAATCAATAATCAATAGATATTAAGTGTATTGGAGGCATTGGATTAGCAGTATCGGTAGAGCGTCGGACGTCATGCTTTGCGGCATGAGGTTACGGCCCTTAATAATCTGTGTTTAAATTCCGCCGAGGTTAGCTTTTCCTTTCATCCTTACGGGATAAAGTACCAGTAACGCACTGAAGTCGATTTTATCAACATACCTCGTCCTTTCAAATTGTTGGTCCCTTCAAATGTAGAAACAATGTAGAAAAGATGCGCCAAATGCAGAAACAATTTTTATGTATGCTGCACAGATGAATACAAAGCAAAACATACTTAGTGAAAAACAGGTGTTTTTTTTATATACGCATGCATAGTTCTGTAAACCCCGAGGGAGTCGGAGAGGCACCGCATTGAGATACGGTGTTTCTAGGGCATTTTAAAACCTGGCGGGGCTTATTCTCCCCTCTAGCCTGAATACAGCAGATTTCTTCCAGAGAAGGATAGAGAGTAACAGAAAGGAAGTGGGAAAGCGATATAGGAGAATGATTGACCCCAATACTAGAATGGTACCTTTTTATCGACCTCGAATGGATGAAAGGTAAAGTTGACCTCGGCATGATTTGAACTCAGAGAGTAAAGAGACAAAACGAATGCGGCAAAGCATTTTATCCGACGTTCTTGATATATATTTATATGTTATTTGAATAGTATTAATTAGCATATATTTATAAAAAAAAAAAACCACATCACAGATATAGACGTGCGATTTGCTATCATGCTGCCTGGTTTGATTCACAACGTGTAACAATAGGTGAGGGCATTTTGTCGTAGCATCGGATCGACTCAAACTTGAGTAAAACTAGATTGACGGAAACTTGGCAGAAAATCATTAACAGGGTGTATATATAGGGGTAATATCGTCCGACAATTGGTTTAACACCACCTTTTGGCTATTGATTGCATTAACTGGTCTCTGATCTGTGTTTTGGGATTAATTTACGAAAATCTGTTATTTGGGTCTTCCGCGTGATGTCTTGGAGACCCAACAAAAACGTTACAAGCGCTGCCTCTTCAAAAAAAAAAAAAAAATTAAAACAAAATAACAGTTGTATAAAATACAGGGTGGTCGCTGGAAAAGCGGAAAATTTGTCATGAAGTGCACATACGAGATTTTGAGTATTTATGATTGTAATGCTTTGTAACATTAGTCTTTGTAAAAATAAATCACAGTTTGACAAATTTTCTAGCCACCATTCTGTATATTTTATATACATATATATATATATATATATATATATATATATATATATATATATATATATATATATATATATATGTGTGTGTATATACACACACACAGACATATATATATATATATATATAGAAAAACAATGAACTAATTAACTACCTAACTCCAACTTCTGTCTTTTTTTCATTGTTCTATGCACGAACATACCCCCAACATATATATGTATTTGTTCTGCAAGATTCTTGTTGTGAAATCGTGTGTTGAAACTCATATTTTCTGGGGATGGTAATGTTGCCAATATTGCCAATAGAAGGAAACACACGCACCATATTTTCACATTATCTTTACTGTTCGTTATTCATTCGTTTGTCAAAGTTCTTTCATCACACAATATGTGACCTCCGCAATGACTATAAGTGAAAATTATATGGTGCGTGTGTTTCTTTCTATGCCAATATTGGCAATATGACCATCCCGCAAATATAAGAAGCGGTAGAGGTCAACCAGGGAGCAGTTCCTCTCAAAGGAGTTAGACGGCCCTGGACCGTTGATTTTGAACTTGTGATACAACAGGATATAATATAATATAATATAATTGTTTCTACTTTAGGCACAAGGCCAGAAATTACCCAGTGCATTACTGGTACTTTATTTTATCGACCCCGTAAGGATGAAAGGCAAAGTTAACTTCGGCTATAATATAATATAGTATAATATAATATAGGATAATACACACACACACACACACATATATATATATACAGAGAGAGAGAGAAGGGGGCTAGAGTGAGAGAGAGAGAGAGAGAGAGAGAGAGAGAGAGAGAGATTTTGTATATATATATATATATATGGTTAAAAAAGGAAAATTATAGAGATACAATAACACTTTATTAGTTTAACGCTTGGAAGAAAAAGGAAGAAGGAAAGTTCAACGTATCACACATTATACCTTGAGGAGCAGAAGAAACAGAAGGATGAAGTCCACAGCTAGAAGAGGCCAAAACTGGGGCATGTGATTGTTTATGTTGTTTTTAATTTTATTTTGTGTATGTATGTGTTGTTGGAGTGATGCATAGATTAATCTTGATGGTACATATTATTGGCAGTATCGGTAGAGTGTCGTACGCCATGCTTGCAGCATTGAGTTACGGCACTTTACGGTCTAAGTTCAAATCCCGCCGAGGTTAACTTTGCCTTTCATCCTTACGCGGTTGATAAAATAAAGTACTGGGATAAAAAAAATGCACTGGGATAATTGCTGGCCTTGTTCCAAAAGTAGAAACAATTATTATCGTATATGTTGCGCGGTTTGCCTGTGCGTGTATCAAAGATAAATAAAATTTATGAGAAAAAAACACAACCTTCTATATATAAATTTGAGCGACTTCAGTATGTCACACAATGTGTGTGTGTGCGTGCGTGTGCGTACGTGTTTGTGTGAAATGTATATGTGTGTAAAATGAAGAAAAGGGATGGTGAAAAAACTATAGCGAAATAGCGGCTGACGTTTCATTTGCAACGCTGTGTGAGTGTATGTGTATGTGTATGTTTGTGTAAATGTATGTGTGTATGTTTGTGTGAATATATGTGTATGTTTGTGTGAATGTATGTGTAGTTGTGTGAATATATGTCTGTGAGTGTGTATTTTTGTAAGTGTGTCTGTGTTAGCGCGTTTATATTTATATACTCATACATATAAATGTATGCATATGCACATGCACACACATATACATAACAGGACAGCGTGTTGAAAACAGTTCTAGTACTCCAAAAGGTACAACAACAGGACTGAAAATAAACATAGATCGACCTTTATATCGTCATAGTAACACAACAATATACGATGCTATGCTAATGTGAATGCGAATGTACATGAAAGGAGCAGCCGCTGGGTCCGGTAAGAGTGTTCGAGCGTGTGATGAAGCTGCATGTGTGGGAGTGGAGTGGAAAGCAGGGGTAGAATCCACGAGAGGATTTGTGGAAAGGAAGGGAAGTACGGATGAGTATGTTCTTAATGTTGCGTGCGTGCTTAAACGAGGGAACGTGTAGAAGGAGAAATGGAGGCAGTGGAGTGATCTGACTATAGGCAAATGGTGGAAGAGACGGAGAACCCTCTTCTGGTGGATGGTTGGTGAAAGGGAATGGTAGTCAGTTGGTAGGAGATGCGTGGTGTAAGGGCAGTGGCATGGTAAACTTCACAAGAACGGGTGAAATTGGCTTGGATCAAGGTGTGGGGGGTATCCACGCCGAATATAATGTCTAACCATGTATTGAGCCTGAATCTCAAAATCATGGGTTTCACTACACAGGCGGCGGAAAAGAAATAGGGGTTGAGGTGTTTGGTGAGTGTGGCATGGGAGGAGGGGAAGTCTAAGTATGAATGGAAGTCGGTGGGTTTGGAGGAGGGAGCGATGGGAGGGTCAATCGAGACAGATATGTTCAGGAAGCGGACGGAAGTGATGGCGATAAAGAAGGTGATGTCAAGGGTGGAATGGAAGGAACAGAAGAGAGGAAGGGGTATAGCTGTTCCCGGCTGAGTGATGAGGCATCGATACAGTCATCAATGTAACATCCGTATAGCTCGGGGTTGGGTCGGTATATTAGGAATAAGTTTTGGTCTCAACATAGCCGACGAATAAGTTGGCGTAGCTGGGAACCATTGTTGTGTCCATCGCCACCGCGTCGGCTGTTGGTAAATCTCATCCAAGAAGGAGGAACAGTTGTGGGGGAGGACCAGCACAGCCAAAAGAATATTGGTGCAGGTAAGGGTTGAGGGAAGGGCAAATGTCGAGGAAGTGTTGGAGGGCGAGCAAGCACTCAGTGTGGAGGGACGTTATGTGGAGTGTGAAGAGTGGGTCAGGTAGGAAGAAGAATGTGTCAAAGAGATGGAGGGAGTGGTTAGTGTCGGAGATGTGGGATGATTGGGTGGCGGCTGGGGGTTGCAAGTATGGAGCCAAAGAAAGCCGAAACTAGAACGATTGGGCAATTACAGGCGGAGACAATGAGACGCAAAGGGGTGTCCGATGTGTGTATTTTGGGGAGGAAGTCGATTGTGGAGTTGCGGGGTGCGTTGACAATAACATTGGTGGACAATAGCGTTGGTGGACAATAACATTGGTGGACAATAACGTTGGTGGACAATAACGTTGGTGGACAATAACGTTGTTGGACAATAACGTTGGTGGACAATAACGTTGGTGGACAATGGCGTTGGTGGACAATACCGTTGGTGGACAATACCGTTGGTGGACAATACCGTTGGTGGACAATAGCGTTGGTGGACAATAACTGTTTCTACGTTAGGCACAAGGCCAGCAATTATCCAGTGCATTACTGGTACTTTATTTTATCGACCCCGTAAGGATGAAAGGCAAAGTCAACCTGTTGGTGGACAACAGCGTTGGTGGACAATAACGTTGGTGGACAATAGCGTTGGCTGACAATAACGTTGGTGGACAATAACGTTGGTGGACAATACCGTTGGTGGACAATAGCGTTGGTGGACAATAACGTTGGTGGACAATAACGTTGGTGGACAATAGCGTTGGTGGACAATAACGTTGGTGGACAATAGCGTTGGCTGACAATAACGTTAGTGGACAATAACGTTGGTGGACAATACCGTTGGTGGACAATAGCGTTGGTGGACAATAACGTTGGTGGACAATAACGTTGGTGGACAATAACGTTGGTGGACAATACCGTTGGCGGACAATAGCGTTGGTGGACAATAACGTTGGCTGACAATAACGTTGGTGGACAATAACGTTGGTGGACAATAGCGTTGGTGGACAATAGCGTTGGTGGACAATAACGTTGGCTGACAATAACGTTGGTGGACAATAACGTTGGTGGACAACAGCGTTGGTGGACAATAACATTGGTGGACAATAACGTTGGTGGACAACAGCGTTGGTGGACAATAACATTGGTGGACAATAACGTTGGTGGACAATAGCGTTGGTGGACAATAACGTTGGTGGACAATAGCGTTGGTGGACAACAGAGTTGGTGGACAATAGCGTTGGTGGACAACAGCGTTGGTGGACAATAGCGTTGGTGCACAATAGCGTTGGTGGACAATAGCGTTGGCTGACAATAACGTCGGTGGACAATAACGTTGGTGGACAATACCGTTGGTGGACAATAGCGTTGGTCGACAATAACATTGGTGGACAATAACGTTGGTGGACAATAGCGTTGGTGGACAATAACGTTGGTGGACAATAGCGTGGGTGGACAATAACGTTGGTGGACAAAAACGTTGGTGGACAATAGCGTTGGTGGACAATAACGTTGGTGGACAATAACGTTGGTGGACAATAACGTTGGTGGACAATAGCGTTGGTGGACAATAGCGTTGGTGGACAACAGCGTTGGTGGACAACAGCGTTGGTGGACAATAGCGTTGGTGCACAATAGCGTTGGTGGACAATAGCGTTGGCTGACAATAACGTTGGTGGACAATAACGTTGGTGGACAATACCGTTGGTGGACAATAGCGTTGGTCGACAATAACATTGGTGGACAATAACGTTGGTGGACAATAGCGTTGGTGGACAATAACGTTGGTGGACAATAGCGTGGGTGGACAATAACGTTGGTGGACAAAAACGTTGGTGGACAATAGCGTTGGTGGACAATAACGTTGGTGGACAATAACGTTGGTGGACAATAACGTTGGTGGACAATAATGTTGGTGGACAATAACGTTGGTGGACAATAGCGTTGGTGGACAATAGCGTGGGTGGACAACAGCGTTTGTGGACAATAGCGTTGGTGGGCAATAACAGTGCTGGACAATAACTTTGGTGGACAATAACGTTGGTGGACAATACCGTTGGTGGACAATAGCGTTGGTCGACAATAACGTTGGTGGACAATAGCGTTGGTGGACAATAGCGTTGGTGGACAATAGCGTTGGTGGGCAATAACAGTGCTGGACAATAACGTTGGTGGACAATAACGTTGGTGGACAATAACGTTGGTGGACAATAGCGTTGGTGGACAATAGCGTTGGTTGACAATAACGGTGGTGGACAATAACGTTGGTTGACAATAGCATTGGTGGACAATAGCGATGGTGGGCAATAACGTTGGTGGACAATAGCGTTGGTGGAAAATAACGTTGGTTGACAATACCGTTGGTGGACAATAGCGTTGATGGACAATAGCGTTGGTGGACAATAACTTTGGTGGACAATAGCGTTGTTGGACAATAACGTTGGTGGACAATAACGTTGGTGGACAATAGCGTTGGTGGATAATAACGTTGGTGGACAATAACGTTGGTTGACAATAGCATTGGTAGACAATAGCATTGGTGGACAATAGCGTTGGTGGACAATAGCGTTGGTGGACAATAGCGTTGGTGGACAATAACGTTTGTGGACAATAGCGTTGGCGGACAATAACTTTAGCGACAAGTTCGTGTAAAATGGAGGAAACTTGTTGCTGGAAATGAGAAATAGTTTCAGATGGTATAAGACGGTAGAAAGGGGGTGGAGTGGGGTTGTGAAACTAGTAATATCTCTGTTTTGTAGGGGTCAGTGTCCACACGAGCAGAGCCGCCTTCGCTTAGCTTGTTTAATCACGATTATATCACTGCTAGTAAAGCATCTTAGTCTCTTTCCGTAAACATATCTCTGTCATATCTCTTCAAAAATACAGCAATAACAGGCTCTTAAATGCACACCGAATGAATTGTCACAAATTTGACTGAGAAATGACCCTACAATTCTTTTTAGAGATATTGGTTTAAGAAATCACTTGAGACCAGTAATAACTTAATGCTCTACGTCCTCACGTTGAACTTAAACCGGAACAAATTCCTCTATTAATAAAAAGTTAACGAAAAGTAATTTCATGTCAATATATATTTCTATAATTCACCTTTTATTCTCTGAAATTTAATTTCTGATATTTATAAGGTTTCTGTTCACTATCCACGGATGGTTTCATATCTCTTCTATAATCATCATAATCATATTATAATTCTGCTTGTGTTTCGTTCGTTCGTACCGTTACTCCTTAGTAAGTTACATACACACACACATCTACACGTAAATGCATAAACAGATACACAGACAAGAGAATTACACACACACACACACACACACACACACACACACACACACACACACACACACACACACACACACACACACACACACACACACACACACACACACACACACACACACACACACACACACACACACATACATACACACACACACACACGCACACACACACGCACACACACACACACACATACATACATCTACGCATACGTATACATACATCCGTATTA
Source organism: Eledone cirrhosa (assembly GCA_964016885.1). Lineage (NCBI taxonomy): Eukaryota > Metazoa > Mollusca > Cephalopoda > Octopoda > Eledonidae > Eledone > Eledone cirrhosa. The sequence goes on along the minus strand of OZ024740.1, from coordinate 278,258,800 downwards.
CATACATCTTTGTGACGACTGAGGAAGGAAGGGCGATGAAACGATATGTGCGTGTTTCTGTGAATGTATGTCTGTGTGTGTTTGTGTTAGTGTGTGTGTGTGTGGGGGGGGGGGGTGTATGTGAGAGTGTATGTGTGTGTGAGTGTACGTGTGTTTGTGCATTTATATTTATATACTAATACACAACTCAAACATATAAATGTTTACATATGCATATACACATACACATAATCCCAGAACGCAACGCTGTGCATGTATCTATGTGATAACTGAGGAAAGAAGGAGCTGGTGGAACGCTATGCATGTGTTTGTGTGAATGTATGTCTGTGTGTATTTGTGTTTATACATGTGCATGAGTGTATGTGTGAGTGTGTGTGTATATGAATGTATGTATCTTTGCACGTTTATATTTATATATTCATACATAACTCTCATACAGAGAACGCTGTGTATGTAATGATTATAGTGTAGATGTGTGTGTGTGTTTGTGTGAATGTGTAAATGTGTGTATGTGTGTGTAAGAAGATATATGACGACCGCAGTTGCAAGGTATACATACAAATACATATTTACCCTTAACTTACCAGTTCATACATATGCCTAATATATCTATATTAATAAATTTATTACATACATTTATTATTTGCACAAAAAAGCGCCTCCATAAAATGGTTTATTGTTTCTACGCCAAGAAAGATGGTTGCAAGCTGCTGGAGAAATGATGTGCAGATACAGAGCATTGATCAGACAGGAACAGCGAGAAGAAATAATAGAATGAGAATGAAGTCGACAACAACAGAGACGTGAGGAATAAAGAACAGAGGCATATTGTTGTAGACCAAACTAGAATAAGGTAACAGAAAAGGAGAGAAAATATGCTTCAAGATAAGCGTCAAGAATATTTGGAGAAAACAAAGACTCAGACAACAAGAAAGCAAAAGAGATAATTGTTTCTACTTTTGGCACAAGGCCAGCAATTATCCAGTGTATTACTGGTACTTTATTTTATCGACCCCGTAAGGATGAAAGGCAAAGTTAACCTCGGCGGGATTTAAACTCAGAATGGCAAGGGCCGTAACTCTATGCGTCAAAGCATGGCGTTCGACCGTCTACCGATACTGCCAATCCAAAAGAGATAATATGGCCCTATAAGAACATACATTACATTTACAGCGTGATTGGTTTCGGCAACAAGAAAGGGGAGATCACATTCATAAGAATGAACGAGCACATTATCTTGAGCTGCGGAGGGATGCGCATAGACTTAGAATAGAAAACATGAATGCTGAAGAACTGTTCATTCCAGACATAATAGAATGCATAATGAGCGCTTAGGAGAAATTGCCCAGCAATTAATATTAATGGCAATGTAAAAGAATTTCATATTGGTGATTTGAATGCTTCGTGCGATCATTGTGGAACTTTAAAATTTACAAATGAAAATTATAGGGAGAAAATCGTAACATACAGAACTGTGAATTAAGATTTACAAGAGGATCACATATGAGCTGCTACAATTTACCAATTAGCAATGAAATAGCTCTTGTTTTTGTGGGGATAGATGGTGCACCACCTGTACACAGAGATATTGTCATCTACCCTAAATACCATATTTCTCAGAAAATACCATATACTTGCTACCACTTAGACCTCATGACCTACCATTTATTGTTTCCATTTGGTGATTCTGGGTGGCATAGCGGCATACAGCATGCAGAGGAACGTAGGACCTGCGTCCGCAATAGACTGACAATGCAGGAGTATTACATATACCATATAGCATATAGAAGAGAATTTAGTTTGATACATAGGGTAGGCAAATTATTTCAGCAGTATGTAGTGGATGCCTATGTGAAAGTAGAGGCATGCAGGCTCCAATACTTGAACAATCAAGCCCAATTGTGAGTGGATGTGTACAATGGATTAATGGATTATCTAAAGATAATAGGAGCAGACGATAACACAGAACCTGTGTTAAAAGAGTTATTTTACCATCCTCCTTCACCGGCAGCTCAAGTAGCATGCATCAGTACTTTCAGGATGCTATGACAATTGTTGTCAAATATGGCAAGCCAGATATTTTTATAACTTATACATGCAACCCTAAATGCCTTGATATTCGAAATAATTTTAATCAAAATGAAGCAGCAGAAAACAGACTAGATTTAGTTGCCCGGGTGTTGAAGGGAGGGCTTTCTGAAATGATGAACGGTATCAAAGAAATACACATTCTTGGTGATGCGCCAGTGGCTCTTATTCACACCATTGAGTCCCAAGAAACAGGACTTCCTCATTGCCATATGTTAGTTATCTCAAGAAACGAAGACACAGAGAAGACATTGACAGAATCCTGTCAGCAGAAATACCTGTATTTGAAGATGATCCGGTACTACCTAAGCAAGTTTAAAAGTTTAATATTTACTTTTTACAGTTTTTACAGCCATATAAACTTCTTTATAAAGCCAAAGAAATACTTTTCGAGAAATATGTTCACCTACATTTGGTTCGTGAAAGAATTCTGCCCATCAACATTGAAAATAAAGCGGAGACCTTATCGTTAAACGGACGTTATCTTCTGTGCGAAACTAAGAAACTGTACATTTTATTTCAAGATGCACATGCAATAAAATAACCAATTGAACTATTAAGTACTTGCAGGCATATTTATAAATATTTACTTTATACTTTTCTCTTATAATCTTCCTTTATACTTTCTCTTAACGTCATATTTTCTCGGATTAATCGTTTTTCACCGCCATTTTCTGTCTATTATTTGCCTTACTACGCCAAGGGTTTTGAATCTACTTCCTTTCTACTCTTTTGCGTTATCTCCCTTGAACACCTGCGTGTTATATTCAAATACCAAACAACTTTCCAACTGTTTATTAAAAATAAAATACATGTTCTCCTTTTTTACTCTCACCTGATTTCTTTTAAACTAAGATTTTTTAAAGTCTTTCATCAATGGCCCTTCAATACGTACATGTTTCCAATTTTTCCCCGCTTTCTTTCTCCTCTCTTGTTTCTCTTTTATGAAGAATAAAATCTCCCCCTTACTCCTTTCTTTTACTTCTTTCTATTCCATGTTGTGTACATGGGTAATTTTTATTTTTTGTACACAGCCATAAGGTCTGCCAATAATATTATTTCACGGTAACATAAATATAAAAATTATAGGTTTGTCTAATTATCCTCCATTCTTCATTATTGTCCTCTGAGTAACGATTGGTTAGTTCTCAGCTTCCATTAAAATATGGTATAATAATGAGTACTCTATTTCCACCTCCTTGTTCAAACAAATGTATTTATATACATTATTACGGTGGATTCGCAGTATCGGTAGAGGGTCGGGCGCCATGCTTTGACGTATAGAGTCACGGCCCTTGCTATTCTGAGTTCAAATCCCGCCGAGGTTAACTTTTCCTTTCATCCTTACGGGGTCGATAAAATAAAGGGTAATTGCTGGCCTTGTGCCAAAAGTAGAAACAATTATTACATTTTAATGATATCACACAGCATTAAGTAGGTTACCACCTGGTTTCACACATAAAGGAATTATTTTAATGGAGATAACATATCCCTACTTCTCTCCAGCACTCGTCAGGCTTCTTTGTTTATAAATATTGACGTTTGAAGACTATAGGAGAGCTGTGTTAATAGATTATCTCCAATAGAATAATCTAATCCGGTACGTAACCGGATAGTAATTCATATAATATTGAGTAATTTCGATATCAAATAACTGTGTAGCTCTTCTACTGATATAGAGCTCTATCATATTTGTTGATTATTACACTGCACACACACATACAAATATATATATACATACACATATGTATATATTTTTGAATAAAATATATGAATTAGAATATGATAATCATTATTATTTCTTATTGTAAATTCAATGTATAAAATCTAACTCATACATACATTTATACAAACAAGCAAATGTGCATACATGTTGTGTTGAACTTTAGTGGGTTTCAACGAGTGTTCAACTTCATTGAACAAAGGGAACAGACTGCTCGTGAAATTATCGTGTAGGTTGCTGATTATTTTACAAACCTTATCGTAGTTCTCAGAGATCCAGTGTGACATTGTTTAACCCTATAATACCTAGGCGTTTTAAGGGCTCCGAAAGTCTGGGGGGTTCTCAGAGCCCCCTGCTTTATTCCTGAATCAATGACGCTATGAAAATGAAATATGGCAAAATTATAGACCATTGATATGTAAGCATTTCTGCATTACAGAAATGTTGCTGACATCATCACTTTTCTGATGACCTCATCAGTTGTACTCAGATGTCTTGAAATTTACTACTTTAAGGAATCGATCGACTTTCGTCAAATCGGACCGAGGAAACAATGTTTCCGTTGGTCTTTCCAATTGCTAATACTATCTATCGGTCGCAACTCCAGGTAGAAGGAGCAACGTGAAATAAAGCGTCTTGCTCAAGGACATAACGCATCGCCCGGTCAGGAAATGAACTAACAACATTTAATAGTGTTCAAAATGTTCCAGAACCACCAAGGCTACGGCCATGAAACGTTACAGGGATATAGATACTGAATATGTATGTATATCATGTACCTTCTCTTTGCTATGTATGAAAAAACAACAACATTGCATTGTCAAAAGTTTTGCAAAATGGATAAAATATTACTGCTATGAAAACGATGGGGTTGCCATATCAACCGTTGACATGCAACTCAAGATACTTACATTATATTGGTAATGCTCTTTGGCAATATTGCTTTGGTTACAAAGTCTGTATAATCAAATTTTGTAACAAGGAAAATCGAAGAAATATTATCATTTTAACTCCTGCTGCTTCTGGGGCAGTGCGCAAAATGCTTCAAAATCTGTTATCTGAGCATACAACAGGGTAAATGTTAGGAAAAGTCACACAATTTCAGACAAAAATCTGCTTCCTTTCAAAAAGTTATGCACAAAAAAAAAAAAAAAAGAAATCAACGAGGACGGGCTTTCAGAGCTCCCCACCCATGCATAATAGGGTTAAGACAAATCTATTGATTTGAATTACATGTACAACTCATTTTTGCTGGTGGAGTGGGATGGAGCAACTTGAAATAAAGTGCCTTGCTCAAGGACTCAACACGCTGCCAGAAAATGAACGAATTATCTTATGGTCAAGATATGAACAAATTAATTACTAAACCACACGCCTTCACGCATGCATAAACGCACGTATATGCAAAAATGATAATGTATGCATCGCAGTTTCGAGAATGGCTATCCTTTATGTGGCAAGAACATGACGTTTTAACCCTACAAAGAACTTAGATTTCTTTCTGCATATGCTTCCGCGAAAGAAAAAAGAAAAGGCCATGTGCACGCAACATAGGTGAAATTCATTTAGATCAAGTGATGCCTGTGCTTGAAGCTTTTTTAAGTGGAGAAAGGCCCTGTACTGGACCAATCCCACACTCTGAACAATGATGAAAGGTATCCAAAAATAACAGGTCAATGCCATTGGCTGCTATCGAAAATCAGGTTTTGCATTAGAATTTTCCTTCTAGAATGATGTCCTAACAAGGACTAGGTCTCTCACTCCCGGTGTGCTAACCACGCGCTCAATCACCAAACAGAGTACTTCCATATCTTGGCGCATACATACACACATACATACATACACGATGGCTGCAAACTCTGCCAAGAGTTTTGCAATCGCTTGTCAGATTATAGAGTTTGGTGGACTTTTAGGCTACGGCCAGCCACACAAACCTGTAACATATACTGAACAAACAATGCCTGTGCTTCGAAGGTTTTTTAAGTGGGGAAAGGCCTTGCACTCGACCAATCCCACTCTTTGAGCATCGAAAACACTACCCGAAAAGGAGAACTGGTCAACATCATCGGATGCTTCCGAAGCCGCTGGTTTTTTTCAGAGTTTCCCTCTCCTAGAAAGGTGTTGTGTCAACAAATGAAAACAAAGTACTATTTGGATGGCCGTTGACTCTGCTGAATTCTTCCGCCCTTTGCGAGGTCTTGTATTTCATGCAGCAGGGTGTCCAAATATCACTCTCCTCAACAAGCAAGCTTGGTGGGGTTGCCGGTTTAGTCGCCGACGACCCGACCATGAGACAGGTTGTACTGGGTTGCATGTTACCAATAGCACCCGAGAGCGACCTGACATAACACATACATATATATATACATACATGCATGCATATATATACATACATACATGCCCGTCAACAATAGATATGTAAGTGTAGACGACCGACTAAAATATATTTTGAGATTATTTTCTTGATAATTATGCCGAACTAACTCAACCTAGATCTGTAATGTTTTGTTTCTTTTGTTCTAGATAAGAGAAACATCTTTTACTCATCAACTAACCGGTGCTTTTAAAAGCCCTTGAAAATCCTGATAACGTGGTTAAAAAATTGCCGGGAATGAAGCTCAACTAAACTTAAACCACTTCAGTCAGCTTTCACCACATATCGTTCTCAGCTGGAGAAATAGGTATCACAGATAGAAAATACTATTCCAATTATTTTTCGAGACATCAAAAAACGAGCTAAAAGCTCATACAACAAAGATCAATAATAATTGTTCCCGATTTTAGCACAATGTCAACACACTTTGGCGAGGGGAAAGTCGTTACTGGTACATTATCTTATTGACCCCGTAAGGATGAAATGCAAACTAAACCCTTCGGGACTTGAAATCATAACATAAAGGGGCGTCTATGCCACAAAGCATGGTGTCCGACGCTCTACCGATACTGCCAATCCGCTTCCTTTAGCATGGAACGAGAGATCGATAATAATGTAAACGATCACCTATCACAATTACCATCGTTCAGCTCTTTTATATCTCTGACGGAGAATCATTGTGGAATATGTACAGTGAAAAATAATTTTAAAAAATAGTTTGAAAATTCCAATTTCCAAATTCCAATTTCCAATTTCTCTAAACTATCATTACATAGCATGCTATTTTTTAACGAAAGCCAGAAAATAACAACCATTAACAAATTAAGAGTTATTGACGAAACCACAGGGGACTATATAAAGATATATCATAATATCTTATGTCCAGCTGCTATCACTCTGAAAGAACCTCAAGGCGATATCTGCAATACACGTTGTAAAGAAATAGTTAAACATTTTTAATCAGGATGGATAAGAAAACTAAGAGAAACCATTTATCATTTGCATTTTTGTCAAATATACACACAAGAATACACAAACATGGTGCTGAAGCAGTTGGTAGGCAAGTTTAACACCTTCTTTCTAACCATGAATCAACTTTCAGATACCTGGACAAGAGAAATAATACAAAACTCGCTAACATCACATCCATATCATCTTACAAACGAATAACATTAAGTTGTAACTGTACTGAATATTGATACTGCATCAAAATCTTGCATCAACAAATCATACTTCATTTCTTTGGTTTCTCCTATATTAAATATTATCATAGACCACCTTCTTCTATAAAGGGTAGTGTCTTCGCACAATTAAACCGTCGGTATCTGTGTGTGAATGCGTGTCTCGATGAATGTATATATATATATATTATATATGTATGTATATATATATATGTATATGTATATATATATATATATATATATATATATATGTAAAGTTATATTTAAAATTGTTGGGTTACAACTAGTAAATATTTATAACTGATATAAAAGCACTCGACAAATATTTGGAGTATATTTACAATATTAAATAAATGGAAAACTATATTTATAAAACCATATTTATTTCATTATATATATTTCGGGGATATCATATTAACAATATGCTATGCCTTCATCAGACAAAATACAATATAAACAGTTTTATAGATAAATATATTCGACATACCGTAATAAACATCAACTTCATTTGAAGAGGTTTACTCTAGCAATGAAAATACAGAGAGAAAGAAAGAGAGAGAGAAAAGAGGGAAAAACGAAAGAAAGAAAGACAAAACGAAGAGAAGGAAGAAAAAGAAGAAAAAGAAAAAGAAGAAATGCATGGAACAAAATGTAAAGAGACAGAAAGATATATATATATAGAGAGAGAGAGGAAATAGAGATAGATACATATATATATATAGAAAATTAGGTAGTGGGAGGTCATTTTGAGTAAGTGTATCAATGATACATTTATTTATTTATTTATTTATTTATTTATTTATTTAGCTCAAGTATTAATGTAAGGGAGATATATAGAGAGATATAGAGAGATATATATATAGAAAAAAATGTAAATTTATTATGTAATATTCTTTCGTAATATTTTTTAGTTTTCTATTCTATATTTTTACTTATTATTATGTTTATAATATAATATATATTTTCGATTAGTATATTGAAATCTGCTCTCTATTTCTGCTTGATAGATAATCTTGTAGAGTAATCGCAAGAATAATAATACGCTCAAATTTTTATACCACATTGAGAATGTTTTCCGATAACTTAGAATTTGCGGAGTGAATCAGTTGGATTCACATTGAGATTTGTAGCTGTCACATAGACATATGAATTTTTAAAACTAAACATAAGATAATGAATTTTCACACATTGTGAATACTTGTTTCATTCAGGAATACTGATATTTACAGTGTAGTGTAAGTTTTATAAATACTAATACATTAAAACATAGGGTTTTCTACGCCTCGAATATGTCTGGATATTTTTAAATTTTTTTCTCTCTATATATCTCTCTATATCTCTCTATATATCTCCCTTACATTAATACTTGAGCTAAATAAATAAATAAATAAATAAATAAATAAATAAATGTATCATTGATACACTTACTCAAAATGACCTCCCACTACCTAATTTTCTATATATATATATGTATCTATCTCTATTTCCTCTCTCTCTCTATATATATATATCTTTCTGTCTCTTTACATGAAGCTCTTCACTTTATCTATTTTTCCATCTCTCTATTTTGTTCCATGCATTTCTTCTTTTTCTTTTTCTTCTTTTTCTTCCTTCTCTTCGTTTTGTCTTTCTTTCTTTCGTTTTTCCCTCTTTTCTTTCTCTCTTTCTTTCTCTCTGTATTTTCACTGCTAGAGTAAACCTCTTCAAATGAAGTTGATGTTTATTACGGTATGTCGAATATATTTATCTATAAAACTGTTTATATTGTATTTTGTCTGATGAAGGCATAGCATATTGTTAATATGATATCCCCGAAATATATATAATGAAATAAATATGGTTTTATAAATATAGTTTTCCATTTATTTAATATTGTATATATATATATATATATATATATATATATATATATATATATATATATATATATTGTTATATATATATATATATATATATATATATATATATATATATATATATATAAATTTTGAGTATATGTTGGTTGTATACCAACACTGAAGTATGCAGATTGGAGCACTCGACGAAGTGCGCAGGTTGGTTTGGTTACTCCGGAGTAATGTAAAATAAAATAAAAAATAAATAAGTCAAATGTTTAAAATTTAGCTTCGTTTATTACTGCTAATAAACGAAGCTAAATTTTAAACATTTGACTTATTTATTTTATTTTATTTTATTTTATATATATATATATATAAAACATGAGAAGAAAGAATACTGCGTGGTTGCACATGGGTTACATATGATAAAAATAGTCCTTCATCAGCGATTTTCCAACCTTCATTGGTATTTCATCGCTTTAAAAATCTTCTACCTCCAGTTGGTGCGAGCGATAGCTAAATAAAGCGCGAAGGATAGCAACGCAAAGATAAGAAAAAACAAGCACATGGGAGTCCGATCAGCTTTAGCTGTGTGGATTTCATGGGCGAGAGACTACAGACTGTCCGACGCGAGTGAGGTGTGAGCAGGAAAAGACCCCACTACAGGCCAAACGGGAGGAAGTGAGAAGGGGAGAAGCAGAGAGTGAGTGAGTGGAAGTGCGAGGAAGAGGCCAGTCGAGAGAAAGTGTAACTGACAGAGGGGACGAAAGAAGGTGAAAGAAACAAAGAGAGAGGGGAAGCAGTAAGAGAGAAACAGACAAACGCAGCTGGGGAAAATACTTGTCTCGCTCGCTTTACGCGATTTACTTGTCCCAATAGCTTTATTTAGCTATCGCTCGCACCAACTGGAGGTATATGATTTTTAAAGCGATGAAATACCAATGAAGGTTTGAAAATCACTGATGAAGGACTATTTTTATCATATATATATATATATATTGTTTGCTAAACCAATTCAGAAATGATATATATATATATATATATATATATATATATATATATTGTTAGAGCTATATATTCCTAAATAATATATTTTTCTATCTTTATTTAAAACTAAAAAAAAATATGTAATGTTTTCATGTTCTACTTGATTCTATGCTTTTTTTTTTACAAGATATAAATAATGTTGTTTCCATAACAGTATCTGTAAGAGTTCCCTCTGTTTTATTTTTGGTATTTTAGTGCAAAATTTACAACGCGATGTTATGGTGCAGCGAGTCGATATTTTGTATTTTAATTTCCAAGAGATAGCGAAACGTATAGACCAGCTTTTTCTTGAAAAATTATTTTTCTTTCTGCCCTTTGCTCAATCTCCTCTATCTCTCTATTTCTTTATTAATTTCTATATTCGGATAAAAGGCTAGCGTCCAAAACGTTAAGACTATTCCTATGAAGGCGTGAAACTAATATTTAACTTCGTTGTCCCTCATCGTCTGTTGTATTTTCTCCGTATACTTTTCAAATACACACACACATACACACACGCGTACACACACACGTACACACACACGTACACACACGCACACGCGCACACGCGCACACGCACAAACACACACACACACACACACACACAAACACACACACACACACATACACACACTCACATATATAGGGTAAGGGCAAAGGGTATATATATATATATATATATATTTATTTAATATAGAAATGGCTTCTAAAAGACTAGAACTGTTTCATTCGAAGGATATCATCAGGAAAGGGCTTTCCTGACGATTTCCCTCGAATGAAACAGTTCTAGTCCTGTAGAAGCCATTTCTATATTAAATATATATAATCTGCTATGTATTGAGGACCTTATTTACTGTGGTCACTCCCGATTGAACCCGGGGCACACACACACACACACACACACACACACACACACACACACACACACACACACACACACACACACATACACACACACACACACACACACACACACACACACACACACACACACACACACACACACACACACACACACACACACACATACATACACACACACATATATATATATATATTTCCTGATGATTTCCTCCGAATGAAACAGTTCTAGTGCTGTAGAAGCCATTTGTATTATATATATATATATATATATATATAAAACTGAAGATGTCTGTCTGCGTGTGTGTGAGTTTGAATCCCCAAAACTCGAGAAACACTCAACTGACTTTGCACATGTAATACTTATGTTTCAGGGAGTGTTCTGAGCAAAATCGATTTCAAATTTTCAATGCCCTAGGGACCGCATTAGGCGATTTAGCGATCTCTCTCTATAATTCTTAGTCTTTCTCTTTTTAGATAGATACATACATATAACGTCGCGCCCTTATAATATCTGTCTGTATGTCTGGCTGTCTGCATTACGTCACTTCCCTGAGGATGTCTGTGTGTGTGTGTGTATGTTTGTGTGTGTATGAGTGTGTGTGTGTTTGTGTGTGTGTGTGTGTGTGTGTGTGTGTGTGTGTGTGTGTGTGTTTGAATCCCTAAAACTCGAGAAATACCCAACCGACCCTTTTCAAAATTTACATGTGTATTTCAGAGAGTGTTATGCACATAAGAAAATTCAACTTTTTGATCCCCTAGGGCCCACATTAGGTGTAAAACTGCGTTTTTTCAGGTTTTTAGGTTTTTTTTTAGGCGTTACCTCAGACCGATTTCCTTGAAATTATAACTATGTATTAGTCAGTCTCTTCCTCATACTGTGAGCAAAGAAAATCCAACTTTTTTATGGCCTAGGGCCCGAATTAGGTGAAACACTTCATTTTTTCAGCTTTTGAGGGCTTTTTCGAGGCGTTACGTCTAAACGATTTTCCCAAAATTTCAAGGCATATAATGCCCGTAAAAAATATTCATTTTCTTGATCCCTAGGGCCGCATTAGGTGAAAACCTGCATTTTTCCGGCTTCATCGAGTAAGATCTTAAAGATTATCCAGCCATCAGAGATTTCGGTTTATTTTCTTTACATATTGTTTTTTAAATATTGTTCTTTACATATGCAGTTTTTCCATGATTAGGTCTGTTGGCGGCCCGCATTCCAAAATACCTTATCCCGTGCAACGCCGGGTACCATTGCTTGTATATATATATATGTGTATGTGTGTGTGTGTGTGTGTGTGTTGTGTGTATGTTCGTGTAAACGTGTATGAGTGACTTTGTGTGTTTGTATGTGTGTATACGCACTTAAAATCTATTGAATGTCCCAAAAGTAAGTTCACATATATATATATACATATATATATAAATAGTGAATATATATATATATATATATATTTATATATATAAATAGTGGAAACTGGAACGGTAACAAAAACAGAGAGGCAGTACAAACAAAGGTTTATTATTTAAGTCGTTTGGAAGCCTCGACAATGCAAATGGGTAAATCTCCGGGTAACAAGGTCCGGTGGTGGAGAGAGAGATGTAAGTGGGTGTACGTTGAGATGCGTGGTGTGTATAACATGTGTGAGATGTGTAGAATGAAGGGAAGAGTATAAAGGATAAAAATAAAAGTAACAACACAAGAGAGAGTTACCTTGGGAGAGATTTAATAGTACCTATATATTTCGGATTCACATCCATCAAATGGGTTTTTTTCCGGGGTGGGGGAAAAGGTTGTCTGTCGGACAACTCGGAACGCGTCTTTCGCTGTTTGTTGATTTGAATATCTGAGGTATTCGGCCGAGCGCGCGTGCGCGTGAAATGGGGTCGGTCGTACAGAGGTCAGCGGCCGAATGAGGGAGTGGGATGGCGCTAGCTGTCAGTCCATTCTCTGCCTGTTTGTTAAATGTTACTGTGTGTGTGTGTGCGTGTGTTGTTGTCTCGCTTGAGTGTGTGTGTGTGTTGTTGCCTTGTTCATCTGTATTGGCAGTGTAGTATGTTCCTATGGTGGAATGCTACTGTGTGTGTGTGTGTGTGTGTAGTTGTCTCGTTTGCCCTGGTTTTGGTGTGTTCCTTGATCCGGATGTGCAAAGGTCGAATTGTGCTACCTATGTAGTATTGGTTGCA
>OZ024740.1:278228028-278233028 GCA_964016885.1 Eledone cirrhosa | reverse complement strand
TCTGTCGATGAAGAAAAAGTGTCCTTTTACCATGCCTTGAAAGGTGTTTTAAGAAATATCCCTCAGGCAGACAAAGTCAACGTGCTTGGTGACGTTAATGCTAGAGTGGGTAGGAATTTTAACACATGGAATGTAATCGGAAGGCATGGGGTGGGGAAGTGTAACAACAATGGTATGCTCCTGCTGCAGATGTGTGAGGATCTGGATCTGTGTGTTACCAACACCGTGTTCCAGCAAAAGAACAAATTCAAGACCACATGGATGCATCCTGCATCTAAGGAATGGCATCTTTTGGACTACGTCCTAGTCAGGATGCGTGACAGACAGGATGTGCAGTGTGTTCGTGCTCTTCGTGGAGCTGAGTGCTGGACGGACCACCGCCTGGTACGCGCAAAGGTGAAACTAATCACTAAACGTAAAATCCGGGCTCCTGGTGTAGCCCTGCCCAAAAGATTGAATGCTGCTCGTCTTAAGGATAAAAATATGAAGAAGACATTGGAAGAAGATATGCAGGTTGCAGATCTTGGTGAGGATTGGCCGACCCTTAAAAAGTCGGTTTATGATGTAGGCAGGCGTGTTCTGGGATTGGTGCAGAGAAAACATCAGGACTGGTTTAATGAGAATGATGTACATATAGAAGACTTGTTGGCTGATAAGAGGCGTGCTCTGTCACGCTACTTGACGGCAAAACCACAGGAGAGGAATACGTTGCATGAGGAACTCAAGGATGTAAAATCACGTGTTAGGCGGAGTCTTTCTCAGATGAAGGATCAGTGGTGGAGTGAGAAGGCTGGTGAGATACACACTGCGTCAGATTCCAATAACACAAAGCTGTTGTACAGTCTCTTGCGTGAGGTTTATGGACCGTCTTCTTCTCTGGTGACATCGTTTCGCAGCAAGGATAGCAAAGAACTTCTTCGTGACTCACAAGGAATTCTACGAAGGTGGCGAGAGCACTTTGATGATCATTTGAATCAGCCGTCTGTCGTCAATGAAGATTTCCTCAATCTCATTCCAGAAAGTCCTGTGAAAGTAGCTCTCGCAGTACCTTCGACGCTTGTAGAGGCTGCAGTCGCTATCTCGAAGCTGAACAGTGGAAGGTCTCCAGATATGGATGGCATACATGCTGAGCTCCTACAATATGGTGGTGAGAGACTCCTGCAACATCTTCACTCTTTGTTTGGCAGGATATGGGCTAATGAATCCGTACCTGAGGACTGGAGAGATGTAGTAATGGTGATCTTGTACAAGGGAAAGGGTAACAGGAATGATTGTGGGAACTACAGAGGTATATCATTGCTTTCTGTCATAGGGAATGTTTTATGTAGGGTGCTTCTGGACCGTCTGCTGACACACATTGCAGATTGTGTTCTTCCTGAAAGTCAATCTGGTTTTCGTGCTGGATGCGGTGCTACTGATATGATCTCAGCTAGACAACTCCAGCAGAAGTGCATGGAACAAGGTTTGGATCTGTATCAGGTTTTTGTCGATCTGACAAAAGCTTTCGATACTGTTAACAGAAATGCATTATGGAAGGTTCTCCAGAAACTTGGTTGCCCTGATAAGTTCCTTGCTTTAGTTAGGTCTTTCCATGACCACATGAAGGCTTGGGTTAATGTCAGAGGTAACATGTCGGAGCCTATCTCAGTAAAAAATGGAGTGAAGCAGGAGTATATTCCAGCACCGACCCTGTTTGCCATATACTTTGCAATGGTTTTCTGTATTGCATTCAGGAATTGCGAGAATGGTGTTTACATCCGATATCGAACCTCAGGCAGCATATTTAACATCAGGCGCTTTGCTGCAAAGACAAAAGTATTTACATCAATCATAAGTGACCTCTTGTATGCAGATGATTGCGATCTTGTAGCGCATAAAGAGAGTGATTTACAGCACATTTTGAATGCATTTTCTGACGCTTGCACTGCCCTAGGATTGACTGTCAGTCTCAAGAAAATCGTCGTCATGTACCAACCTGCCTCTGGTAAGCTTTACAATGAACCAAATATCTATATGTATGGTAAACGACTTGGAGTGGTTGATCAGTTTGTCTACCCGGGAAGCACTGTTAATCGATACAGCAACCTTGATAGTGAAATCTCACTTAAAATTAAGAAAGCAAGTGATGCTTTCGGAAAGCTAGAAAGGCGACTCTGGGGTCGGCGAGACATATTCAAGAAGACAAAGGTAAAAGTATACAAGGCATGTGTGCTCTCTTCTCTTCTTTATGCCTGCGAGACCTGGGTCACATATCGACACCACCTTAAGCAACTGGAGCGTTTCCATCAGATGTGTCTCAGACGGATCCATGGCGTTCACTGGAGTGACCACATCAGTGATATCGAGATTTTGGAAAGCTCTATGTGTGACAGTATAGAAGTTCTTGTGCTTAAGCAACGACTCCGTTGGAGTGGTCACCTTGCCAGGATGAAGGATTCTAGAATACCAAAACAACTCATTTATGGAGAGTTAATTAAAGGAAAACGACCACCACATAAACCAAAAAAGAGGTATAAGGATTCATTGAAAGCCTCTTTGAAAGACGCTAACATCTCTTCTGATACATGAGAAAATATTGCTGCTGTTCGTAATAAATGGAGAAAGACTGTATATGAGGGAAAAGTTGCCTTTGAGGCATCTCGAATCGCATACGAGAAAGTAAAGCGGGATGTGAGTAAGGGCATTGCTGTTGCACTTCCAGACTGAGAGGGTCCTCCTATGGTGCTGACATGCAGCGTCTGTACGAGACTGCCTAAGCAAAGTCATCTTCGCAGTCATAAAGTAAGACCAATGGTTGACTACCAGGCTGCTGTTGGAGATGCTACTCATCATGCTTGCCAAGCATGTGGTAGAGAATGTAAATCCACAGGAGGGCTCAAACGACATGCAAAAGTACATGAACTCCAACCCAGTGAATGTTTTGGTTGCCGACTCTGTGCAAGACATTTTAGATCATTGGCTGGGCTAAAAAGTCACATTCTATCGCAGCGCTGTTAGTTGCTATCGTGTGTGTGTGTGTGTATATAGATATGTTTCCGTGTGTGCGTGTGTATATATATATATATGTATATTATTATTGTTGTTGTTGTCGTTATTGTTATTTTTGTTATTATTATTATTATTGTTATTAATATATGTGTATATATATATGTTTTTATATATATATATATATATATATATATATATATATATATATATATATATGCCTTTCCTTTCTTCTGTCCTACGCCATTTTGTTTCTGTGACACACAGAAACAAAATGGCGTAGGACAGAAGAAAGGAAAGGCACAGAAACAAAGAAAGGAATACCCAGTCACTGAAGAGGTCACAGAGTGTGTGACGAAAGGACTATGACTATATATAAACAACTATCTGGTTGTGGAACCAACCAACCAACCAGAAATTTATAAGTTTGTAGATTTGTAAATTTATAAATTTATAAATATATAATAAATTGAAGTGAAAGCAACTGGTGCGTGTGTTTCTTATTGACAACATGACCCTCCCAAAGTATAACAATATCGGTTTCAACACACGATTTCAGATAAAGAATCTTGCTAAACAAATTCAGAAACGAAATATATATATATATATATATATATATATATATATATATATATATATATATATATATATATATATATTATATATTATATATATTATATATATATATATATATATATATATATATATATATATATATATATATATATATATATATATATATATATATATATATATATATATATATATATATATATATATATATATATATATATATATATATATATATATATATATATGTATTTATTAAAATAACAGGTTAAAGTTTAAGCAAAGAATCGCTGCTTTCACCCTTAATGGGATCTTCTGAAACTAACAAAGTCAATCTGTAAACGCAGAAGTGGATATTTAAAAAAACGTTGCAACCGGAGGAAGACAGGAAGACGATACTTTGGTTCGTGGAAACGTTCCCTGGAAAAGAACTGGAAAAAACGAATATAATACGTCATTAATAGGAGCGGAGAAAAACAATTACACACAAAGACAGAACTACGTTTATGGTATAAAAGAAGTCGTAGACTAATGTTCTCTTAGGTGGTTCATAGAGAAGTTCTCTGGCAATGAACGAAAAAAAACGAAGATAACACGTCATATGTGGATCGTGGAGAACAATTGCACCCAGAGACAAAACCACGTAAATGGTATAACTAAAGTCGTAGACTAAAATTCTAACTAGGAAACCGAACGATTCCCCGCTTCAGAGTTAAGAATAAAGTAAATAAAATACAATACAGAGGTAATTGAAATTAAATAAATACATACACGCATCCAAATACGTATATACACAAGCATACGCGAAAACACTCGCCATAGGTATACAAAACCACGCACATATACATATGTGTGTGTGTGTGTGTATACAAATAAATAAGTAATTAAATAAACGTATATAAATAAATAAATACGTATATAACAAGCGCACACACATACCTACATGTAAATACACAAATGTTCGGAGACGACGTCAACCAAAACATGAAGTACACATATACACACACCCAGCATACGTACGAACCCGCATACTCGCACAGACGCAAACCTCCCGTATACACATAACCAAAAGCATATGTACCAGAATATATAAAAATATACGCCATAACATATACAATAAAATATACGTACGAGAAAGTATACGTACCTTCACAAAACATACAGGTAATATATACTTACCTATGAAAATAAGTAATGGTATAAACATAACATATACTTAGCTACCACATCAAAACGTAAAATATCCACGTATAGATCGTACTATCCGTTAGGGTATAATGTGGGGCTGTAATACAGGAAAGTTTTGTGCAATTTATGTTTACAAGCCGAAATTGCCTCAGATTTTTTGTTTAAGATGTGGTCTGTGGAGTATTTCCAGGGCCTCAGCTGCGCAGAGGTGACATGGTCTTTTAATTCCGTTATACGATCTAGCCCGAGCTAGGATC
>OZ024740.1:278213028-278223028 GCA_964016885.1 Eledone cirrhosa | reverse complement strand
TGTTGTTGTTATTGTTGTTTAGCCCGCAAGTAATTTCTGATCGAGTAGGCCTATGATCAAAAACATGAAGTCGTGATCACCAAATCTTAAAACGCTAAAGGAATATCTTGAAGACAATTGGAGAAAATAAAGATAGAATTGTTTTGTCGACAACACATCAAAGACAAGAAAAAGCTACCCATGTTTCGGATAAAAATCTGGTTTTGATCTGAGATAATCATTCTCTGCGAAAAGAATGCAAACAAATTTTTTTTTGTAAATATACGAGTTACCATCACTTATCACAGTGGTATCCCGAAATATATTTTCCATGTGTAATAATGTTTTATAGAACTCCATTTAACCGATAGCCCTACCGGACTTTCGATGACAATGCTCTGATTCATTGTAACTTTGTAACATGTAGATACGAAAGACGAGATCACATTTTGGGTCTAACAATGCTTTTCCATTTCCTGGAGATCCTTTATATCGGATAAATAAAAACTGTGAAAACTGGCTCATAATGTTCAGTTGCTATGATAAAATCTACATACATTTTGTTCTTAAAAGAATATATTGCATATTTATATAATAAAAATTTCTGCCAAATATAAGCAGCTGCAAAGTTAAATACCTCACCATATATCAGGTAAATATATATATTTATATAAAGTATTTATTCATGAATAATTACGTTGCGTCTAAACGAAGCATATTTATCGTTAGGATATGAATCTACTTCATTCATTAATAAATGTTCTGAGCCGAGAATCTATCCTAGGATGATGTACATATTCAGGAAGCGGGCATCAATGTGTTGCGTAATGAGAAATACCAAAAAAAAAAAGAAGGATTACTGACAAAAGAAATCTAATTAGCAGATGTTTAGATATACCAAGTGTTGTGATTTATTTTTATTTAACGTTGAGATGCCCCTCCTGCTCTACGTTCGAACTCTGGCAGTTTTCATATAAAACAGTTCTAGTTCTGTCCTGTAGAAGTGTAGAAGCCATTTCTCTCCCCACCACTCCCCCCCTCTCTCTCTCTCTCTCTCTCTCTATCTCTCTCTCTATATATATATATATATATATATATATATATATATATATATATATATATTATATTTAGAATGTTGACAAGGGACACACGAGTTGAGATATATTAGGAAAATAAGGAAAACAGTAGAAAATGCTAATGGCATTTTCTCATAGAATAACAGTAAAAACATTTATTTAAAAAAAGGCTAAAAGTTGTTTAAGCTTCTTCACGCAACAGGAAATATAATTAAAAAGTGTATAATAAAATTATACACTTTTTAATCATATTTCCAGGATTCTGTGTTTGGGTGCGATCGTCACTATGGCGGGAGAATATACTGACCATTAACCATAAAGTGAGAATATAACTTAATGTTATGGTTAATATAATTTCTCATTGGAAAATACAATTACAGATCAGCGATTAAAAGTTATAAATTTAGAAATTTAAAAAAAATTTTATTTAAAGATTTAGACATCAGTCGAATATAAAAAAAATATCAAACAGGTTGATGTGTACATTAATAATAGAGATTGGGTTCAAACTTAGATATTAAGTGTTGATAGTTGTTGATTAACAATTAAATGTTAGAAGTAACATGACTTCGAGTGCTTGAATTGAATTGCATCAATATCTACCGTATATATATATATATATATATATATATATATATATATATATATATATATATATATATATATATATATAAGGAACCAGTAAGGTTCTTACTGATTCCTAATACCCACTCTACTACCTCAAGTATTGAGTACTTTGGTGCGTTATGGTCCACCTGGTTCCTTACCACATTTCCTTCGTTATATATATATATATATATATATATATATATATATATATATATATAAAAGTGGATGAATACTTCAACAGGTACTATGTACTTGTAGAAATATACAAGGTGTTTATAATATTTGTGGTTCAATGGTACTAATTTGAGATGCCAGAACAATATAAAAATAGCGGAGCAAGCGGTTATCAAACAATTCTTTAAATAAATTAAAAAACGATTTAAATAATCACCTGTTCAATTGCTGTTACCGACGGTTTCATCATTCCAAAAGATTGGAAATCCAGAGAATTTCCAATGGAAAGAAATGAATCTTCAGACAGCTCATTTCCACACCATAAGGTTGCTAGCCCCATAGTAAGTAAATATTTCGCTACCTGCCCAACGCATGCGGTCAGGCCGTTAAAATGACACACACGCAAAATCAGGTTATGTATGTATGTATGTATGTATGTATGTATGTATGTATGTATGTATGGAGAGATGACCCCTTAGCCTTTGTCAAGGCAGAATTCTAGGAGAAGGAAAACTCTGATATAACACCTGCAACCCTGATGGTATCCAATGATGTTGACTTGTTCTTCTTTTTGGTAAATATCATCTTGGTTAAGAGAGTGGGACTGGCTTTGTGCAGTGCCTTTGCTCACTATAAAAGCTTCACGGCACAGGCATTGCTTTGTATCTGGAGATCTCTCTGCACTTGTCATTACATGGTACCATGGGCCCAGCACTGTGTGTCAATAATTGTCACAAGTGTAGTGTTTGTACCAGAGTTTTCAAGTTGCTGGCTGGACTAAAAAGTCACACTCGTTCAGCGTATCGGTAGGGGTTCTCCTACATGGTTATAAAGTAGTGGCCGTACTCGAAAACGAGTTGGCAGCCACCATGTATGTATGTATGTATGTATGTATGTATGTATGTATGTATGTATGTATGTGTGTGTATGTGTGTGTGAGTATGTATGTATAAAGGTGACAGGTACCAGTCTGTCCAAACTGGTCGCTGGTTGTTTGGTCTGTTTTTATTTAGAATACTTTCTCAGATATTTCTTTTTTACTGAGTTTTAAAATATTTGTAGAAATACCCATGATTTCCTGAAATTCATTGTATAGAACAATGATTCATATATGGAGCTGCCCATGTGTAGCTTTACAATTACAGCTGGTTTCGAAGCTGCATGCTTTTAAATCTGAAGATGCTAGCTTTTAGCATGACCTCGTTGTTCATCCAATAATCCTGTCCCAAATAACCAGACAACGTTAATGAAAACACCTGAACAGACGCAAATTCCGATCATACAAACAATTGCCAATCATTTCTTTTAGAAACAGTAACGCCAACCTCCCGGTAGCGACGCACGACGGCCCAACGTTGAATATAACGCTACCATTTTTTATATAGAATGTCAACATCGAAAGCTGTTCGGGATATCTATCTAATTTACTCGGAATCGATTTGAAAGATACGGTGTTCAATATTCTCTCGCTCTCTCTCTCCCCCTCTGTCTCTCACACACACACACACACACACACTCTCTCTCTCTCTCTCTCTCTCTCTCTCTCTCTCTCTCTCTCTCTCTCTCTCTCTCTCTATATATATATATATATATATATATATATATATATATATATATATATATATATATATATATATATATATGAATGTATGTATAGTATATTTGGCAATATACCGTATGCTTAATTAAAAACATTTTGAAGACCATACGCTATCAGTTTTAAAGTACTGACTATGTTACTTACTTCTTTTCTTCGGCGAAAGAAGGGAGAGAAGCTAACAAACTGTCTGTTTCACGCTGCTGGCGATCATCAAAGCAACGTACTTCCCGCTTTCGCCGAAGATTATAGAAGGTGGATTCTTATAGAATTCCAGTAATAATCAGGAGTTGATTATACAGGGCGATTGCCGGTCCACCAAAAATTAGGTATTAGGTTTGGTGCTCTAAAATCTGGAATTCTATAAGAGTCCAGCTTCTACAATCTTCAGCGAAAGCGGGAAGTACGTTGCTCTGATGATCGCCAACAGCGTGAAACAAACGCTACATCGCTATTTCAGAGCACCAATCCTAATATATATATATATGTATATATATATATATATATATATATATATATATATATATATATATATATATATATATATATATATATATATATATATATATATACGTACATACATATATGTATACAGACGTACAGTAGTATGTATATATATACATACATGCACACATATATACATGCGCGTATCGGTTTACCGAACATTTATTATAATGCTCAGTTTGTTTGTTTGTAAACAAAGAAACAGCCCGAATTACGCCGTACAGTGTTTAGGCAACCACGTCACCTTTTTGTTCAACACTGACACAGGAACGATGTACTAGTTTCAAGCTTATTAGCTATCGTCAGCATCGTATACCTTCCTGCCAGATGGTTGAAAGTCTGAAAGTATATACTTTCCTTATGCATATTAACGGCTGAGCAGCCTAATTTGCATATCGAGTGAGTTCAGTCGGCCGGGCACACCGAAAACGATAAATGGAATAGAATGAAACGAAATTTCATTTCTCACTCTTAGTACGGCACATACTTAAATGTAAGTATGTATGTATGTATGTATACGTACATACATATATGTATACAGACGTACAGTACTACGGCGTAATTCGGGCTGTTTGTTTGTTTGCAAACAAACAAACCGAGCATTATAATAAATGTTCGGTAAACCGATACGTGCATGAGCCCGGCCGACTGAACTCACTCGATATGCAAATTAGGCTGCTCAGCCGTTAATATGCATAAGGAAAGAATATACTTTCAGACGTTCAACCATCTGGCAGGAAGGTATACGATGCTGACGATAGCTAATAAGCTTGAAACTAGTACATCTTTCCTGTGTCAGTGTTGAACAAAAAGGTGACATGGTTGCCTAATCACTGTACGGCGTAATTCGGGCTGTTTCTTTGTTTACAAACAAACAAACTGAGCATTATAATAAATGTTCGGTAAACCGATACGTGCATGTATATATGTGTGCATGTATGTATATATATACATACTACTGTACGTCTGTATACATATATGTATGTACGTATACATACATACATATTACATTTAAGTAAGTGCCGTACTAAGAGTGAGAAATGAAATTTCGTTTCATTCTATTCCATTTATCGTTTTCGGTGTGCCCGACCGACTGAACTCACTCGATATGTAAATTAGGCTGCTCAGCCGTTAATATGCATAAGGAAAGTATATACTTTCAGACGTTCAACCATCTGGCAGGAAGGTATACGATGCTGACGATAGCTAATAAGCTTGAAACTAGTACATCGTTCCTGTGTCAGTGTTGAACAAAAAGGTGACGTGGTTGTCTAAACACTGTACGGCGTAATTCGGGCTGTTTCTTTGTTTACAAACAAACAAACTGAGCATTATAATAAATGTTCGGTAAACCGATACGTGCATGTATATATGTGTGCATGTATGTATATATATACATACTACTGTACGTCTGTATACATATATGTATGTACGTATACATACATACATATTACATTTAAGTAAGTGCCGTACTAAGAGTGAGAATTGAAATTTCGTTTCATTCTATTCCATTTATATATATATATATATACAGGAAAAGGTTCAGGACGCCGACGGTAATAGCTGTCGAAACGGCTTGAGTCTGCCGTCGAGTTCCTAAACCTTTTCCTATTACCCACTGTACTACACAAAGCATCGAGTACTCTGGTGCGTTATGGTCCACCTGGTTCCTTACCACACTTCCTTCTTTATATATATATATATGATATAATTAAGGATGTTCTTTTAAGGGGATCAGAAAAATCTCAGTTAAATACAATACTCAATACCTTAGTATCGATAGATAAGAAGTATATTAATTTTGTATGGAAATTACTTCTACATGACTAGAACTGCTTCGTTCGTATGAATCCATTTATGAAACAGTTCTAATCCTGTAGAAGTCATTTTTATATAAAATATATAAATAATTATGATTGTGCATGTCTGGTAATACATGCATATATTTATATATGTGTACTTTGGTATTTTTGCGATAGGAATAAAGTTTAGATTATTCTGTAGGCTTACTGCTTAAAATTCGTGAAACATACAAGATTGTAAACTAGTTCGAAAATATTTACAAATCAAAAAATAAGTTACATTAAGTAAAAAAAAACCCACTCTTTAGATTAATATGTTTTGAACCGTAAATATTTAGAATCTGCCAATAATTTTTGTAATTTAAAATAAGAGAGATGATTCTTTTCAATAGAGAAACCGATGAAGAAATGTAGAGCGATTTATTTATATATTTATTTAGTGTTACATAATATATTTTGCTTTAAGTTGGAATGTATTAATGCATATTTCATTTACATTTGAAAGCATTAGTTAGTTTCACGTTCTGAAAATGTTAAATGCTATTGTTTCAGTTTCAATTTATTAAGAATAAAACTAAAATTACAACTGCAAACAAAATATATTTGTACACAACAAATGTTAAAGAAGTATACAACAAGAAGTACCGAAGTCGTAAATCCCATAACATAACCAGTCCTACATTATTAAAATATATAAGACAGTATAAAAAATAAAATACAGAATTGAATATTTAGTTTCGAGCTAAAGTATCTTGATTTTCTTCACATTTATTTTGTTTTATGATAGTTGGGGATGGTTATTCAATATATTGCGGGAGTTTGAGCGAATGTAGGTTCTTTTTCAGCACTTTATATTTATTTGAAAATTAGTAGGTGATTTTATCACAAATATCTTTAAGGACCTGTACATTGCTCTGTCAATGATTAGGAAATATTTTAAAGAACGAGGTAATCTGAGATTAATACAACTGTAATATCCAGGCGAAACTAGTCGAGGTGGTTATTCTATGTATACCCATTGTATGTATGCATATATATATAGGGAGTCGCATGGAGAACCGTGGAAATGAAAATAATGATTAAACGATTTATGTAACCTCAGGATTTTAATTTGTTATATATATATATATATATATATATATATATATATATATATATACTTTTCATACTTCTACTTTCACCTTCTCACCCGTCTATTTCTCTCTCACCCCAGTACCTTCATCGCGGCCAATCTCAAATATTTTCTATTTTTCTCTAAAAACATTTTTTTCTGATTTCGCCCTGCCCGTACCTTCAATCTTTCTAATATCGTTCTTTCTTCTGATGGAAGATTAGCGTCCGAAACGTTAATATCCTCTTCCTGTTATTTCAAGCCATAAACTAATATATTCCTTCTATATACTGTACTGATTGCGTTGTTATATATTTGTATGTATGTATGTATGTATGTATGTATGTATGTATGTATGTATGTATGTATGTATGTATGTATGTATGTATGTATGTATATATATATATATATATATATATATATATATATATATATACATACATACATACATACATACATACATACATATATATATATATATATATATATATATATATATATATATATGTGTGTGTGTGTGTGTGTGTGAATAATATCAGTATTATTAATAAAATAGACACGTAAGGTGGAAGGGACTGTGAAAACACTATACTTCTTAAGTTACAATTAGATAAAGCAAGAGCCTTCCAAGCCTCTCTCTCTTAAATAACTGTCATAAATATAGGTGGACTAGATCACGGCTGATTTAGCAACATGACAATACTTAAATAAAAATCAACTATATGTTACTTGGAAACACCTTAAAGATAAGCATTTTCTTAGATACCAATTCAGACCAAGGTATTATGCAAAAAGAATTACATCTGCTTGATTATCTAGTACATTTGAAACACCCACGAAAACAATTATGATGCTAAACATCGTTGGCAACAGAATAAGAGAAATAGTGTGTTTGTGTGATCTAAATCTTATTATAAATATAAACACTATCAATTTAACATAACTGTTTTTGAACACTTATTTCCAAATATCGCTTTCAGTTATTAAATTCAAAAGCAGACTCCACAGCAAGAATTTTGAATACATAAATATTACATGCAAAACAAAAAAGTGTTGGCGTGTTTATATATGTTTACATAGGAACAACAATTTAGTGAAGCATTGGTGGAGCTGGGGGATCTTAAGAGTTGCAATCTTATTCATTCTGCATAAACTAAGACAAAATTAGTGCTATACGCAGTCACCCCTGGGGTTTCATTCCATGCATATGACGATACATTAGATTCACATATAAAAAAAAGAGACATGGAGCTCAATTTTAAAATTTCAGTCAACACTAGACTTAACACTAGTGTTAATTTTCAATATATAACTTTAGAGAAAACCAACGGAGTGGAGAGCTGAATGAGAATCTACTGTATATGAATATATGAATATAAATGTGTGTATATATATATATATATATATATATATATATATATATATATATATATATAACGAAGGAATTGTGGTAAGGAATCAGATGGACCATAACGCACCAGAGTACTCAATACTTAGGGTAGTAGAGTGGGTAATAGGAAAACGTATGACCCCGACGGCAGAGCTCAAGCCGTTTCGACGGCTATTTCTGGACTAAATTAGAATTTTTAGCCTGGTAAATAAATAGCCGAACTTGTCAAGGAGTACTTCCTTATATGGGAAGATTGTAGTTGTCGAGAGGATTGGTCAAAATTTGTTTTAAACACAAATAAGTCTATCATTGCATTTGGTGGGAGGTAGGGGTGGCTGAACTTGCCTGTAGAACAATGAGGGAGTGAGTGGAGCCGGTCAAGCGTTGAAAGTGAAATATATACAGCAGATTCTAAGGATAGTGTATGAAAAGAAAACATAGAGAAAAAGAAAAGAGGTACATCTACTTATGTAAGCTGGGGTACATCTACCTACCCCATCTTACATAGGTAGATGTACCTCTTTTCTTTTCCTCTATGTTTTCTTCTCCCTCCTGTCTAATCCTATCACTTACTTCCACCCCCGATCTTCTTCCTCGTCTGTTGTTCCCCTTTCGCCTACCCCGATGCAGTCCATCGGGCCTCTGTAGCCTCAGTACCCCACCCCTGTAATTTTAAGATAGAATTGACCGAATACGTTATACTAACCATTTATAGCAGATGTGTTAGACAACTGTAATTTTGTATCATTTTTGTTACTACTCCAATTCTACAATTTCAAAATTTCTTATTTAGTATTTTCTATTCTCAACTTATTAACCTGTAATTGTAAGATAGCATTGGCGGAATACGCTTTAATAACTATTTATAGCAGCTGTGTTAGACCCCTGAAAAGTTTGCATTATATCTTTTCACTACCCACTTCTACAATTTCCTATTTAGTATTTTCCATTCTCAACTTATTAGCCTTTTCTATAGCCTTGGCCATACAAGTAACACCTACTAATTAGAGCAGCTGTTTCTAGACTGTACTGTTTTTTTTTCATTTCTTACTATCTAATTTTATATATATTTTTCTTTTATATTTCTTTCTATTATTTTTTATTGTCTCCTACTCTCATTTGACTTACCTATTCTATAATCTCCCTCCTCCGTTTTCTCCAGAACAATTTTTTCGACCTTTCATACACTATCCTTAGAATCTGCTGTATATATTTCACTTTCAACGCTTGACCGGCTCCACTCACTCCCTCATTGTTCTACAGGCAAGTTCAGCCACCCCTACCTCCCACCAAATGCCATGATAGACTTCTTTGTGTTTACAACAAATTTTGACCAATCCTCTCGACAACTACAATCTTCCCATATAAGGAAGTACCCCTTGACAAGTTCGGCTATTTATTTACCAGGCTAAAAATTCTAATTTAGTCCAGAAATAGCCGTCGAAACGGCTTGAGCTCTGCCGTCGGGATCATACTTTTCCCTATATATATATATATATATATATATATATATATATATATATATAGAGAGAGAGAGAGAGAGAGAGAGAGAGAGAACGTAAAACTTGTTGACGAAGTAAATCCTTTGTTCTGTCGTCAAAAGCCATTAACTTGCAGACTGCTGCAAGCGGAATTTGTCGATCTCGGATTTACAGAAACCTAGTGGAGATGTTGTATGTTATATGTGATGTATATTGTATGCTATACGTTATGTGTTGCATTCGATGTCTACGCGACGGTCCAGGTCAGTCACAAAAT
>OZ024740.1:278198028-278208028 GCA_964016885.1 Eledone cirrhosa | reverse complement strand
AGTAATGTAAATTTAGAAACTTTAGCACCTCCTTTAGTTAATTCCACCACTCCAGTTCCTAATATAATTAACCCTGGGCCACTTGCCAATAACACTGTAAATAATCTTAATCGTAAATGCAACTGCCCTATTAGAACTAATTGTCCTCTTTATAATTTCTGTCTCGATAAAAACCTAGTATATGAATTTAAAGTGGTAACTAGTACCAATACCTATACCTACATTGGCTCTACTTCTACCTCTTTTAAAGCAAGATTCTATAATCATCCTTCTTCATTTAAATATCCACTTAAAAGGACCAGCACCGCACTCTCAGAGCTTATTTGGTGCTTAAAAGACAAAAACATTAATTACGAAATTTCTTGGTGTAAAATCTACAACGCTTCTCCATACTCCAATGCTTCCATATCTAGTGTTTGTAATTTATGTCTTGTAGAAAAATTTACCGTTATCTCGAATTTCAACTCTATAATAAATAGAAGAACAGATTTATTTGGTCTTTGTAATCATAAATCCTTCAAGACCTTTCACAAAGTATATAGCTAATGACCTATAACTTTTTCCACGATAACGGTTACATTTTTTTACACATATCTTTTTACTTATATATTCTTTTTACATATATATATATTTTTAATATATTTTTTTTACACATATTTCATTATATTCTACAATGTATTAATTTAGTTTTGTGAGCATATTTTAAGCCTTTGACCTTTTTTCGATAGCCTTAAATTTTCGCTCAAACCTTCGTAGATTGTGTAAACAAACTATGACGTCATATGTTTTTAGACCTCTAATATTTTAGACCTCTAATATTTGAATACCATCTATAATATTCGCACATACACCTCATCAATTTACTTTTTAACCGTTATCTACAGCTGTTTTCATTTTGACAGCGTTCCTGAACAAAAGTCTCTCTCTCTCTCTTTCTCTTTCTATCTCTTCCTTCTTTCTTTTTTCTTTTTTCTTATCCTCACTTTCTTTTTCCTTTTCTCCTTCTTTTCTTTTTTTCTATTTTCCTATCTTTTTCTTACTATTATATATTTTCTGTCATATGTAGGATTTGCACCTTCCTTTTGACAAGTGTTTTTAGGCCTCATATCATGTTACCTTATTTTATCTGATGAGAACACAATTTTTGCCCCAGGATGATGCATAATAAAATATATGGAACTTCTTTAACCATCTTTTAATTTCTTCTTTAATATATACTCCAGTTTTACCAACTGTTGAGTGCTACTTATCTGATATATGCATAGTTTTATTGTTCTACAATATTACTCACCTGCTACATATATATATATATATATGTATATATATATATTGTGTGTATTGATTTATATAAATCTGGTGTGCCTGTCTGTGCGTGTGTATGCATGTATGTCACAATAGACAGTGCCGGTTACGATAATAAATATAAATAAATAATAAGACATGGTATAAGCTGAATGACACTGAAAGCTTGGAGCAGACTGACAAATGAAGATTTCCCACTCTTTAGCTGTTATTTGGACGTCTTCATTGTTTAGATTGTTGAGATATAGCACAAATAACGCACAAACAGCTCATAATAAGGAAAGCTATTTATTAGTAAAATGCAACGATATAACAAAATACGAGACAAGCCATTAAAATAAGAATGTTCCTGAAAGAAAATGCAAAGAAAACACGGCAATAAAAATCTGTTGATATGTAACCGTAGAGAAAGGAGAAAGGTTTGTTATGAACTATCAGGAGACGATGCAAGGTAAAACGATCAGTTCAATGGTTAAACTAAAAAATGCTGTGAGAAACTCTGACATGATCACAGCTTAATAACAACAACAGCGGGACATATTCATGTTTATTATACATAACAATTATACATAAACATATTGTACATGCTTTAATAAACTCCAATATTCTGTATCATGCTGCGTTAGTACTATTGCTAAATACACATAAATATGTATGCATGCACGTGCATAAGTAAAAGAAAGATACTAAAAGAAGAGAGAGTAAAAAGAGAGAAAAGAAATAGCAAAATATCTGACGTTACCCTGGTCAAAACGTAACTCTAAATTTAGTGGAAGAATTATTCGTTTTAACTAGTCACTAATGGATTTCTCTCGAAAAGTTTGCTTTCATGTTAGAAATCAATCTTTTTCCAAAACGTTTATAGTATTCCGATGCTTAATGCACTATGCTACACGTACGATCTCAATATGAATAGAATAATTCAGTTGTCAATAGGTAATATACCTAATTCTTGCATACCAAATATGGGTACAGAATACAATTAATGTGAAAACAGTTTAAAACTATTTTGAACATGAAATTTTATCGTTTTTCATTGAAAAACTTTAATACTTAAAATAATTGAAAACGATGTTGAAAGCTGAGCGCTGGAGAGATAAGTAATAATAGAAATAAGATAATTCGTATGAGATGTAGAAATTGTCATGCCAAGAGGTAACCAAACACACAAAGATACTGGAAATGGCTAGGTGCAATACTCCAAACAATAATGAAATCACAAGCAGAAAAGCTTTATATCTGAATTCATCATAGCCTTCGGAACGTTGAGCAATGATCACTATCCTGATAGCAGCCCAGTATGCAAAATCCTTTTGGTTTTACCAGTAAAGGCATAGAAATTGAGGTGGAACTCTTTACTCCTGAGCGTTTTATATATAATTGACTATGATCAAAGCAGGACTGTTGCTCATATGTTTCTGTTACTTTCACAGCTCATTTCTGTTTGCCAACACAGAACATTGTAAATGAGAAACATCCTTTCCACTGTAATATTGATAGATAAACCTGAATGAAGACACACCCATAAGTTCCAGAGAAATTGACGAAGTGTAACTTTAAATAGAAAAGCAACAACAAGACACAAACGAGACGACTAAAATATTTGAAAATGTAAGCACTGAGTGTCTAATGCGAGTTACAGAAGATATTAATATATAAACAAAGCGCATGGATCGATATTTACTATTAACTATAAGAATAGGAAATTTATCGAAGGCGTGGGAGTAAGGAAATCAAATAACTAAAGAGTTGGAGAAAAACAGGAGATTGAAAGTAAGTTGTAATAGTATGAAAAAAAGAGAGTATCAGTATGAGAAGTTAAAATGACAGTGACAATAAACTGAAGTGACAAGGTCAAATTAACCATTGTAAGATCGACGGATTTCCCGCGGTATTACTGACGCCCATCTCCTCTCCAGAAAAAATATTACACGAGCAATTACGCAACGTTGTTTGGTTCCATTAGAAATATGATAAACAATCCCAAATGATACCCCACCATATCGCTACGAAAGAAGATAATAAAAAATGTTCCCTCCATCTAAAATCGCCACTTTTGATAGAACTATGGATGAGTGCTCTCTGGATACAAAATTCGTGGCGCACCTCCACACGCACACAACTTGAAATTATTGCTCGTTTGATATGAATATTGTTTGATATATATATATATATATATATGTATATATATATATATATATGAAATACGTAAAATAAGAAATTTATAATAATTAACTTACTTACTTAAGTTTCAACCTATATCTTGCTAGCATAAGTATACTTCTGTATAAATATGTTGGTAGATATACTAATTCTTTATATATATATATATATATATATATATATATATATATATTTATCGACAGTCAATCGACTTTCGTTAAATCGGACGAGGGAACACTGTTTTCATTGGTCCTTCCAATTGTTAATACTATCTATCGGTCGCAACTCCAGGTAGAAGAAGCAACATGAAATAAAGTGTCTTGCTCAAGGACATAACGAATTACCTGGCCCGGGAATCGATTGTGAAACCAATTCTCTAACCACTCAACCACGTGTTTTCACATACATATTTGAAACAATATATATATTAAGCACATGAACAATAATTTCAAATTGTTGTTATGAATCTTCCTACGGAGTCGTATGAGCACGCCTCTGGCATTTGAACTCTGAGAAGCCATTCTCTGAACAGGTCTGAACACTGCCGATTTCTTCTTGATATATATATATATATATATATATATATATATATATATATATATAGAGAGAGAGAGAGAGAGAGAAAGAGGTGGGGGTAACAATATACAGAGGAAGAATCAATATAATAAATATTAATTGTTTCTACGTTAGGCACAAGGCCAGCAATTACCCAGTGCATTACTGGTACTTTATTTTATCGACCCCGTAAGGATGAAAGGCAAAGTCAACCTCGGCGGGATTTGAACTCAGATCGTAAAGGGACGTAACTATGCTGGAAAAAATGGCGTCTGACCCTCTACCGATACTGATGTCATCTCTATGTGGCCCATTAGAGCTGCAAGATAACATGACATACCACTGTTTGCAGGTCAGCTTCTCTTAAGCTGCTTGCCTTTCGAATTGCTGAGATTTGTAATGCCAAGTCAGTCCACTAGCTGGACTACACACTTTGTTATATACGCTGCAAGAGAGATTAACGTATATGTCATATCGGTAGAGTAATGTTTTTTATTTTATCTTGGACTGAATACTCATCAAGGCCAGCTGCAGTGTTCTCGTATCTGGTAAATTAGAACGCCATGAACATTTTAGCAGAGAACGCAAGCAATTCTGATGGGTGGAAGCACTATATATATATATATATATATATATATTGTTATACTTTGGGAGGGTCATGTTGCCAATAAGAAACACACGCACCAGTTGCTTTTACTTCAATTTATTATATATTTATAAATTCATAAGTTTATAAATTTATAAATTTCTGGTTGGTTGGTTGGTTCCACAACCAGATAGTTGTTTATATATAGTCATAGTTCTTTCGTCACACACTCTGTGATCTCTTCAGTGACTGGCGATTCATTTCTTTGTTTCTGTGCCTCTCCTTTGTGTGACGAAAGAACTATGACTATATATAAACAACTATCTGGTTGTGGAACCAACCAACGAACCAGAAATTTATAAATTTATAAACTTATAAATTTATAAATATATAATAAATTGAAGTGAAAGCAACTGGTGCGTGTGTTTCTTATTGGCAACATGACCCTCCCAAAGTATAACAATATCGGTTTCAACACACGATTTCAGATAAAGAATCTTGCTAAACAAATTCAGAAACGAAATAAATATATATATATATATATATATATATATATATATATATATATATATATACATATATATATGTATATAGTATTAAGGATACTATTTATGGTTATGTATATACTAAAACCTTTTATAGTTATATATATTTTAAACCCTAAACAGTGAAAAACAGTAATTTATTACTACCTTATTACCAGTAAGATAAATAGCTCAATGTAATAACATCAGTTCTTCTACAGAGCAGTTATATAGAAATTACATGAATCAAAGTTCTGTTCAAACCATTTATTCGCTTACAATTGTTTCTTCCAAACCGATGTTTGGAGTCTTCGGAGCAATTTTTCAATGATTGTTTACATACATGACCTCCTTTCCAACACAAGAGACATACAGAAACATATGTATATATCGATGCACAGTGGTTTGACATCCATCATAATATTTTAGCATGGCAATTTACATTCAAAGTCATATTAAAAGAAAATTAAAACAAAGTTAAAGTTAAAATACAACATTGGCAGTTTACGAAGATAATGCAAGAGGATAGTTAGAAGTAGTTAGTGTATGCAATAGTTACACGTTGGGCATGCACGTGTGTCTTATTTATATAAGATTATAGTGCGGCAAGATGTTATATGGAATACCAGCACTTTAAGCGGGCAATCAAGAGTATTATGGGGGTTGTATTGGTAAAGTATTTTTTATGTATGATATAGAAGCTTGTGTGCAGAGAAAAAAAATAATACGATGTTAATTCTCGCAACAAAAACAACCTGCTCTATAATATTAGATTAAAGAACAACAAGCTGTAATATTCTAATCTAATTCATCAAGCATCCAATATTGAATCATCGTTGATTATGTGAAGGACATATAATCTATATATTACGTTTCCTGGATTGTGAAAATGGTGGTGTATACGAAAACCATAACATTGTTTTGCTTCTCATTTTTAATATTTTGAATGTAAATTGCCATGCTAAAATATTATGATGGATGTCAACCCACTGTGCATCAATATATACATATGTTTCTGTATGTCTCTTGTGTTGGAAAGGAGGTCATGTATGTAAACAATCATTGAAAAATTGCTCCGAAGATTCCAAACCTCGGTTTGGAAGAAACAATTGTAAGCGAATAAATGGTTTGAACAGAACTTTGATTCATGTAATTTCTATATATGTATATATATATATATATATATATATATATATATATATATACATATATATATATATATATATATATATATATATATATATATATATATATATATATATATATATATATATGTATATATATGTATATATGTATATATATATATGTATATATACATATACATATGCATATATATATATGTATATATATATATATATCTGTGTGTGTGTATGTGTGTGTGTGTATATATATATGAGTGAGTGAAGTGTGTGTGTATCTACCGCTTTTTCTCTAATTGTTTGTGGTTGACTTACATTATCTCACTATCATCGCAGAGTTTCATCTCAAACCATATGAAGTGTGGAATAAACAGTGATATGTATACATATATAATCATTTGACTTAATACGTATGTGAGTGTATGTGTGTGTGTGTGTATGTGTGTATGTGTTTATGTGTGTATGTGTATGTGTGTGTACGTGCGTGCGCGTGTGATTCTATGTGTGTGTATGTGTGCGTGTGTAAATGCTTGCCATGTGATGTATGATTCAGGATGAATGATAGCAGTTTCTTTACAAAATGAAACGAGAGTGAAAGAGAAATACATAAAATGAACCTACATAAAGACATACACTGTCGGTCAGTTTCATATATGGGAGTAAGAAATTAAATATAAAAATATCAAAACATACAGGATGTAAAACAAATCTACAAAAATGAAAATTAAAGATATAGAAATCTAAACGCATAAATAAAGGTAAAGTTAAAAATATATATAAAGATAAAGAAATCTATAAATGAAGGAAAGAAATAGAACAGAAACTGAAAAAAATAATCAAATTCCATTAGGTAAGTAATTTGATCTAGAAAGTATAAGTTCCAGTGGGATTTAAGACGGCGCGGGGCTACATGGTTAATAATAAACAAGAAACACAGATACAGCATCCGATTTTTAAATAAACGTGTTCATATAAATACAAGTATAATATAGATAGATACAAATAGCGATATATGTATGTACGTACACACAGAAAGACGCACACGCACACACATATATATATATAGTAAAACTTTTAATAGAAATACCATTAACATTTCTTACTCTACGACTCCTAACCTTGCCCATAACATCACAGCTTCAAATTTAGCTAAATTACCTCTCTGTAGGAACACGTGCAACCCTGTAGCTAGTACTAACTGTAATTGTAGGAATGGGGTTGACTGCCCCCTATCCGGGAAATGCTTCTCTAGTAACATCGTCTACAAATGTAAGGTTGAAACACTCACATCCCGTAGGGCCTACATAGGGTTAATCGCCAATAGATTCAAGCAGCGTCTTTACATGCATACCCATTCTTTTCTTAAACCCTTTAAGAAAGAATATGACGTCACTTTCAGCTTATATCTGGAGTCTAAAAGACAACCACACTCAATATAAGTTACACTGGGAGATCCTAGTTAAGGCTAGATCGTATAACGGAAATAAAAGACCATGTGACCTCGGCGCCGCTGAAGCCCTGGAAATACTCTACGCCAAAGACCACATCTTAAACAAAAAATCTGAGGCGATTTCGGCTTGTAAACATAAATTGCACAAAACTTTCCTGTATTACAGCCCCACATTATACCCTAACGGATAGTACGGACTATACGCGGATATTTTACGTCTTGATGTGGTAGCTAAGTATATGTTATGTTTATACCATTACTTATTTGTATAGGTAAGTATATATTACCTGTATGTTTTGTGAAGGTACGTATACTTTCTCGTACGTATATTTGCTTGTATATGTTAGAGGTGTATATATTATATTATATATACTGGTACATGTGCATATGGTTATGTGTATACGTGAGTTTTGCGTCTGTGTGAGTATGCGGGTTCGTACGTATGTAGTATGTGTGTATATGTGTACTTTGTGTTTTGGTTGACGTGCGTTTAGCGAACATATGTGTTTTTATATGTAGGTATGTGTGCGCCCGCGTTATTTACGTATTTATGTGTGTATATTTATATACGTTTATATAATTATATGTAAACATGCACACACACACACACACACACACACACACACACACACACACACACACACACACACACACACACACACACACACACACACACACACACACACACACACACACACACACACACACACACACACACACACACACACACACACATATATTTTTTTAATATAAATTTTTGTGTATTTGGTGTATACGTTCGTATGTGTGCGGGCACAGGCGTTGCGTGGGTTCTGCATGTCCGTGCGTGTTTTTTTGTGTACGTGCTTGTATTTGCATACCCATGGCGGTTGTTTTTGCGTATGCATGTGTATGTACGTATAGGGATACGTGCATGTATATATTTATTTTTTGTTGATTTCAATTACCTCTGTAATTTATTTACATTATTCTTAACTCTGAAGCCGAGAATCATTCGGTTTCCTAAATAGAATTTTACCTTATGACTTCAGTTATACCATAAACGTGGTTTTGTCTTTGTGTTTAATTTTCCTGATCGATCCACACAATGACGTATTATGACGTATTATCCGTTCATTGCCAGAGAACGTCTCCACGAACCACCTAATACAATATTAGTCTACGACTTTATTTATACCATTAACGTAGTTTTGTCTTTTCACCGCTCCAAATAATGATGTATTATCTTCGTTTTTTTTTCGTTCTTTGCCAGGGAACGTTTCCACGAACCAAAGTATTGTCTTCCTGTCTTCCTTCGGTTGCAACGTTTTTCGAAATATTTACTTCTGCGTTCACAGATTGATTTTTTTAGTTTCAGAAGATCCCGTTAAGGGTGAAAGCAGTGATTCTTTGCTCAAACTTTATCTTCATCTGTTATTTTAATATATATATATATATATATATATATATATATATAGTTTAATTGGTTTTTATGTGATTGATTATGCTGATTGGGAGAGGAGATGGTGTATATATTTTATCAAATGATCCTATGGACATACTTAATTGTATATTGCTCTGATTGTTGATTATTTAATTAATTAATTCCTCATTGAGCCACATCGTGAATGGTCGCAAATAACACACATATATATCTATGACTTTGTCTAGTTTGTGTATATGTAAATCTTTATATTTGATAATCTCCCATATGGTTGAGATCCAATTTAAGCAGTATTTGGCTGCGCTTTCTAGCAACAAGCCCACTCGCCGCAAGGCACCAATCAAATTCTTTTTGACTTGACCACTGCCACGTCACAGTTCTTAGCCATTTTGAATTCGTTTCTGGCGGGGATCATTTAAGAAATATCTTCGTCCAAGTGAGTTTGTTTCCTGATGATTTCGAAACTCGTGAATTTATCCTTGATCGGATATTTCCAGACTGCGAATGAAACCTCATGGGGTAGAAATATAATTTTGGTATGCTTATATACATTTTTTCTTCTAACTTCGATTTTATACCTAATTGTGTATGGTTGACGATATATTTAATTGATTTCCACGTGCTATTAGAAAAGCTGGGTAAATATTCTATAGTTGTTGATCGCGAATAGATAACTGTAGTTTATTTCTTCATAGGTGCCTTTTAATCTTATAGCCTTGTTTAATTGTTTTTTATGTGGTTGATTATGCTGATTGGGAGAGGAGATGGTGTATATATTTTATCAAATGATTCTATGGACATACTTTATTGTATATATATATATATATATAGGAACATGTTTAATATATATATAGGAAA
>OZ024740.1:278180528-278193028 GCA_964016885.1 Eledone cirrhosa | reverse complement strand
GTAGAATTGTCGTGTAAAATGCTCTCAGCTACACTACCAAAGTAGATACGATCTAATGGTTGGTGTGTCATTGAATCGTTGACATTAATCTCACACACATTGATGACAGAAGTAAATCAGGTTTAATGAAATTGCTCAAAATTCCCTTCATTCCAGCGTCGATTGCTCTTTTGAGTTTATGCATCCGATAGCTTTCGGCCTGGAATTCCAGATTAAGTTTGTTGACGTCGTTTAAAATAAAAGATAGAAATGTAAAATACATCTTTGTAAGAGGATTCTTCATTTCAGTGAGAATTCTTCGAGCGGTAGACGGACACCCATCCTTTAATGTTTGCTTGGGTGAAATATGCCAGCAATCCTGGCAAACGATAGAAAACAGTTGTAAATACCCACAGCACTGCAATCATTTATTTTTATAAGCGTTAGAAAATCGTCGACAGTCTTTTGAATTTCAACGTCGTAATATCTGGATACAAGGACGAGTTGTTTAAGTGTTGAAACATCAGTTGTTTCATCGATGATGAGGGAGAATTTTGTTGAATAAAGCTTCTTTAATAAAGTGTTGAAGCAATAGGGGCCGATGACGTTTGAAAAGATGGATGTGCCTTTTGTTCTGGCACACTTCACATCCTGGGAGATTTTAGAATCAGGACAGGCGTTTACAACAAGGCCAGGCAATTGGCCCAAAATAGAGATGGGTAGATTATGCTCAGCAACAAATGCAGAGTACTTTAATTCAGCAGATACTACTTTCCTGGAGTGTGAAGAAAACGAAGAGGCTTGGATAAAATTTGTCAATTACGTTGCTTTGTTCGCTTCTTTTGCATGCTTGCGGTGCTTTTCTGTCTGCTCATGTCGTAAAATTTGACTCAAACTGCCGGCAATTTCACATTTGGAAAATATGCATTTGCTTTTAGTTGTATCTTTCTTGCCCACTTCCAACTAAGAATAAAATTGTTCATCGTACAATTTGGACGGAAGCTTCCTTTCATACGATGCCCATCTAGCCTTCTTCTTATCTGCTGCTTTACGTTCGTTATCTGAAGAATGTTCTCGTTTCACAGTTCTATCACTCATATCTGGTTCAAGTTAGTTCTATAAGATTTATTTGAATTAATTAAACTATTAAAAACATCACATACCGTTTACACAGTAGGTTATAAGAATTCTGATTTTGTGTTCAGACTGATACGGTGTGGTTGTCTAAATTAGCTCTGTAAAATTAAATCTAATCTATCAAACTTTTGAAAAGAAATTCACACACCTTTTACACCAGTTTGTGAAAAAAATTCCTGAGTTATGACAGATATGGCGTGGTAAACTGGACATATACTTCCCCCAAATTTACAGACGCCCTTGACCTCATAAGTCAACGCGCGTTTGCATGCACAAGTCTCGTCTGCATTCTCACGTGCTTTAATTTTTGTGAAGCTCCGAAACGCGCGTATGTGAAAATGCACTCAATCAATGCGTCAAAACATGAATTTTATAAACCGATGGCAAGATCTCTAAAACGTACAGCAAATTCGCCCGCAAAATTTTGAGCAAAACGTACAGTTTTGTACGAATGTACAGTCATCGGCAGCACTGTCACACATATACATTTACACAAGCATGCATACATTCACATATAATCATTTACACAAACACACACATACAGTAATGATAGCGTTCGGTGAATTGGAGATGGGAGGGTAAAACAAGTATAACGTTTTATTTATTTATTAACTCTTTTTTTTAAACTCATTTAATATAATGGTTACAGAACGAAAACACTAACAAAAATAATATATATACAAAGGAAAGGAAAAGCAAAAAAAGAAAGAGAAAAAATACACAAGCAGGTAATACACACATCTTAGACCCATAGAACAAAATGCAGACGAAAGGGGAGGAAAAACGAGCCGCTGCCAGAGCAGAAGACAGCAATATAGCGAGGAGCACTGGGAAACCTCTCTAATAATTTTTGAGGCAGGCCAACACGCTCGCAGTGGGGTGATGGCGAGGCTGAGGTGTTGGAACAACCAAGTGCCCTCACGAGCATCACCAGTTACCTCTATTTGGCGAGCCGTCAGTAGCCCGACTCCCCCAAACGTCTCGAACGCTACAGGCTGGATAATGTAGTTAGCCGACGGAACACGCTATTTTAGGATTTTGTTCCGTTCAACTGCGGATACTGTAGCTCTCGCCCTTACTTCTGCATCCAGAATGTGGGAAAAAGCAAAAGAGTCACTAACTGTGACGACCCAGGTATGGCACCTGTCTCTTGACCAGGAGCACAGAGTAAGACCGTCAAGTTCCTCATCAATTCAGGACCAAATTTGAGGGGATGTTTGCCCGGACCAAAGCTCTTACGTGGTAATAGGACAGTGTGTGTATGTGCGCGTGCGTGAGTTTGTCGGCGTTCTTAAATTAGAGACACGTGTGTGTGTCACTTCCTTTTACACACACATACATTCACACAAACACGCATACACATTGCGTGATGGACGGGTGGACAGATGTCCCTCAAATTTATATACATGTGAATGGAGTTCTACTGAAGCAGTTAGAGAAGTTCAAGTATCTTGGGACCGTGTTCATGAGTGATGGAATGCAGGAGGCTGAATTAAGTGCAAGAATTGCAAAAGCTGATGCAGTAATGCGCCAGCCTCAGCAATCAGATGAAGGGGGTAGGTGTAAAAGCCAAACTCGCTGTCTTCCTGGTATTCCTGCCAACTCTTACCGAGGATCATGAATCTTGAGTAATGACCAAAAGAATACAATTGCAAATAAAAGTGGCAGAAATGGGATTCCTCCGAAGGGTCTTTGGAGTAACGTTACTCGATAAAGTGCATAACTTAGAGACCAGAGAGTCACTCCTGGTAGAGCTGCTACTTCACCGAATTGAGAGATCACAACTCCGATATTATGAGCATGTGGCTAGAATGTCTCAGTAAAGAATCGCTGGACACATTTTACAGGCAAAACCAACCGGCAAGAGACCCAGAGGTAGGCCCTAAACAAGATAGGTGGATAACATCCATGAGCTTGGGATCCAGCTGGATCAGTTAGAGATGTTTGCTTCTGACAGACTCGCTGGAAGGAGTGTTTGAGAAGGACTCTGCCCCCACGACCCTCTCAGAAATAAGTGGGCGAAGAAGAAGATAATGTCAATTTACTTTTTAATTTACATATATCTATATGCATATATATATTTGCGTATAATATCAATATGCACACTACATATGCTAGCAGAAAACCGCCTGTGTGCGGTTTTTCTGCTAGTCCCAATAATACAGACTCCCTAGTTTTTAAGATACTTTCAATTTCAAACATTTTCAACAATCTCTACAATTGGATAACAAAAGTTTGCTTCATGCAGAAATAATAAACGTCAAACCAGTGGTAAGAATAGGGTTATTACATGCTTTTAGAGGAGAAGATTTAACTATCTGTGATTACACGCTAAAAGCGTGTAATAACCCTATTCAACTGGTTTGTCGGCGGGACGATGTGTTTTTTTAAATCACATGTGTTTTTTCGTCGTTATTCCCTGATTTATCATAGACTAGCAGAAAACCAACCAAGGGTGTTTTTCTGCTAGCGTGTGTAGTGTGCATATTGATATTATACGCAAGTATATGTGCATGTAGATATGATAAATCAAATAAAATTGTAATTGACAATATCCACGGAAATTGAACGAAGACTGCGTTACACACTTTTATATAATCAGTAAAGTAATCCATGGTACATTAAAATATACGATATTATATATAAACTGCATTAGGAGAAAATTGGTGACGGAATATGAATATGAATGTTTATTTAAACGATCGCTAACCGGAAGTGTTGACATTTGAAAATTTTAAAGAAGTGAATCTTTAAATAAGCAATAAAATATATTTAATCAAGAGCTTCGAAATTTAGTAGATAAATTATGTAATATCATTCATTATTTATTCATGAATTGGCAGTATCGGTAGAGGGTCGGACATGCTTTCCAGCATAGTTACGTTCCTTTATGATCTGAGTTCAAATCCCGCCGAGGTTAACTTTGCCTTTCATCCATACGGGGGTCGATAAAATAAAGTACCAGTAATGTACTGGTTAATTGCTGGCCTTGTGCCAAAAGTAGAAACAATTATTTATTCAAAGTAATCCAACTTATTTTACTAATGGGATAAAAAATTATATTCTGAACGCAGTCCCGCATTACTTTCTTTATTATAGTTATGATAGTTAAATTTTCTTCTTTGCCGATGATCAAAGATTTGACCACTATGATTCACCGATTAATGGTGAAATATATTTCTTCAATGGATTATATATATACAAAGGAGATTAATCATTATTGCAAGGTATCTATATTCAATATTCTTGTTAATTTTTAATATGTTACCTGCGTAACTATGTGCGTTTACACTCTTTACAAATTATCTCCTGTAATTATTTGATGTATTTATGTTATATATATGTCATTCCACTTTTAATCTATTGTTATATATATATATATATACATATATATATATATATATATATATATATATATATATATATATATATATATATATATATATATATATATATATATACACACACACACACACACACACACACACACATATATATATATATATATATATATATATATATATATATATATATGTATGTGTGTATGTATATATATATATATAGTAATAATAATAAATTTGAAGACTAAAATCCAAAGAGGGCTCGATAAGGATAAATATATATCAAATATATAAGAACCCTAGAGCAAATATTTATTAAATAACAGATTAAAGTTTAAGCAAAGAATAGCTGCTTTCACCCTTAACTGTTATTTAATATATATATATATATATATATATATATATATATATATATATATATATATATATATATATATATAAATATATATATATGTATATATTAAATAACAGTTAAGGGGGAAAGCAGCGATATATATATATATATATATATATATATATATATATATATATATATATATATATATATATATAGTTATATTTGGGGAGGGTCATATTTGCGTAATATTGCCAGAATTAATAACAGAACACACTCACTGTTTGGTTGGTTTTCGCTTCTCGCTGTCTTTTATATATATATATCTGCGATCTAACTTACTCGGTCCTCAATGTTGCCATTGACTGACCGGCGGTCAAAAATAAAATAATACAGATACAATATAGACAAACACATATATATATAGTTTACATAAATCTTTCGTTGCACATCTGCA
The DNA here is from genome assembly GCA_964016885.1 of Eledone cirrhosa. Taxonomy (NCBI): domain Eukaryota; kingdom Metazoa; phylum Mollusca; class Cephalopoda; order Octopoda; family Eledonidae; genus Eledone; species Eledone cirrhosa. Next base: position 278,187,780 of record OZ024740.1, on the reverse strand, counting down.
ACATCGTCAGTGGTGTTATATTCATTGTCCCTCCTGTTGTGTTGTATGTCTACGCCATTTTTTTTTGTTCAGTCCGTCTATATATTTATTTATTTGTTTGCTTGTTTGTTTATCTTATTTTATTTTGTCTTCTTTGCGCATGCGTTTGCGTGTGTGATGTGTGACTAGTGTGTATAGTGTTGTGTCTGCTGGGTGACTAGTGTGTGTTTATGTGCTTGTGTATGTATTTATTTATCTTATTTTATTTAATTTAATTTACTTATTTATTTATACTTCTCTTAGGTCAGTGTTGTTTGTTTGGGTGTTGTTGTTGTTCCACTCATTCTTTCTGTTTAGCTTTGGTCTTCTAATTTCTATTTCACTGGCCTCTCTGATTTGCCTATCTGCTGGGTCATTCCTATGTTTAGATATTATTCTAATTTCTATGTTGTCTATGTTACCGTCATGATGTTGTCTAGCATGTTCGTATAGTACTGACCCGTTTTTTCGTCCTTTTAGTTCCCCCCAGTGTTGGTCTATCCTTTCACCTATGCTACGAGCTGTCTCACCTATGTATGTTGTTGTCGTGTTTCTACAAGTACCCTCTGTACATCTTATGCTATAGACTACGTTTCTAGTTTTACAGTTTATCCGGGGGTTCACCTTACATATGATACATTTCCTATTGGTACAGTGGGTTTTCTTAAAAGGGTAGGTTTTGCTGATCAGGGATTTTATGGTGGTTCCTGGCTTTTCTACCACCTTTATTTTTAAGTGGGTCTTTCTCAGGGCCTTTCTACACTGGTTAGCTAATTTCCCTCCAGGGGTGTGTGTTTAATGGTAGCTATAATGCTTCCACAGAGCAGAGTGTGATATAATATAAAACGAAAAATCAGTGATGCATCTGGACTCAGTTTCTTGTGTTACAATTGTTTCGCCGGCAGATAGCTCGAGACACGATCATTGTATGGATCTGTCTGATTCTAGATCTGCAGGTTCCTCGGACACATGCAATACTTTCTGAACAAATTTTCTTACTGGGGTCTTAGCTTCAAAAAACATCTTCCTCTCTTGTCTTGCTATTGGCTGTTGTTTTTCTACGTCATCATAAATTCTGGTCAATATTTGCTGCCATACTGGCCATCAGCTACTCTCCATCCGACACACTTCAATGGACTCATGCTGGGTTTGGTATTTCAGAAATCCTCTCATACACACATATATACCCACACATACACACACACATATATACACATACACATACACACACACGCGCACACATACATATATACACATACACATATGTACACACACATATGCACATATACTCACCATATACATATACACACACACTCTCTCTCTCACCACCCCCGCACACTCCCACGACCATATACATACCAACATACACGTCCACAGGCGCCTGCCTATATGCCCTCTTACCTCCTCTCTCACACGCACGCACACGCACACACACACACACACACACGTACACGCATACAAGGACACATAACTGCGTACGCGTACATTTGCTCATATACATAAACACGTACAGATATATACATAGACACACACACGCACATATACACGCCTATCCTTATAGAGAGGCACAAAGACAGACACGCTCCCTAAGACACATACACACATACACAGATATACATTATATATATATACGTTATTCCGGGTTGAATCGGAGGTAGCCACAGTAAGTAAGGTACTCAATACATAGCAGAGTATAAAAGTTTTAATATAGATGAGATTCTACAGGACTAGAACTGTTTCATTCTTTAGAAATCATCATGATTTCTAAAGAATGAAACAGTTCTAGTCCTGTAGAATCTCATCTATATTAAAACATTATATATATATATATATATATATATACATGTATATGTAAACGTACATAAACATACTCACAAACAATCCCTATCCTATGTAGGTGCACATATACACACATACACATACCCCCCACCCCACCCCCACACATGCGCGCACCCACACACGCACACACACACACGCTCACACACGCACACACACACACACACACGCGCGCGCGCGCACGCACTGGCTCATATACATTCCAACAAATACGCACCCAATTACCTCCGTGTCCACGTACACCCACAAAGATAGACACAAGCACACATGTATATATCTCTGTTCGTACCCCAATGTGATATACTCAGTCATATAAATCTGCACACAATGTCATACACGGTCATCCATGGAAGGATGAATCCTGTTATACATGCACAAATATAAACCATGTAACCATATACATACATCCATACATATACATGCATGCATGCATGCATACACACATATAAATAAATAAATAAGTAAATAGAAAAAAAAATAAATGTATATATATATATACACACACATATATATACACATATACATATACATATATACACATATACACACACACACACATACACACATACACAGACATATATATACACACACACACACACACATATATATATACATATATATATACACATCTGTACACACCCACATATAAACGTACATACACACACGTACATACACATCTATAAAAAAAAACCCTCCAATATACTAAAATATGTATCTAACGTCGTACTTTAAAGGATGTATCTTGTCTTACACACGCACGGATATAAACATTATAATCATATACATACATCCATACACATTCACGTAACATAGACATATGTATATGTACATATATATACACATACACACACACACTCACACATACGCACACACACACACACACACACAAATATATATATATATATATATATATATATATATATATATATATATATATATATATATATATATACATATATATATATATACATATATATATAAAAACAAATAACGAAACGAAATTAAATTTCGTTTCGCTTCTAACTCACTTTTGTATGACTGACGCTTAAACAATTAAGTTAAAGTGTACATCTACATATGTATCCGGAAGTATTAGTATGCATATAAATACACACATGTATACATATGCACATGTACTGAGTTTTTCACTGGACACTTTACAGTGAGTGTCCAGCTAGTCTGTATGTAACCACACAGACGGACCGGGTTTTAGAGTCATACGAGTTTTCAAGGAAACACATTTCCTCTATTCTCCAGAGAGCCAGACAGGAATATTGGACTAGTTTCGATGTTATTACATCTCATCAGCAATATTTACCCATCTTCCGGCTTCTCTAGAGAATTGTAAAAGCATATATCGTTATATGCTTTTTCTATGAAAATTAGTAGTGGGTAGACTAATTTGCATAGAACGTGAGTCATTGTACGCACCGGTTCAGCGGAAACGATAAAAACAAATAACGAAACGAAATTAAATTTCGTTTCGCTTCTAACTCACTTTTGTATGACTGACGCTTAAACAATTAAGTTAAAGTGTACATCTACATATGTATCCGGAAGTATTAGTATGCATATAAATACACACATGTATACATATGCACATGTACTGAGTTTTTCACTGGACACTTTACTGTGAGTGTCCAGCTAGTCTGTATGTAACCACACAGACGGACCGGGTTTTAGAGTCATACGAGTTTTCAAGGAAACACATTTCCTCTATTCTCCAGAGAGCCAGACAGGAATATTGGACTAGTTTCGATGTTATTACATCTCATCAGCAATATTTACCCATCTTCCGGCTTCTCTAGAGAATTGTAAAAGCATATATCGTTATATGCTTTTTCTATGAAAATTAGTAGTGGGTAGACTAATTTGCATAGAACGTGAGAATAGAGGAAATGTGTTTCCTTGAAAACTCGTATGACTCTAAAACCCGGTCCGTCTGTGTGGTTACATACAGACTAGCTGGACACTCACTGTAAAGTGTCCAGTGAAAAACTCAGTACATGTGCATATGTATACATGTGTGTATTTATATGCATACTAATACTTCCGGATACATATGTAGATGTACACTTTAACTTAATTGTTTAAGCGTCAGTCATACAAAAGTGAGTTAGAAGCGAAACGAAATTTAATTTCGTTTCGTTATTTGTTTTTATCGTTTCCGCTGAACCGGTGCGTACAATGACTCACGTTCTATGCAAATTAGTCTACCCACTACTAATTTTCATAGAAAAAGCATATAACGATATATGCTTTTACAATTCTCTAGAGAAGCCGGAAGATGGGTAAATATTGCTGATGAGATGTAATAACATCGAAACTAGTCCAATATTCCTGTCTGGCTCTCTGGAGAATAGAGGAAATGTGTTTCCTTGAAAACTCGTATGACTCTAAAACCCGGTCCGTCTGTGTGGTTACATACAGACTAGCTGGACACTCACTGTAAAGTGTCCAGTGAAAAACTCAGTACATGTGCATATGTATACATGTGTGTATTTATATGCATACTAATACTTCCGGATACATATGTAGATGTACACTTTAACTTAATTGTTTAAGCGTCAGTCATACAAAAGTGAGTTAGAAGCGAAACGAAATTTAATTTCGTTTCGTTATTTGTTTTTATCGTTTCCGCTGAACCGGTGCGTACAATGACTCACGTTCTATGCAAATTAGTCTACCCACTACTAATTTTCATAGAAAAAGCATATAACGATATATGCTTTTACAATTCTCTAGAGAAGCCGGAAGATGGGTAAATATTGCTGATGAGATGTAATAACATCGAAACTAGTCCAATATTCCTGTCTGGCTCTCTGGAAAATAGAGGAAATGTGTTTCCTTGAAAACTCGTATGACTCTAAAACCCGGTCCGTCTGTGTGGTTACATACAGACTAGCTGGACACTCACTGTAAAGTGTCCAGTGAAAAACTCAGTACATGTGCATATGTATACATGTGTGTATTTATATGCATACTAATACTTCCGGATACATATGTAGATGTACACTTTAACTTAATCATATATATATATATATATATATATATATATATATATATATATATAAATGCATACATACACCCATATATATATATACACGATGGCTGCCCCCTCGTTATCGAGTATCGCCATTGCACGAGGAGAAAAAAAAAATAAATAAAAAAATAAAAAATATTAATAAATAAATAAAAATAAAATAAAAAAAATAATATATATATATATACACACACATGCATAAACATATATACACACATATATATATACACACACATATACATTAATAACAATAATAATAATAATAACAACAATAATATAAACGAAAACAACAACAATAATAATATACATATACATATATATATACACACACACGCACACACATAAACATATCTATACACACACACACACGATAGCAACTAACAGCGCTGCGATCGAATGTCGCTTTTTAGCCCAGCCAATGATCTAAAATGTCTTGCACAGAGTCGGCAACCAAAACATTCACTGGGAATAGCCGGCTGTGGTTGGAGTTCATGTACTTTTGCATGTCGCTTGAGCCCTCCTGTGGATTTACATTCTCTTCCACATGTTTGGCAAGCATGATGAGTAGCATCTCCAACAGCAGCCTGGTGGTCAACCACTGGTCTTACTTTATGACTGCGAAGATGACTTTCGAGTCCAGCTTTGCTTAGGCAGAGTCTCGCACAGACGCTGCATGTCAGCACCATAGGAGGACCCTCGCCGTCTGGAAGTGCAACAGCAATGCCCTTCCTCACATCCCGCTTTACTTTCTCGTATCCGATTCGAGATGCCTCAAAGGCAACGTTTCCCTCATATACAGTATTTCTCCATTTATTACGATATACATATCTGTATATATACATACACACATACGCTTATATATGTGTGTATGAGCGAACTTGTGAAATACCAAACCCAGCATGAGTCCATTGAAGTGTGTCGGACGGAGAGTAGCTAATGTCCAGTATGGCAGCAAATATTGACCAGAATTTATGATAACGTAGAAAAACAACAGCCAATAGCAAGACAAGAGAGAAAGATGTTTTTTGAAGCTAACACCCCAGTGAGAAAATTTGTTCCGAAAGTATTGCATATGTCCGAAGAACCTGCACATCTAGAATCAGACAGATCCATACAATGATCGTGCCTCGAGCTATCTGCCGGCGAAACAATTGTAACACACAATAAACTGAGTCCAGATGCTGAATTTTCGTTATATATATATATATATATATATATATATATTCTAGGGCGGGTAAAATTCCCGAGATCCATGGAAGAGTTCTCTCCAGCGGTCTCTGTCCCTCATTAATGCTGCCATGTCCTGCGTCTTATTCTTCTAGTGTGTCCAATATATATAAATATATACATATGAATTAAAAGAGTTCCTTAAAAGACAAGAATAGCCGGTGAACCTCATCAACCAAAGCCGAGAACATCCCAGTGACAACACTGTGAAAAACAAAGCAACAAAATAGAATGGAAAAAACAGTTATCCTTTTTGTCATCACAACCCAAAGAACTTCAACATTGTGAAAACCGCCAAAAAATTTCTCCCGATTCTCCAGCCGTCCTCTAAAATGAATGCACTCATAAAAGACGCACAAATTATATATAGTAGACGCCAAGCACCCAACGTAAGAAACTGCTTACCAAGGCAAAATTTACGTCCAATAATGAAGCAATGCAAGTTAAGAAATGCGGGGACCCTCGATGCGGAATTTGCGAACACATTGAAGAGGGTGGACAAATCTCCTTTAAAAACAACCATTTTTTCACAGTTAATGCAAATATGAATTGCAAAACAAAAAACCTTGATTTACTGTACAACCAGCCTACAATGTAAAGAATAGTACATTGGTGAAACCGGAACGGGTCTACATGAGAGAGTTCGAGTACATAAACAACAAATTAGAGACCCCTCTGTCAGAAACACCACATACAGTGAACACTTCGCACCATGCGGAAAGGGAAATTTCACAAATTTTTCCTTCTTTAAGAAATAGTCGGACAACGAACATTACTGAAAATATAAAGAACAATTCTTTATTAGAAAATACAAACCACTACTGAACACAAAAAAGTGATAATCCATCTTCAAGTAACGGGATTCTCCCCCTCTATTTTCTTTAATAAAATCTCACATTGAAAAAGAAAAAAATAGTTGATGACACCCGTACTTTCAAATATACGATCGCTGAAGAGTAGAAAAACCCTCAGAGGTACAGTAACATTTCAACAATTTCCCCTCCTCCACACCAATGTATATGTGAACTTAAATACTCGAGTAGATGTGTGTACATATATGTATGTATAGATGTGTTTTTTATATATGTGTCTGTAGGTATACAGATATATGTGTACATTTTTATATGT
>OZ024740.1:278158028-278173028 GCA_964016885.1 Eledone cirrhosa | reverse complement strand
GACAACAACAAGACGGTAACATAGACAACATAGAAATTTAAATAATATCTAAACATAGAAATTACCCAGCAGGTAGGCAAATCAGAGAGGCAAGCGAAATAGAGCTTAGAAGGCCAAAGCTAAACAGAAAAAACGAATGGAATAACAACACCCAAACAAACAATACTGACTTAAGAGAAATATAAATAAATAAATAAATAAATATATACACAAGCACAATAACAACAAACACATATAAACACACACTAGTAAGCTAAGATAGAATACAATAACCAAAACACAGTCACCCAAACGCGAACACACACACCAAATAATATACACACACGCAAACGCATGCGCAGAGAAGACAAAAATAAATAAATAAATAAACAGATAAAATAAAAATGGCGTAGACATACAATACAACAGGAGGAACATAATAGTACCACTGATGATGTTGCAGATGTGCAACGAAAGAACTTTGTTAGACTATATATGTGTTTATATCTGTATTTTTGACCGTTGGTCACTCAATGATAAACATTGAGGACCAAATGTATTAATGTAGAGATATACAAGATACAGAAGCGAAAACCAACCAAACAGTGAGTGTGTTCTGTTATTATTTCTGGCAATATTATTACAACAATATGACCCTCCTCAATTATAACAATATTTGTTTCGACAGACGATTTAATATCAAAAACCTCGCAAAACAAATTCATCGCCGTCATATATATATGGTTGCATTTTTTAAGGGTATGTCAATATTTGTTTATAAAACTGATCTATATTATATTTTATCTGATGAAAGCGCACCATAATTTGCTTTGGTGTCCTTGAAATATGTATAATGAAATAAATATGGTTTTATAAATATAGTTTCCATTTGTTAATATATATTATATATATATATATATATATATATATATATATATATATAACGGAGGAAATGTGGTAAGGAACCAGGTGGACCATAACGCACCAAAGTACTCAATACTTAGGGTAGTAGAGTGGGTAATAGGAACGAGTAGGACCCCGACGGCTGAGCTCAAGCCGTTTCGACGGCTAATTCTAGAATTATATATATATATATATATATATATATATCTAACTATATATCATCGATATGTCCAGCTCCTGGTTGTGTTGTTATTCTTCTGAGGAATTGGAAACATATGTTTCCAGTTCCCCAGAAGAATAACAACACAACCAGGAGCTGGACATATCGATGAATTGACAGAGTAAAACACACTTCAACAACATGTGTTCCTATCTTTCCCACACCAATTCGGACTGTCTGAAGATGTCACAGCCAATGATGGCTGTCACCGAAATATATATAGCAGTATATCTATAATTTATACTAAACGAAGCCAAATTTTACATATTTGACTTAATTATTTTACACTACTCCGGAGTAAACATACCAACCTGCGTAATTCGTCGAGTACTCCAATCTGCATACTGAGGTGTCGGTAAACAACCAACATATACTCAAATATATATTATATATATATATATATATATATATATATATATATATATATATATATATATATATATACATAGATATCGACTAGATTTTCCGACTGCGCCAACCTGGACTTGGGCAAATAGTAGCGGATCATCTAGGTCGTACCTAGATAGGTTCTTAGTTAGAATTAAGGATAAGGAATTTTCAAGTTGTCCAAAAATGTGCATGGTTGGCTATTTAGACCACAAGTTAGTGACCTGCATGGTCAACCTTGACAGAACTCATAGACAGGGACCCGGTTACTGGAAGCTCAACTTGTCCTTACCGGCAAGTAAGGCTTACAGGAACCGGATTAGCACTTTAGTTAAGGAGCGGTTGACGGGCGCCATCGTCAACAGCAGGTGGTGGGGATCTCTCAAAAGAGAGATTAGAGTAGTCTCTATAGAATTTAGTAAGGAGTTAGCCTCTAATAGAAACAGGAAGGAAAATAAGTTGGTAGATAGTGTAGAAGAGGCAATTAGAAGCGGCGACGTAGCCACAGTGCTAGCGTCGAGAACGGCTTTGAGCCAGTTTTCCGACGCGAAGCACGAAGGCTGCGTTGTACGAAGTAAAATACGTGCTCTAGGGAACGAGGGGACCAAAGCTGTTAGCTGGGCCCGCGTGACAGAAGCCAAAAGAGGGAGCAGATCCACTATCCGGTCTTTGCGAGACCAGTATGGGCGGGTGATCCTTGAACCTAAGCAGATGTGCGAGGCTTTTCAAAAGCAGTTGCCGGATTGTTAGGAAGGGCGGGGGGCCGGTTGGGGATGTGGACTTCGGTCCATACCTCGACGGCCTGCCGCGTCTCTCGGGCAGGGAGGCGAAGTCCTGCGAGGAGCCGATTTCAGCCGCTGAGATAGAGGCCGCGCTGAGCCAATGCGGCAAACGCAAATCCCCGGGTCTCGATTGTCTTCCATACGAACTATATCTAGCTATGCCGGACTTGTTCCCCGATCTCCTCGAGGCGGTCTACTGCAACTGGCAACAGAACGGGAGAATTCCCTGTGCTGTGACCAAGGGCGTAGTCACGCTAGTGAGGAAGGACGAGAACAAGGGGGACGATATAAATAATTTCAGGCCCATAACTCTGCTAAATACAGAGTTACAGATTTTGGCCAAGGTGCTAGCAAAGAGGTTGGCGCTTGTCGTGGGAAACCTGGTGGGAGATGCGCAGACATGTGCTATCCCGTCCAGGTCCATCCACCACAACCTCCACCTCATGCGATAGATCATAGAGAGGGTTGGGAACGAACCCGGCTTTGGTGGGGCCCGGATCAACTTGGATCAATCTAAGGCATTCGATAGGGTCGACCATGGTTACCTGGATGCGGTGCTAGCGGCAGCAGGCTTCGGACCCGTTTTCAGGGGCTGGATCAATGCCATGCACAGCAGCCGCATCTGCTCTAGGGTCAAGGTGAACGGCTACCTCTCGGAGCCGTTCGAAATCGCGCGGTCCATCCGACAGTGGTGCCCTCTCTCCTCCCTTCTGTATGTAGTGACTCAAGAGCCACTGCTGCGGAAGTTGGAGTTGTTGCAGGGCATACCGTTGGAACTGGGATTGCGGAAAGCGGTGTCAGCCTACGCTGATGACGTAACAGTAATGGTGTCGACGGCCTCGGAAATCGGGGCGATCGGCACCTTACTGGAGGAGTACGAAAGGTTTACAGGGGCTAAGCTGAACCGGGACAAGTCGATCGGTCTGCAACTCGGAACGTGGAGGGGCAGATCGATGTCCTCCGATGGCGTCGTCGGGCGCTGGACGGAGGGCCCGGTGAAGTTGCTCGGAGTCTGGTTCGGACCAGACCTCCAGGTGGAGAAGAACTGGGGTGAGGTAACGAACAGGGTGTTTGCACTGACCCAGAAGTGGGCCGAGTGCAAACTGTCCCTGAAAAGTCGGGCGGAGGTGGCGAACACTTATATAACGTCCGTCATCTACTACCGCCTGACCGTTGTGCCTTGCCCAAGGGAAACGCTCGCCAAAATGGAGCGCGCACTCTTCCAATTCCTTTGGAAGAAGCGGGCTCCTACGGTGAGGTGATCCATCTGCTGTCAACACCCTTCGAAAGGAGGGCTGGGAATGCCGTGGCTAATGATACGTAAACACGCATTAAGGCTACGGCACCTTCAGGTATTCCTCTCCGGTCAACCGGTGTGTGCACCGTTTGTGAGGCGAGCCTTTCCCAGACTCGTTTCACTCACCGAGCTGCAATCCTGGGTCAAGCAAAGACCGAGAAAACTGGGCTCCTGGCACATCGAGTGTGCCCAGGCGCTCACGGCTCTCTGGCAGACGGACCCGGCTGTCAGTGGAGAATCCACTTCGTCATTCTATAGAGGGCTGGTGGTTAGCAGGTGCGACGACGCCCTCGGAGAAGCCCTAGGCATGGAGGAAGACGAACTGGCAAACCTGTTCGGTAGGACATTCAGCCCGGGACCCATGGATAACTTCCAGAGGTCCCTGGCCTGGCAAAGCTACAGAAGGGTTCTGCCCGTTCGAGAAAGGCTCTACAGACACGGGCGCCCGGGTAGGGACCCCTCGAAAAAGATCTGTCCCAGATGCGTGTGCGACGAGGAAACCGTTGCACACGCATTGGTACACTGCTCGGGCATTGCCGATCTGTGAGGCTATGTCGAACAACTGCTGTCAAGGGTGGGACCGATCCGGTTGACCACCGAGTCTATTGTAACGACCAAGCCGCCTCCCCTCTTCAAAAACGAAGGAGAGGCGGTGTTTCTGTGCGTAATAGCCATGGCGAAAGAGGTTGTATGGTGGACGCGTCTGAAAGGACTGAGGTCAGACACCTTTCTCTCTGGCCAACAACAGGTCCGTTTCTTCCGATATCATTTCGGAAGAAGGATCAGGATGGAGAGAGAGGTGCTGCACCCCAGCCTTTTTTATGAAAGATGGGTGAAAGTGGCGAGAATGGCCCGTGTGAATGGGCCTTCACTCTACATCAGACTATAGGTGAGGAAGATGAAAGACCAAGGGAGCACCCCTTCTCTGTGATCCTGAGGAAAAGGGTTGCACACTTTTTTTTCGGGGGTGTGTGCGCCCACCCAAGGCGCCTCCTCTCTATTGAGGATTTTGTTATAAATTTTATTCTGTTATATTTTATTTTATTTTTATATTTTGTTATTGCCTCCTCTCTATTGAGGATTTTGTTATAAATTTTATTCTGTTATATTTTATTTTATTTTTATATTTTGTTATTGCCTCCTCCTTATTGAGGACGCCTTGTTTTGTAAACTCCCCCCATTGTACTTGTCCCACTTTTGATGCCCTGGTGGCAAATAAAAGAAACATATCTATCTATCTATCTATCTATCTATCTATCTATCTATCTATCTATCTATCTATCTATCTATCTATCTATCTATTTATCTATCCATGCATCTCGACGAACAGAATTCAATACACGAGCAGAGTGGTGTATATTCTATTTCTGCCGTGAGGCTATAACAGTTAGTCAAGAACCTAGAATACGAAAATAATTATTCATTAACTTTCCATTTGAGTAAATAATTGTTTCTACTTTTTGCCACAAGGCCACAATAATTGTTTCTACTTTAGGCACCAGGCCAGCAATTACCCAGTGCATTACTGGTACTTTATTTTATCGACCCCGTAAGGATGAAAGGCAAAGTCAACCTCGGCGGGATTTGAACTCAGATCGTAAAGGGACGTAACTATGCTGGAAAGCATGGCGTCCGACCCTCTTCCGATACTGCCAATCCACCATAAAGTTTGCAAAAAAAGAGAGAAAGGAAAGAAATTTTAGCGAAATTAATGGAAAAGCGGTGAGGGGTGACTCTTATCTCAATGATGGCGGTAAATCCGGAATTCGGTTGTGATGATATTCAATAATATTTTATTGAGTAACATTCTATATTTCAGGAGTTATGACTGGTAGAGAGTATCAACAATGAGAGGACCAATGAAATAAAGTTTTTTTCGATCCGATCTGACGATCGGCTGCTTTTTCTTTTCATTTTATATTCCGACACATTGTATTTAACAAACTATTTTCTTCCTAACTCCTATATAAAGTACGCAGTCTAATTTTCAATAAATTATCTGTACGTTTTACTACAGTTTTCTCATTCATTCAATATTCCCTCCTGCTCAACAACAATTATTTGAAACATTGTTAAATGCATTATTTCTTTCGAAATGTTTCCTATTTACACAAACTGACATAGGTTACTGTTTAGAAAGACAAAATAATGCAATGAACACCCATGGCACCATTTTACGAATTTAGCATGTGAGAACCTAACCTTTACTATATTAACAACACTAACATAATATCAGCCATTATTCTGCCATCTAAAATGAATTCACTTATAACGTATCCATTACTAGAACTCTGACGAGGGAATACATAATAAAAATATCAACAACAACAACACCCAATCACCATTAATGTTTTCATCAAGATTGTCATAGATCATTATTCCTATTAAATTATACATTTCATTAAAATAGTTAAAACCAGCAACAAAATTATTCCCAGTATCTACCACCACCACCACCACCACCATCATCATCCCCATCCGCATCATCATCATCATCATCATCATCATCATCATCATCATCCTCATCATCATCATAATTATCATCATCATCATCATTATCATCATTATATTTAAACAACAAATGAAATTAAATCTATTTTAGGAGTATCATAAATATTTTTTAGCACTTGGAAAGAAATCGATATATACAGTAATTTATTTCAGTAAAGAATGTCAGAATTTTATTTTAAAATTTCATTACACAATATATTGAAACAGTATTAGTGTACTGTAGTCGACTACTCTGATGGAATGCTGAAGTAATCACATCCAGTTGAAAAGTGCCATAAATCTCTTGACATTCAGTGTTATGTTCCTATTGTATGGCAATGTTATATTTTATCATCTATAAATGTTTCACTCTATTTTGTTTATACCTAATATATACTGCCGTGTTTACATGTTATATCAAATCTTGTTTCAATATCATAATCTGTTATATGTTACATATTTTGTTGTCTTGATCTTGATACGTTTCATTAAATCCTGGTCAAATGTTGCTGTTATTTAATACTGGGTCAGTCCTGGTTCAGTAAGGCCATGATGAAAAGCATTCCAGCTGTTACCAGCTTTTAGGTTTTGTTTAAGTGTAGTTTTGTAAGACGGTGTGATTTGAAAGGAATTAATTGATATTCCCAGCAAGTCGAATAGGTTTTCTATTATGCTTAAATCATTTAGCTTATTATTGTTACAGGATATCTTCTGTCGAGTTTATTCCATTAAAATCTGTCTGTTCAAATGTTATATAGTGTTTATAGGCCATTGTGTTTATAGGCTACAATATCTATAGTGTATATATCATATAGTCACCGATGGAGGTGGGTTTCGGATACTAGGCAATCGATCAGGCTGTTTTATATTTATGCTCGGGTTTCACAGAGAGGTCCATCAGAGACCAGTGTAGATACATTCTGAGGACCTTAAGTGTACACATTTATCCTCAGAATGTTATTGTATACTTCGTCATAGGCAGGACCATAGGGTCTCACATTTCTTACTTTTGATGAACATTCAAGCGAGAAGCTTTCCCACGTTATTTGTTAGCAGACATACATGCGAATTCACATTATCACAAGGATGTACAAATATCAGGTCATTGAGTTGCTGAAATTGTAACCACTGGTCTTGTACAAAAATTCCGAATTCAGCAATAAAATACAGGTGGTAGAATAACTTTATGATGTAGGATATTAGCTTACTAAATTAATTACGAAGTAATTTTATCTATTACTTTCATTCTTTTAATATTTTCTTATTTTATAGATCTATTTTCTTTAAATATAATCATATCTACTGTATTGATTATTTCTCTTTGCAGAATAACTACTAATATATTTGAAATTAAATTAAATGAAATTGAAAATAATCTTTATGGAGAATAGGAAACCAATGGAGTTTAAAGAGAAAGTAACTTTATATCATAAAAATGATGTAAATATATATTTTAATTGCGATCAACAAAACAATGATATAAATAAGCAATAGAAGAATATATTCGGCATAACAAGATTATTTGTAAATACTCGACCACCTTCATGTCCATGTCCATACTAAAATAAATCTTCAGGTTTATCAGTCATCCGTTTCAATCTTTAATTGGTATGAAACGACAAAAACAAAATATCTTGTAATTTTAATGTAGTCCATAACATAACGGTCAAATGCGTAGAACCTTATGGTTAGGTTACAGCTTTGATCACTCGTCCACGCATTCTGCACCACCGTGTACAATCAGGGTAGGTGGCCATAATTAGTTCCTGAAACCTAAGGCAGCGCTTTCTTGTTCTGTATATGAGCATAACTAAATATATTGTGCAGGCATGTGGTTGAGCGGTTAGAGAATTGGATTCGCAATCGCGAGGTTGTAATTTCGATTTCCAGACCGGGTGATGCGTTATGTTCTTGAGCAGGACACTTTATTTCACGATGCTCCTCCTGTCTAGATTTGCGACCGACAGATAGCATTAGCAATTGGAAAGACCAATGGAAACATTGTTTTCTAGGTCCGATTTGACAAACTCCACCCTACCCATTAAGTGAATAAAGTCTGGGATGTTGTCAATCGACTGTCAATATTTAAAAAAAGACAATCTTTGATAATAATAAAAAAGTACGAAAGCATTCGATATTAAAAAGAAATCATAATACATTTGGTATACTAAAATCCAATATCGCCCTTAATAAATTTATCTTCATCAATATTCAATTATTTTCAAACATACCATCGCTTCTGTTCTGTGATTTCTTTGCTAATGGATATTAACACTCGTTTGGGGTAATGACTCCCTTATGGCTTTTCTTTTTGGAAACTGGTGATAATTTTCGTTAGTAAAAGTTAATTTAAAGTTCAGAAGAACTGGAACATTTCTTTGCAGTAAATAGAGTATAATTACGTTGCTTTTATCTTTCGTGTGTAAGTGAGGAAATGGCGGTAAAATGAAGTTGAAGGGTTGTTTTAGTAGGGTGAGGGATAGGTAGGCGGGGTGAGCATTATAATACTGTATGTATCGAAACTTATTGAAGGGTCAGAAAGTTGGCCTTGTATGGCAGATAGGCACAATGAATTAAATAACTATATTAGAGATACAACTACAATGACTGATTAATGTATTGAGATATATAGCGGCGGACAGGAACGAACGTAGATTGTAACACTATTTCAAAAATTCACACATATATATAAAGGTACGATAAGAATGAGGATGTTATTGAAAATTCTCAACTTCAAACATCGGGCCCAATTGTTTGTTTGCAGGTTGTAGAGTATAATATAAGTTAATGTATAGTATATATCATATTCCGAGAAAGGAATACAATATACATGCATAATTATAATAATGAATTAAGTAAAATGTTATTGATAAAATCATGGTAAACGATGATTAATAATGCATTTCTCTCTTAATAAAAAAATATAGTTTATTATGTTGAAAGCTTAATTTTTAATGTTTTAAAAGTTACGTTTTGAGAAATTAATGTTCTATTCTTTGTACACATTGTATGTCTTAGTTATGGGTTATTTACATTCATGTTTAGTTGTATGGAAATACACTATCAATTAAATAATACATTTAACACGTATTTTATCGTGTGGAAACAATACCAAACCACGAACATATAATTTAGATAGGATACTGTTCGTAACGTCATTTATGCATTAGACCTTTTCAAGAATATTCACATTTAACTAATGTAATGTGTGGTATTCGGTCGTAATGCATTGGCTTTTAAATAAATAGTCACATATTTTCGTTCTTTTGACTAATCACAGTCTTGTTAAAAAATGATACACCCCTCATACCGATCACTGACACAGACAGCCAGAGAAAGACACATACACCTATACACACCTCTATACACATCTATGGACACAAATTCTATGATATTAAATTCGTCGAAAATTTAGCACCCATTCAAAATTTCGTTTTCATAATGAAGTTAGACAATAAGTACCAAAGTGGACTCACGCAACCAGCTTATTTTACTGATATGTTTTTGTTTATGAACTGATGAAGTATCATTTTAATTTTGGGGAGGCAATAACACAATAAGGCCTGGTATCAAATATTGGTTTGAATTTCTGTAACATTCAAGTTTGTGTTTACAATGGCGAAAATGGTTTATAATCTATTTTATTGCAAAATACATTTATAATAGCGTAATAATGGTTTTTGATTTAGGCACAAGGCTAACCATTTTTTGGGGTAGAGGAAGTCGATTGAATCGACCCCAGTGCATTACTGGTACTTTATTTTATCGACCCCGTAAGGATGAATGGCAAAGTTAACCTCAGAGGGATTTGAACTCAAATCGTAAAAGATCCGTAACTCTATGCGGCAAAGCATGTTGTCCGACACTTTACCGATACTACTAATCCACCGACCTATAATAGCGTAATAATAAAAATAAAACATAGAAAAGATAAAGAAAAACAAACAAAACAAAAATAATGAAAATAGAAAAAGAAAGCAAAACGTGGAAAGAAATGGGGGAGGAGACAAACTCTATATTTGTGACTCAGCGGTGTATCTATCTCAACTGTATCGCAGACAGGATAGCGGAAACGTTACAACAGGGAGCAGCCAGCAGTACCCATTGCATCAGAAACTCCATCTCAAGGATCTCCTTCCTCAGAAATAATACCTTTGTTTCGATTTGGTGGAGTAAAACAACATACTGGATACCAAGGGCGCCGTTGGTTTCGATTGTGGTTCTATGCAGAAATGGAATGGTCACACCGTACCTAGCATTGAACGGAAAATAAATTTGGTACTAGAGTATAAAAGTCATTCTAAATAGGGATATGCGAGGGTGGGTTGAAAAGTTCACAGTCTGACCATACGGGAGAGATGCTAGAGCTGTGAAATCTTGTATGCATTAATTTCAACTCTTCTTATTAATAACTGCAGAAATAAATAAAGCAATAGATTCCTTCCCGTTATTCTAAAAATATCGAAAATGCCACTACGTGTAATACGTAGAAACATAAACACATTCGCGCACGTGCACACTGCTTATTTACACCATGATATATGATCTCCTTTAACAGACCAATAGAAATATGACTCGACCTTTTGCTAGATGTCAGTGTTTGACATCATTTTCTAATGATGTTACCACGTGAATAACATCTATTCGGAAATATTGTAAGAAGATTAACAGAAAATATTCTGACATGTCTGGCTGGAATGAACAGTAATTGCTTGTCGTATGTGTCGTTATGAATAAAAGCTTTCTAAAACATGCAGGTCCTACAAAATGGAAAGATGACTAGTTTCTTTTAACGTATGCATTTATCCTGTTGATAGCTCAATAAATTTGTCTATACCGTCTGCATTAAAATCTATTAAAATCTGTCACGGAAAAAATGTTTTGAACTAAATTTTCCAGGAGAAATCTACGCATACTGTCCATTTACACAGCTGTATTTTATTTAACTTAAATGTGTATTGTGAAGTATAAATAAGAAAACAAAGAAAATTGAATTTGTATTTAATTTATCAGAATAATTATGGCAAGAAGTAGTTGTCGTAAGAAAAAAGCTCTATTTCAGAATTTACTTAACGCAATATAAATTCTTTGGGGATAGATTTATTATCGTTACTTAAAATATTTCAGAGTTATTAATTTCATATGCAGGCATTGATTTGAGAAATTGATTTCAAGGTTATTAAATATGGCACTTTGATTCAACCAGATACATTTCTCATGAATATTTAATATTTTCCATTCCTCTCACATTTTCTTTGGGAATTGAATTACATATATTTTATATATTGAATAATAAATAAATATTTAATATATAAAATCTTTTCTTTTATTATGATACAGCGAAATTATAGCACCCATTTATTTTCCGTGTTTCTTTAAATCAAAAATTCTAACAGAGCTCTATTTGAAATCCAAATTATTCGAGCCTTTATTCTATTATTAAACTAACAGGGTGTCAACCAATAGTAAAAGGTAAGCCAGAAAATAATTCAATTTCAAAACGTAATAAATTTGATGGAATTATGTCGTTACTGCATTTCATCAGAAAGAGTGCAGGCATGGCCGAATTGGTAAGGAATTTATTTTAAAATCTCAACGTCTCAGGTCTAACTTCGTTGTGTGGCATTTAGGTAAGCATAGATTGTGTGGCGTTTTAGGTAAGCATAGATTTGAAAGTGAAGTTGCATTGACTAAATTTCTATTTTAAAGACCAGCCTTGTCACATTAAATTTGCTATGTGATACCTTTAAGGGTGCAAGTATCTGTGATTAGTAAACCAAATGGTAATACAACATGCAGATAGTTCCGTTGATCAAACATTTGATTGACCAATCCTCCAAATTAAGCAAGAGATCGATTGCACTTATTAATAATTTAGAAATTGCAAAAAGAGCATTAATTAGCAGTACTACACAAGCTGGTTTGCCGGAATCATTATAGCACAACGATACGAGTATAAATATTCTCACATATTTGTTATTCACTGTCATTATTGTTATATAAGGGTGGTGGATTGGCAGTATTGGTAGAGGGTCGGACGCCATGATTTGACGCATAGAGTTACGGCCCTTGCCATTCTGAGTTCAAATCCCGCTGAGGTTAACTTTGCCTTTCATCCTTACGGGGTCGATAAAATAAAGTACCAGTAATACACTGGGTAATTGCTGGCCTTGTGCCTAACGTAGAAACAATTATTGTTATATAAGGCGGTGGATTGGCAGTATCGGTAGAGGGTCGGACGCCATGCTTTGCAACACAGTTACGTCCCTTTAAGCACTGAGTTCAAATATATATATATAAAAAAAAGATGAAATCGAAAATGCAACTGGAGTCTTATTTTTTAAAAAATATTCACACTAAAAGTTTTCTCCTTCAAAGTAACCCCCCCCCCTGGAGTCTAATGCACTTTTCCATCCTTTTCTGCCACGCTTGTATGCACTCCTGCAAGGATTCTTCCGGGATCCTCCGCAGTTCCGTCGTCACGGACTTTTTGATGTCGTCCACGTCTTCAAAACGGGTCCCCTCCGGGTCGTACTCGAAGATCCATACTCATCACCGGTGATGACTGTCCCTAGCAAGTCTGGTTCGGTTTCAAGACGCTCGAGGATGTCCTGGCACACTTGCATGCGTCGACCCTTCTGGTCATCGTTCAACAGTTTTGCCACCATCTTCGCGCAGACTTTCCGCATGTCCAAATCCTCAGTGAGAATCTTCCAGACGCTGTCCCGATTCATGCCCAGCTCATTTGCCATCAGTCGAACAGTCAGCCGACGATCGCTACGCACCATCTACCTGACGTGCTCAACGTTGACCTCAGACCTGGCTGTTGAGGGCCTTCCGCTCCTGGGGTCATTTTTCACGTCCTCGCGTCCTTCTTTAAACCTCGTGCACCACTCAAAAACACGTGAGCGTGACATCGTCTCATCCCCATACACTTGCTGCAGCAATCCCAGTGCTTCTGACGGAGTTTTCCCCAATCGTACCAGAAACTTCAAGTTTGTTCGTTGCTCTGTGCTCATTGCTTGACGACCTGAAACAGAGGACATGTATATAAAATTATGAAGAAAAAAGTTACATCGCTGCAGAGAGCTAAGATTACAGTTACATACCCCAGGGGGATTACTTTGAAGGAGAAAACTCTTAGTTTGAAGTTTTGGTTTGAAATAAATATTTTGTGACATCAGTCCTGAAACTTTTCTGACACACCTCGTATATATATAAAAATATATAAAACCATAGAGCAAATATTTATTAAAATAACAGATTAAAGTTTAAGCAACAATCGCTGTTTCAGAAAATCCCGTTAAGGGTGAAAGCTGTGATTCTTTGCTTAAACTTTAATCTGTTATATATATATACTTATATATATTTTCGTCTTCATCTTTTTTGCCCACTTATTCCTGAGAGGGTGGTGGGGACAGAGTCTTCAAACACTCCTTCCTGTGGGTTCTGTCAGAGGCAACCGCATCTAACTGATCCGGTTGGATCTCCAAGCGAGACCAACCAAGCTCATGGATGTTGTCCAATCATTTTGCTCAGAGTCTACTCCTGGGTCTCCAGCCGGTTTGTTTTGCCCGTAAAATCTGTAAAGCGATTCTTTCCTTGGACATCCTAACCCATGCATATAGTATCGGAGCTGTGATCGCTTAATTCAGAAAAGTAGAGGCTCTATCTGGCGTGACTCACCGATCTACGAGCCATGCACTCTATCGAGTAACGTTACTCCAGAGACTCTTCAGAGAAACCCTATTTAGGCCGCTTGTATTCACGATCGCATTATTTCGGTCATTACCCAAGATTCATGACTATAGGTAAGGGATGGCACGAATATCAAATTGAAGATAGCGAGTTTGGCTTTTACGTCTACCTCTCTTCTTCTGATACTGAATGCTGAAGCTGGCTTATTGCTGCAGCAACTCCTGCAATTCATGCTTTTAATTCAGCCTCCTACCTTCCATCGCTCATGAACAGAATTCTCTATCTGCTACAGTGGAACTCCATTCAGATTTAGAGTGAATTGCGCAGGCTTCCTTGAGAGGACGAGTGTTTCAGTTTTCGCAGCATTGAATTTTGTTCCAGCCATGTAGCACTCGATATCAAACCTATCGAGTGCTACATGGTGATCTACGACTAGCACTCGATATCAAACCTATCGAGTGCTAGTCGTAGATCACCTTCTGTCAAGTTAAGTAACACAATGTGGTCTGCAAATTCCAGCCAACTTAATTTATACCCTGCAATCATGATACCACTTCCAACCTGGCTCGCATGTCAATCCTATTCATGTAAATAATTGTTTCTACTTTAGGCACAAGGCCAGCAATTACCCAGTACATCACTGGTACTTTATTTTATCGACCCAGTAAGGATGAAAGGCAAAGTTAACCTCGGCTGGATTTGAACCCAGACTGTAAAGGGACGTAACTATGCTAGAAAGCATGGCGTCCAACCCCCTACCGATACTGCCAATTCGTAAATAATGAACAAGAGAAGTGACAATATGCACACTTGGCGGAGTCCGACTCCCACATTGAATGGATTTAACACCATTTATCCCAACACAAACACTCTGACATTCGTATAGAGATATTAGGGCAGCAAAATGCTGACCATCGATTTCATACAATGTTCCACAGCAGGTCCCGAAGAATGCGGTCATATGCCTTTTCAAGGACGACAAAACAACAATATACCTCTTGGCAATACTCCCACGATTTCTCGAAGACCTGCCGCAGTATGAATAGTGTGCTACGTACGGGGCGAAAACCACACTGTTCATCAGCTAGCTTGGAGTAGACTGTCTCCCTGCATCTATTTGCCAGTTACTTAGCTTTGACTTAACCTGGGAGGCTTACCAAGGAGGTCCTTCTGTAATTGGAACAATCTCTCTTTGATCACTTTTTGAAAATTGGGATTATCACAATATGCCAGGCTACCCGGCA
>OZ024740.1:278103028-278155528 GCA_964016885.1 Eledone cirrhosa | reverse complement strand
TCTGCCACCGTGGAACGGGAAGATAGTCATGCCATCTGGCTTTTTGCTGTTCCCTCGATCCAGCCCCACCGGCTCGAGCTGGGAAGGGAAGCCTGCAGCGTCCAAGCCATGCTTAATGACCTCGTTGAGGGCAGCATGGCGTGGAATGCGACCGGCACAGTGGCGGCAGGAAAGCGGGTGGAGGCCGAAAGAGTCCACGGTGGAACCGCAGCGACATTGGTGTGTCTGGCAGATCCGGAGGCCGAGCCTCAGGGAAACGCCGATGCGCATAACTTTAGAATATACATATAGGAAAATAAATATTAAATATTTCAATAATTAGAAAGAAGTGTTTTGTGTATTTGGAAGCTGTGGGCACTTTTCAAATTTGGTCGGAGACTATATATTCCTTCATACAATTGATATTTGTACCCATTTGTTTGTTTATTTCTGACATTGTCTGATAATTTTGCCAGTTTATGTTTAAATATAACTGGAGATTTTAGGCGGGACATCGTATACACAGTTACAGAGGTTCTACAAGAAGTGTCGAATGTTAAAAGGAATGGTGAATAAATTCTTCTTTCTAATTAATCTTCGAACATTTAATAAACGAAATATGGTAAATAGATTTTAGATAATAATGCTAGCGTCAACAGAAATAAAGGTATTTGCTGTAAGTAAATATGAACGAAAATTAAATAACAACACCACGGTATAAACTGTGATAAAGCTGTGTTACCCTTTAGACATGATATATTTATTAGTAATACATCAATCGAATGTATAACTCTGTTCAGTATATTCCATGTTCTTCCGTATATGAATGTGAATCTTGAAATATCCTTTCCCTCCATAAATAAACAAAACAAATACGAACCCTGTAAAGGCTAACCCTATAAAAGATCATATAACACAAAGTGCCAGTTGATATCTATGTATTTCAAAACCTTGATAATTAATACGCAGTCATATGTTTGTTTTTCTTCTCTTCTGTTTGTGATCTTAGCCGCTTTCGTTCTTTTCACCAAATGTATGTACTTCCACGTCTTCTCTTTCCAATTCAAGTTTGTATATTCTAGTATGAGAAGTGAGTCAACCTTCGTAAACAGAAGCTAACAATTTTTAATACACTAGCTTTCGTCAGCATTAGGAAGACACTTAACCTTTTAACTAGTTTTAACTCCCCGCCATGGGACTAACAATCCCCTGTGTTCTATCACTCTCTACTATTCCTCGGAGTAGAGATCACTATCACTCTTATATCGAAGCCGATAAAATGAAGAATCTCTGTTAATTGTAAGTTTTTTTCCCGCTTTCTCGTCACAAGCTTACGAAACACATCAATCCCTAAAACTTTGGCATTACCCATGTCATTTAGCGCACACCACTACTTGATGCCAGAGTGGTCCAACAACAGTGAGTCAACCATACATGGCCCTTATGATATTTTGACAGCAACGCCTCGTTTCAAACGGTTGTGTATAGTATCTAGCAAGATCCCAAAAGGTGTTTAAAATCCCACAAACAGACTCGCTAGTGACACTACATGTCAGCAATATTGAAACTACCTGTTTTGTTTTTCTACTCTCATGCTTGTGGTCCTAGATGGTAAGGAAGACTCTCCGAAGTAACACCACCTATTTTTGTTATTCTCTATCAGCAAGCCTCTTTGATCTCTCCAACAGCCTTCTTTACTGTGACAGGCACCGTCTCAAATAGACGTTATGAAGTTTACGTGATCGTGTTATCTTGGAGATGTATCAGAAATGAGTCTCGCCGATACACCTACTGTCACACTTTCCTACTAGATGCATGGCATGCTCATGGCTTCAGATACCGTTATTACTTCTTCCCTCCGTATCCAGCAAGTCGATATACTCCATCCTATCCTCTTTGCAATGTCCGTTGACTACATTATCAACTCAATCTGTTCGCCGTTCAACGGCCAGTACCCGGTCGACGCGACACTATATCGCCCGACCCAGTCCGGAAATGACGACTTTGACAACATTCTATTTCTATCAATTCGTGGACTCGTGATTGACTTGTTCAAGCTAGAGGTGGTGAAGGTTAGTTATGGCAAAATTCAGATTTAACGGTCGTAGACACCAATCGATCCTTCCTGACGGAGGTGCGACAGATAATTATCTTTCCTCTCTTTACACACAAGTGCACACACTAGCATATGCACATACTAACACACCCACAGGCACATACACCTCCCCCTCAAACTAACGTCTTATAAAATGAAAGAAACATTGGAATTGGAGTGTGTCCCAATTATAAAAATGCATATAGTCACGCCTGAATCACATTTGATAATATATTTTCTCAATTAATCAAATCTGACACGGGGGGGGGGGGCAATAAACGACACCAACAATATTCCGTATAGCTTGGGGGTTGTCCGACCGCTTCCTCTTTGTACCGGTCACCGTCAAGTCCTCAGGTGTCTTCGGGCCCCGAACAGCCGAGGTCTTCCGCAAAATTGGAACGTCATCAGCCTGTCTGAGGAAGGAACTCTACACGAGATGGAGTGGTCTTTGCAGCAGGTGTTACTGGTGATTGTCCGCGGAAATGCCTTTAAAGTTTTGTTTGCAGAGCGCAGCCGAAACACTGCTCCAACCTAGGCGTAAAGTTTGTCACTCTACCCCTTCTCTCTTTCTTTTTTCCGCTGCCTAATAACCCTTTCTCTTTCCCCCTTTTCTTCTCACTTATGGCATTTATAATCATTTCCTTTACTTTCCTATACAGCCAGATCTTCCCTTCTTTATCCCTTCCCCCTTTCTTTCATTACTTTATTTTGTTTTTATCTTTGTTTTAATAATTCCATCATTGTATAACTTCAGTCTGTAATACATAGTTGACATACTATGTTTATTGAACTCAGTGATGAATTTCGGTATTTGAGTGGATCTGGAGAATGTAATAAATACAGTTTCAGTACTCAACTTCAGAGCAACGACACAATATTTTTGGTGAATATTTTCTCCGGATCTGGATAGTTATTTGAATCAAATACCATATGAACGGCCGCAACTCGTGTTACATTCCACTACTTTATCATCGGAAGACGGAAGACAGCAAAAATAATCTAGAAATATGATATTTGCAGGCTACAGTTTAGACCGGTAATATATGGTGGGTATACATCATTATCCTGGTGCAAAGAAGGTAAATGAAATGTCCTTGATCATGCCATATATTAAATGATCTCGCTACTCTGGCTCTGAGTGTATAAATATTTTCTCTAGTGCTCTTTTGCCTCATAACAGATGACCAAATAAACTAGATGGAAAATACACAAGAACCCAAATAAGGTTGACTGAAAGGAATGTTTTAATTAATTTTGTTTAAAAATGAATATAGAGTGGTTATAAATAGTATTGAGGCATTCTGAACTTTAACAAACTAATCGGAAATTAATTATTTCGTGTAATTTCTTGATTTAAGAAAATGCTGAGATTATTTCAGAGATATTAAACATAATTACTAAGATATATTATATACATATCACATGTGATATATTTCACCTGGTATTAAGTATTTAGTGCTGGAAAGCCTTTTGGTGTTATGTATTATGGTTAACGAAGTTTTATGCAAGCGATATAATACACAATCATCAACTCTCAGATGTCTGTCATAGCATCTACTCGGCTGTTCCCATCCACCCGCACATATATTAATTAGTCTTTTACTCGCAATTATATTTGGGCTTTGTAAGAATAGTATAACAGACGGAGTTGGTCGATATTTTGTGATATTGAAACGTTCTAGCTCTACAATGATGCTGAAACGTACAGTGAAAAGGTCAACGCCAGAGACGATCTTTCATGATAGTTTAACTACATATCAGTATCGACACTGAGACTTCGAGCTATTAATTTTAACGTAATACATTCCGTTTCAAATTTCTATTAATATTAAATACTACTTCCCAATTTCATTAGTTCCAATTTCAATTTCTAATAAATAGTTAAATTTTTCTTTATACGTTTCTAATGAATTTTCGCTTATCCGGTTTGACAAGTCTCTTGAAATTAAACAATATTAACATTATTATTAAGAAATTATTTTATGTATCTGAATGGATAATGACGATAAGAAATGTCTTGCACTAAAGCTGAATTACATAAAAATATCATTGTAAATTGCAATTTAAAATTATTCCGAAAGTTAGAGGCAATTTCGTTTTTATGAAGTGTATCCATGAAAATGTCAATCTCATATAAATAATTTATTTCCAAGATAAACCAGTGTGAACATTTCAATTGAGCATTGCATGCTTGCGAAACATAAAACCAAATATAGTCTGTCACTGCGTACTGAGGTGAACTATAATTCCCGAAATACTCATTATCAAAATTCTTTGCAATATACAGCAGTATCAAAATCTGAAACATATTTTGAACGACATGATGTGTCTATTCAAGCTGCGTATGAGATAAGGTGCATCCCAAATACCGGAGAATCCCTTAGCACATAACTCTCTTAAAAAAATGAATCCGATTGCATACAATGCTTTATTCTATTTTTACGAGAAATCCTCATTTCTTCTGATACAATGCATTTTGAATATTGTGATTGTTTAGCAAAATGAAAGTAAAATGTTCTAAAATAAGTACATAAAGGCTAAGATTCTTCAAATATCCATTGAGTGTTATTAAAAAATAATTTACATGATATCAAGGATAAAGAAATATTGCAAAACTAATGCTTCTTTGATTCAGGCATATCTTCACAGATATCAGGCATTTATATCCGCTTTGACACGACAAATAGATTTTCAACTCTATTCTGGTTTAGTAAGCATTTGATTTCTTTCACTGTTATCTAGTAACATATTTCGTTGATGTCATCAATCACTGGTAAAAATTTAGACAGAGAAAAATAAACGTGAGAGATATAGACATTTGAATGCTTTGTTTGTTTTTATGATTCATTTTAGCCTTATAAATGATTTCAAACAATTACAAAAGTAAGTTGAAACCGAATCTTGATCTCGGTTCTCTCGGAGTTTACCGTCGTTCAACGGGCCATATCAGTTCAGTAAAAATAATTTAGAAAGATTTATAACTTAAAATCGCTTATAAGATTATGTGACATTCATCACTGTCTAAATCACTTTAATGCTAGAAGTAAAATTTCTTAGTGTCAAAGGAAACTGATACACAATCTCAGTTACCAAGAAACAGGTGTATTTTACCTAAATTGTTACTATAGTAATATATCGAGAGGTGCAAGAGAATCTGAACAATGACAGGTGGAAATTAAAATATCGATAAAAATATTTTTAGCATAATACTAGGCTACCCGTGACCTGTTGGGTCAAGTTCACTTATATTTTTCACAAATATTTTTAAAAACTCATGTTCATTTAGAAATAATTTTTAAATAATCAAAATATACACACACATGTATGTAATGTGAAATGAAACAGGAAGTCCCATATATATATATATACGTGTGTGTATGTATATATATATAAATGTGTGTTTGTGTATATATATATGTGGGTGTCTGTGATCTATATACACTGGTCATAGACACACACACGCACACACACACACACACACATACACACACACATATATATATACACACATACTCACATATATATATACACAAGAACACCACAATCTCTTTCTCTCTCTCTCTCTCTTTCCCTCTTGCATTCTCCTTCTCTGTCTCCCCCCTCTCTCTATGTCACTTTTTCAATCTACTCTCTCACAACCACTATCTCTTTCTCTCTATCTTTCTCTCTCTCTGTTTAAGAAGGTATCCGGAAAAACCCCATATCTCGTGAACCTGTGCTTCGATTTACGCGAAACTTTTATTCCATTTGTATTCCCATTTCAGGGTCAACTTCCTTTCAAAGTATTTTCCTATTATGCGCCCTTTTCACTGTATTACATTACAGCCATGCAAGCAAGCAAGCAATCACAGACTTTTAGTATTTTACTAGACCACCCGTGACCCGTTGGGTCATGTTCATTTAAAAATAATTTTTAAATAATTAAAATATACACAAAATGTATATAATGTAAAATGACATTGGAAAGCCAATATATATATATATATATATATACGTGTATGTATGTGTGTATATGTATGTATATATATATGTGTGTTTGTGTGTGAGGGTGTCTGTGGCCTATATACACTGGTTATAGACACACACACGCACATAAATCCTGTCCTAACGCAAGTTATAAGATACATATAACTTAAAATTCAGTCACCAAATTCAAGCTAGATACGATAATGCTGTATTCGATTCTTTGAAGTCACCTGTCATAATTTCATTCAACAACACCACACAGCTCTCTCCTTCTCTCTCTCTCACAACCACTATCTGCGTTTGTATTCACATTTAAATGGTACCTTACTTTCAAAGAATTTTCCCATTATGCGCTGATTTGGCTATTTATAAAGGTACCTGAAAAAGCCCGCGTATCTCGGGAACCCGTGGTCCGATTTACGTGAAACTTGTCTTTTCACTGTATTATTCACAAGTATTTTCACAAAGAAAATATCAAATCATTTTTCACTAATAGCTATCCAATCACTTCACTTTAAAATTCTTTTTTTCTATATCTCTATGGAAGCTTGACTGTTTTTTCTGAAAGATTTTTCTGCTTAAAAAGTTGCAATGTTAATCAAAAGCTGGTTTTATTTACAAAAATTTGAAAGAAATTATTCTTACTTGTCTTAGTTTTTCCTTTTCCTTTCATTTTCTGACGTCAGACTCAACATTTTCTCATATTTACGCTGTTACAGTTTGTTCAAAAGAATGCTTTTGATGACAACAGTCTTAGTTGACTGGGTATCCTTCAGAAACACTCTGACATTTTCTTTCGTTTTCCGCGGCTAAGGGCTAAGGGCTACATACAGTTGACCGTGTTGGAATACAGGTCGTTCCAGATAAACCAAGACGTTTTCCATAGTTTGTCCTTGTGCTTTATGAATAGTGAAGCACGATTGACCTGGGAATTGGCTTCGCTGCAAATGGATATCCTCACCTTCGGATAGATTAATTCTTATTCTAGGTATCATAACGATCTCATTTCTGAAAGCAGCAGTGTTGATACTTGCTACTATGAGATCATGCGCGTTCCTTACAAAGCCTTGGCGGATTCAAGTTTCTCATAAGAATTATTGGCAATCCTTTTTTCAATTCCAGGTTATGTGGTGGCAGTCCTGATAGTTCAACCGAATCAAGGAATTCAGTCGCGAAATGAGTGGTATTGGCACTATCATTCACAGAATTATAGGATCGGTACTCTTTTATGGTTTCAGGGAAGCGTCTGATACAGGTGGAATTGATGCTTCTCATCATTTCATGAGAGGTATTAAGATGCAATTGTTCGAAAACACTTCAGCTGGATTGTCGAATGAGGAGTAGATGAAATCAATACATTCTTCCATAATTGTTGCTTGGAGAACCATTTCTTCTGGCAAAATAATTTCCTAATTTTCAGTTTTTTTTAACTTATCTTCTCCAACATCCAATAGGAACTGTGAATAGTCTCCTGCTCCCCCACCCAATCGCATATTTGTCTTCAACTGAAATCTTTTGAAGCTTCGCCATAAGTAGGATTTTTTAATGCAGGCGTTTTCCACGTCCGCTTTATTTCCCCTTTTCACTACCTGACGGAAATCGCCACAGAAAATTATCAAAATTCCACCGAATGCCTCATTGTTGTCGTATATGTCACGCAGAGTGAGGTCAACAGCTTCGAAGCTTTCCCTCTGAATCATAGGACACTCAACCCAAACAATCAGCCTTGTATGCTGGAAGAGGTTTGCCGTCTTTGAGTTTTTATCAATGTTGCACACACCATTTTCTTTCACTAATATCGGTATTTTGAACCTAGAATGCGCTGTTCTTCCACCAGGCATCAGTGTTGCGGCAATGCCAGATGACGCAAGAGCAATAGCCACGTCACCGTTTCCTCTGACTTTTGAAAGAATTAAGTTAATAAGGAATGTCTTTCCTCTTCCACCCGGAGCGTCAATGAAAATCAATGCAGATGTGTTCGTCTCTAAACAGTTACAAACGAAGTTGTACACGTGTTTTTGTTCACTATTCAATAGAGGCTCCGTCTCTTCTACAAATCGTCGCTGCTTTTCTCTGCTGTATTGCAACTCATGCAATAACTCCAAATTGCCAATATCCTGATTAGCAACAATATTATTTGACCTTGGCAAGTTAAAGTCGCTAAGACTTTTGCCCAGGTCTTTAAGTTTGTCTTCAAAATACAGAAGACATTGATCATAATGTCTCTCGCTAATCAAAAGGTTAGAGTTTCTGGTAGCCCTTTTTTTATTTGATGGTAATCTTTACACAGCGAATGCTTAAATCG
The DNA here is from genome assembly GCA_964016885.1 of Eledone cirrhosa. Classification (NCBI taxonomy): domain Eukaryota; kingdom Metazoa; phylum Mollusca; class Cephalopoda; order Octopoda; family Eledonidae; genus Eledone; species Eledone cirrhosa. The sequence continues at coordinate 278,147,180 of OZ024740.1, read as the reverse complement.
AACCCATAAAGCACTGGAATTGTCAATTTCCGTATTTGTGAGGAGCACGATGAATAGATCTCTCATAGCTTTGGGAAGCCTTGTTCGCTCAGCATCTTCCAGAGTCTGCTGCCAATGATCATCCGATTGAAGCAAACCGTTCTCTCTGCAGAGTCTTTGAATAATGGCAGGAGTTCTCCATCATACATTTTCAAATAGTTGAAGGATACTGGCCCTTTGACGTGATGCAAAAGGAGTCTTAAATAATACAGGTTACCACTTCGTGGAGAAACAGTGTATACTCGTCCAAAAACGTTCGCCTCAAAAATCCCTGGATACTGCTCAACTGTTTCCCCCACCTTTCTCCTTTCCCATCTCTTATTACTCCAAGTGTAAAACTTTGGCACGTCGGCATAATACAATGTTTTTGCAAACGGATCGCGATCGCAAAGATCCATGAACTCAGTCAGAGTCGTCTTAGCCATGTTATTGTTTACTTTAAAAGCTGCATTGACCCGAAAGAAGATTTGATTTTCCTCAGGTAGATGAACTTGAAGGCGAACAACGGCCGGTTCTCTCTCATGAATTGGAAATCCAAGTACCAAGGCAACAGCTTCTGAATGACCGATATATCTTCCTGTTAAATACTGTATTATCTCATCTTCCCTGATCACTGCCCTTCATGGTATGTTTGATAACGTATTTGATCGATTTCTCGGAAGAGCACATCTATACGTTTAGGTGGCAGTTGAACAGTTTTAATAGTTTCATATTGTAGGGAACCACCCATTCCGAAGTTATATTTCGGCTTCTCCTTCCTTCTTGGTGCTCCTCAAATCCTCCCATTCCTGGAGACGGTCTTCTGTACACAGGATAAGAGCCCTCTCCACACAATGTATATTCATTGAAAGGCTTAGGGTACCTCTTACTGCACGTTCCATCTTTCCAACACGGCGATTTGTTAGAGCAATTCGGACCGTGGATCATGAGATTCAGCACCAATTCATGACCCTCTGGATCTTTGTTTGGATCTAGTATTTTGGCTTGAACAAATTTATCATATTCCTGCGATCTGGGCTTGGAGGCTTCATTGAGCCATAGCAAACAGTGCACATGAGGAAGACCTCGCTTTTGATATTCGACTGTCAGCACGTAAGCTATGCACTTGCCAAATAGGCCATCTACTCCAGAAAGATACTTTCTTAACAATTTCGCTTCAGGTCAAATACTCTGGCAATTAAATCTGGCCTGTCATGTGGCTTCTGATTCAAGAAGAGGTTTTGCCGGATTTCAGGCCAGTTCGGATTGCATGTCATTGTGATGAAGAACGAAGGATTGCCGTACTTCCGTATGTACATCACAGCATCCTGGCATCGCTCCATCATATATCTCGGTCCACCGACAAATGTGGAAGAGAGTATGATTCGCCTGCCAATAATGCGAAAATCGTCATCATCATTCAATGCGTCAGTAAGGCCCTTGTATGTTGTAGATCGTAATGATGTTTGATTCATTCGGATGTATTGCAGTCTATCTCCTTCAATCTTCGCAGCCATGTCAACCAAATATTGCTGAAATAAACGACCGCCTCTGAGAAGTTGGTTGAATTCAATCTCATGGTTCATTATTCGATAGGCATAGTAGCGCATTAGCGTCAACTTCTTGTTGTTGCTCATTAACAGCTCATGATGCCATCCGTCATCACCAAAAGAAAAAAAATAGAACATACTGCAAACTTTAATAGGACCGATGGAACTCTGAGATTATTTGCAATTGTCCGCCTTTTTCTTTCAACACAATGTGCCGTGCTTTTGCTTGAAGTTCGGCAACTTCGTTTGCAGTTTGTGCATTGAATCTTCTCTCATGTTCCATTGCTGGTCTCCTATCAGGATCAATAATAATCGAAGCTTCAGGAATATTTTTAATTTGATCTTTTGGCATTCAAAATGAAGCAACGTAAGGGTTATATTGTCTGAGTATTATTTCCAATAATTCAACTATGTCGCGCTGAATGCCATCGTTATGGAGTATCCTGATCCTCAAATCAACACTATCCTGAGGATTCAAGAAGTAAATTTGAAGAAATTGGGGTTGTTAGTTTGGATTAGAGGTTAACGAACCGATGTAATGGAGAATTTGACCATGCATAACGATAGAAGGATTCCATCCACTCCTTGAGGAACGACCTTCTTCGGCCCCAAAATATGTCATTTGGAACAGGTAGTTGTATTGTCTGAGGTTCTTCTAGGTTGATCAGTACTAACAAAACTGTGAGGTTCCTGGGGTAAAGGCTGCAGATTCCCCAACCTGACTTTTCCATTCATACAGCAAAAGTTAGCAGTTTCACCATGAAAAAGCATTGCATGACAACAGACACAAATCTTATTCATCTGTCCAACATCAGCAGAGAGGTCACGTCGTTGAAATGTCCTTGCTCTATCCCTAATGGCTTGTTGACAAAGTTCACCGAGCGCCCGATTCATGATCTCCCTTTCTTCTGTCTCTTTCCTTCTGTTCCGTGAGACGCTCAGCTCTCCGACCATCCGATTCATGATCTCTCCTGCTTCTGTCTCTTTCCCTATGTTCCGCCAGACGCTCAGCTCTCCGACCATCCGATTCATGATCTCTCCTTGTTCTGTCTCTTTCCCTCTGTTCCGCCAGACGCTCAGCTCTCAGACCATCCGATTCATGATCTCTCCTGCTTCTGTCTCTTTCCCTCTGTTCCGCCAGACGCTCAGCTCTCAGACCATCCGATTCATGATCTCTCCTGCTTCTGTCTCTTTCCCTCTGTTCCGCCAGACGCTCAGCTCTCCGACCATCCGATTCATGATATCTCCTGCTTCTGTCTCTTTCCCTCTGTTCCGCCTGACGCTCAGCTCTCAGACCATCCGATTCATGATATCTCCTGCTTCTGTCTCTTTCCCTCTGTTCCACCAGACGCTCAGCTCTCAGACCATCCGATTCATGATATCTCCTGCTTCTGTCTCTTTCCCTCTGTTCCGCCAGACGCTCAGCTCTCAGACCATCCCATTCATGATCTCTCCTGCTTCTGTCTCTTTCCCTCTGTTCCGCCAGACGCTCAGCTCTCAGACCATCCGATTCATGATATCTCCTGCTTCTGTCTCTTTCCCTCTGTTCCGCCAGACGCTCAGCTCTCAGACCATCCGCTTCATGATCTCTCCTGCTTCTGTCTCTTTCCCTCTGTTCCGCCAGACGCTCAGCTCTCAGACATTCCGATTCATGATATCTCCTGCTTCTGTCTCTTTCCCTCTGTTCCGCCAGACGCTCAGCTCTCAGACCATCCGCTTCATGATCTCTCCTGCTTCTGTCTCTTTCCCTCTGTTCCACCAGACGCTCAGCTCTCAGACCATCCGCTTCATGATCTCTCCTGCTTCTGTCTCTTTCCCTCTGTTCCGCCAGACGCTCAGCTCTCAGACCATCCGATTCATGATATCTCCTGCTTCTGTCTCTTTCCCTCTGTTCCGCCAGACGCTCAGCTCTCAGACCATCCGATTCATGATATCTCCTGCTTCTGTCTCTTTCCTTCTGTTCCGCCTGATGCTCAGCTCTCAGACCATCCGATTCATGATCTCTCCTGCTTCTGTCTCTTTCCCTCTGTTCCGTCAGACGCTCAGCTCTCAGACCATCCCATTCATAATCTCTCCTGCTTCTGTCTCTTTCCCTCTGTTCCGCCAGACGCTCAGCTCTCAGACCATCCGATTCATGATATCTCCTGCTTCTGTCTCTTTTCTTCTGTTCCGTCAGACGCTCAGCTCTCAGACCATCCGATTCATGATATCTCCTGCTTCTGTCTCTTTTCTTCTGTTCCGTCAGACGCTCAGCTCTCAGACCATCCGATTCATGATCTCTCCTGCTTCTGTCTCTTTTCCTCTGTTCCGCCAGACGCTCAGCTCTCAGACCATCCGATTCATGATATCTCCTGCTTCTGTCTCTTTCCCTCTGTTCCGCCAGACGCTCAGCTCTCAGACCATCCGATTCATGATATCTCCTGCTTCTGTCTCTTTCCTTCTGTTCCGCCTGACGCTCAGCTCTCAGACCATCCGATTCATGATATCTCCTGCTTCTGTCACTTTCCCTCTGTTCCGCCAGACGCTCAGCTCTCAGACCATCCGATTCATAATATCTCCTGCTTCTGTCTCTTTTCTTCTGTTCCGCCAGACGCTCAGCTCTCAGACCATCCGATTCATGATATCTCCTGCTTCTGTCTCTTTTCTTCTGTTCCGTCAGACGCTCATCTCTCAGACCATCCGATTCATGATCTCTCCTGCTTCTGTCTCTTTCCCTCTGTTCCGTCAGACGATCAGCTCTCAGACCATCCCATTCATGATCTCTCCTGCTTCTGTCTCTTTCCCTCTGTTCCGTCAGACGCTCAGCTCTCAGACCATCCGATTCATGATATCTCCTGCTTCTGTCTCTTTCCCTCTGTTCCGCCAGACGCTCAGCTCTCAGACCATCCGATTCATGATATCTCCTGCTTCTGTCTCTTTCCCTCTGTTCCGTCAGACGATCACCTCTCAGACCATCCGATTCATGATATCTCCTGCTTCTGTCTCTTTCCCTCTGTTCCGCCAGACGCTCAGCTCTCAGACCTTCCGATTCATGATATCTCCTGTTTCTGTCTCTTTCCCTCTGTTCCGCCAGACGCTCAGCTCTCAGACCATCCGATTCATGATATCTCCTGCTTCTGTCTCTTTCCCTCTGTTCCGCCAGACGCTCAGCTCTCAGACCTTCCGATTCATGATATCTCCTGTTTCTGTCTCTTTCCCTCTGTTCCGCCAGACGCTCAGCTCTCAGACCATCCGATTCATGATATCTCCTGTTTCTGTCTCTTTCCCTCTGTTCCGCCAGACGCTCAGCTCTCAGACCTTCCGATTCATGATATCTCCTGTTTCTGTCTCTTTCCCTCTGTTCCGCCAGACGCTCAGCTCTCAGACCATCCGATTCATGGTATCTCCTGTTTCTGTCTCTTTCCCTCTGTTCCGCCAGACGCTCAGCTCTCAGACCATCCGATTCATGATATCTCCTGCTTCTGTCTCTTTTCTTCTGTTCCGTCAGACGCTCAGCTCTCAGACCATCCGATTCATGATATCTCCTGCTTCTGTCTCTTTCCTTCTGTTCCGCCAGACGCTCAGCTCTCAGACCATCCCATTCATGATCTCTCCTGCTTCTGTCTCTTTCCCTCTGTTCCGCCAGACGCTCAGCTCTCCGACCATCCGATTCATGATCTCTCCTTCTTGTGTCTGTTTCCCTCTGTTCCGCCAGACGCTCAGCTCTCCGACCATCCGATTCATGATCTCTCCTGCTTCTGTCTGTTTCCCTCTGTTCCGCCAGACGCTCAGCTCTCCGACCATCCGATTCATGATATCTCCTTCTTCTGTCTCTTTCCCTCTGTTCCGCCTGACGCTCAGCTCTCAGACCATCCGATTCATGATATCTCCTTCTTCTGTCTCTTTCCCTCTGTTCCGTCAGACGCTCAGCTCTCAGACCATCCGATTCATAATATCTCCTGCTTCTGTCTCTTTCCTTCTGTTCCGTCAGACGCTCAGCTCTCAGACCATCCCATTCATGATCTCTCCTGCTTCTGTCTCTTTCCCTCTGTTCCGCCAGACGCTCAGCTCTCAGACCATCCCATTCATGATCTCTCCTTCTTCTGTCTCTTTCCCTCTGTTCCGCCAGACGCTCAGCTCTCAGACCATCCCATTCATGATCTCTCCTGCTTCTGTCTCTTTCCCTCTGTTCCGCCAGACGCTCAGCTCTCAGACCATCCGATTCATGATATCTCCTGCTTCTGTCTCTTTTCTTCTGTTCCGTCAGACGCTCAGCTCTCAGACCATCCGATTCATGATATCTCCTGCTTCTGTCTCTTTTCTTCTGTTCCGTCAGACGCTCAGCTCTCAGACCATCCGATTCATGATCTCTCCTGCTTCTGTCTCTTTTCCTCTGTTCCGCCAGACGCTCAGCTCTCAGACCATCCGATTCATGATATCTCCTGCTTCTGTCTCTTTCCCTCTGTTCCGCCAGACGCTCAGCTCTCAGACCATCCGATTCATGATATCTCCTGCTTCTGTCTCTTTCCTTCTGTTCCGCCTGACGCTCAGCTCTCAGACCATCCGATTCATGATATCTCCTGCTTCTGTCACTTTCCCTCTGTTCCGCCAGACGCTCAGCTCTCAGACCATCCGATTCATAATATCTCCTGCTTCTGTCTCTTTTCTTCTGTTCCGCCAGACGCTCAGCTCTCAGACCATCCGATTCATGATATCTCCTGCTTCTGTCTCTTTTCTTCTGTTCCGTCAGACGCTCATCTCTCAGACCATCCGATTCATGATCTCTCCTGCTTCTGTCTCTTTCCCTCGGTTCCGTCAGACGATCAGCTCTCAGACCATCCCATTCATGATCTCTCCTGCTTCTGTCTCTTTCCCTCTGTTCCGTCAGACGCTCAGCTCTCAGACCATCCGATTCATGATATCTCCTGCTTCTGTCTCTTTCCCTCTGTTCCGTCAGACGATCAGCTCTCAGACCATCCGATTCATGATATCTCCTGCTTCTGTCTCTTTCCCTCTGTTCCGCCAGACGCTCAGCTCTCAGACCTTCCGATTCATGATATATTCTGTTTCTGTCTCTTTCCCTCTGTTCCGCCAGACGCTCAGCTCTCAGACCATCCGATTCATGATATCTCCTGCTTCTGTCTCTTTCCCTCTGTTCCGCCAGACGCTCAGCTCTCAGACCTTCCGATTCATGATATCTCCTGTTTCTGTCTCTTTCCCTCTGTTCCGCCAGACGCTCAGCTCTCAGACCATCCGATTCATGATATCTCCTGTTTCTGTCTCTTTCCCTCTGTTCCGCCAGACGCTCAGCTCTCAGACCATCCGATTCATGATATCTCCTGTTTCTGTCTCTTTCCCTCTGTTCCGCCAGACGCTCAGCTCTCAGACCATCCGATTCATGATATCTCCTGCTTCTGTCTCTTTTCTTCTGTTCCGTCAGACGCTCAGCTCTCAGACCATCCGATTCATGATATCTCCTTCTTCTGTCTCTTTCCCTCTGTTCCGTCAGACGCTCAGCTCTCAGACCTTCCGATTCATGATATCTCCTGCTTCTGTCTCTTTCCTTCTGTTCCGCCAGACGCTCAGCTCTCAGACCATCCGATTCATGATATCTCCTGCTTCTGTCTCTTTCCTTCTGTTCCGCCAGACGCTCAGCTCTCAGACCATCCGATTCATGATATCTCCTGCTTCTGTCTCTTTCCTTCTGTTCCGCCAGACGCTCAGCTCTCAGACCATCCCATTCATGATCTCTCCTGCTTCTGTCTCTTTCCCTCTGTTCCGCCAGACGCTCAGCTCTCCGACCATCCGATTCATGATCTCTCCTTCTTGTGTCTGTTTCCCTCTGTTCCGCCAGACGCTCAGCTCTCCGACCATCCGATTCATGATCTCTCCTGCTTCTGTCTGTTTCCCTCTGTTCCGCCAGACGCTCAGCTCTCCGACCATCCGATTCATGATATCTCCTTCTTCTGTCTCTTTCCCTCTGTTCCGCCTGACGCTCAGCTCTCAGACCATCCGATTCATGATATCTCCTTCTTCTGTCTCTTTCCCTCTGTTCCGTCAGACGCTCAGCTCTCAGACCATCCGATTCATAATATCTCCTGCTTCTGTCTCTTTCCTTCTGTTCCGTCAGACGCTCAGCTCTCAGACCATCCCATTCATGATCTCTCCTGCTTCTGTCTCTTTCCCTCTGTTCCGCCAGACGCTCAGCTCTCAGACCATCCCATTCATGATCTCTCCTTCTTCTGTCTCTTTCCCTCTGTTCCGCCAGACGCTCAGCTCTCAGACCATCCCATTCATGATCTCTCCTGCTTCTGTCTCTTTCCCTCTGTTCCGCCAGACGCTCAACTCTCAGACCATCCCATTCATGATCTTCCTGCTTCTGTCTCTTTCCCTCTGTTCCGCCAGACGCTCAGCTCTCAGACCATCCCATTCATGATCTCTCCTGCTTCTGTCTCTTTCCCTCTGTTCCGCCAGACGCTCAGCTCTCAGACCATCCGATTCATGATCTCTCCTGCTTCTGTCTCTTTCCCTCTGTTCCGCCAGACGCTCAGCTCTCAGACCATCCCATTCATGATCTCTCCTGCTTCTGTCTCTTTCCCTCTGTTCCGCCAGACGCTCAGCTCTCAGACCATCCCATTCATGATCTCTCCTGCTTCTGTCTCTTTCCCTCTGTTCCGCCAGACGCTCAGCTCTCCGACCATCCGATTCATGATCTCTCCTGCTTCTGTCTCTTTCCCTCTGTTCCGCCAGACGCTCAGCTCTCAGACCATCCGATTCATGATCTCTCCTGCTTCTGTCTCTTTCCCTCTGTTCCGCCAGACGCTCAGCTCTCAGACCATCCCATTCATGATCTCTCCTGCTTCTGTCTCTTTCCCTCTGTTCCGCCTGACGCTCAGCTCTCAGACCATCCGATTCATGATCTATCCTGCTTCTGTCTCTTTCCCTCTGTTCCGCCAGACGCTCAGCTCTCAGACCATCCGATTCATGATCTCTCCTGCTTCTGTCTCTTTCCCTCTGTTCCGCCAGACGCTCAGCTCTCAGACCATCCGATTCATGATCTCTCCTGCTTCTGTCTCTTTCCCTCTGTTCCGCCAGACGCTCAGCTCTCCGACCATCCGATTCATGATATCTCCTGCTTCTGTCTCTTTCCCTCTGTTCCGCCTGACGCTCAGCTCTCAGACCATCCGATTCATGATATCTCCTGTTTCTGTCTCTTTCCCTCTGTTCCGCCAGACGCTCAGCTCTCAGACCATCCCATTCATGATCTCTCCTGCTTCTGTCTCTTTCCCTCTGTTCCGCCAGACGCTCAGCTCTCCGACCATCCCATTCATGATCTCTCCTGCTTCTGTCTCTTTCCCTCTGTTCCGCCTGACGCTCAGCTCTCAGACCATCCGATTCATGATCTATCCTGCTTCTGTCTCTTTCCCTCTGTTCCGCCAGACGCTCAGCTCTCAGACCATCCGATTCATAATATCTCCTGCTTCTGTCTCTTTCACTCTTTCCGCCAGACGCTCAGCTCTCAGACTATCCGATTCATGATATCTCCTGCTTCTGTCTCTTTTCTTCTGTTCCGCCAGACGCTCAGCTCTCAGACCATCCGATTCATGATATCTCCTGTTTCTGTCTCTTTCCCTCTGTTCCGCCAGACGCTCAGCTCTCAGACCATCCGATTCATGATATCTCCTGTTTCTGTCTCTTTCCCTCTGTTCCGCCAGACGCTCAGCTCTCAGACCATCCGATTCATGATATCTCCTGCTTCTGTCTCTTTTCTTCTGTTCCGTCAGACGCTCAGCTCTCAGACCATCCGATTCATGATATCTCCTTCTTCTGTCTCTTTCCCTCTGTTCCGTCAGACGCTCAGCTCTCAGACCTTCCGATTCATGATATCTCCTGCTTCTGTCTCTTCCCTTCTGTTCCGCAAGACGCTCAGCTCTCAGACCATCCGATTCATGATATCTCCTGCTTCTGTCTCTTTCCTTCTGTTCCGCCAGACGCTCAGCTCTCAGACCATCCGATTCATGATATCTCCTGCTTCTGTCTCTTTCCCTCTGTTCCGCCAGACGCTCAGCTCTCAGACCATCCCATTCATGATCTCTCCTGCTTCTGTCTCTTTCCCTCTGTTCCGCCAGACGCTCAGCTCTCCGACCATCCGATTCATGATCTCTCCTTCTTGTGTCTGTTTCCCTCTGTTCCCCCAGACGCTCAGCTCTCCGACCATCCGATTCATGATCTCTCCTGCTTCTGTCTGTTTCCCTCTGTTCCGCCAGACGCTCAGCTCTCCGACCATCCGATTCATGATATCTCCTTCTTCTGTCTCTTTCCCTCTGTTCCGCCTGACGCTCAGCTCTCAGACCATCCGATTCATGATATCTCCTTCTTCTGTCTCTTTCCCTCTGTTCCGTCAGACGCTCAGCTCTCAGACCATCCGATTCATAATATCTCCTGCTTCTGTCTCTTTCCTTCTGTTCCGTCAGACGCTCAGCTCTCAGACCATCCCATTCATGATCTCTCCTGCTTCTGTCTCTTTCCCTCTGTTCCGCCAGACGCTCAGCTCTCAGACCATCCCATTCATGATCTCTCCTTCTTCTGTCTCTTTCCCTCTGTTCCGCCAGACGCTCAGCTCTCAGACCATCCCATTCATGATCTCTCCTGCTTCTGTCTCTTTCCCTCTGTTCCGCCAGACGCTCAGCTCTCAGACCATCCCATTCATGATCTCTCCTGCTTCTGTCTCTTTCCCTCTGTTCCGCCAGACGCTCAGCTCTCAGACCATCCCATTCATGATCTCTCCTGCTTCTGTCTCTTTCCCTCTGTTCCGCCAGACGCTCAGCTCTCAGACCATCCCATTCATGATCTCTCCTGCTTCTGTCTCTTTCCCTCTGTTCCGCCAGACGCTCAGCTCTCAGACCATCCGATTCATGATCTCTCCTGCTTCTGTCTCTTTCCCTCTGTTCCGCCAGACTCTCAGCTCTCAGACCATCCCATTCATGATCTCTCCTGCTTCTGTCTCTTTCCCTCTGTTCCGCCAGACGCTCAGCTCTCCGACCATCCGATTCATGATCTCTCCTGCTTCTGTCTCTTTCCCTCTGTTCCGCCAGACGCTCAGCTCTCAGACCATCCGATTCATGATCTCTCCTGCTTCTGTCTCTTTCCCTCTGTTCCGCCAGACGCTCAGCTCTCAGACCATCCGATTCATGATCTCTCCTGCTTCTGTCTCTTTCCCTCTGTTCCGCCTGACGCTCAGCTCTCAGACCATCCGATTCATGATCTCTCCTGCTTCTGTCTCTTTCCCTCTGTTCCGCCAGACGCTCAGCTCTCAGACCATCCGATTCATGATCTCTCCTGCTTCTGTCTCTTTCCCTCTGTTCCGCCAGACGCTCAGCTCTCAGACCATCCGATTCATGATATCTCCTGCTTCTGTCTCTTTCCCTCTGTTCCGCCTGACGCTCAGCTCTCAGACCATCCGATTCATGATATCTCCTGCTTCTGTCTCTTTCCCTCTGTTCCGCCAGACGCTCAGCTCTCAGACCATCCGATTCATAATATCTCCTGCTTCTGTCTCTTTCCCTCTGTTCCGCCAGACGCTCAGCTCTCAGACTATCCGATTCATGATATCTCCTGCTTCTGTCTCTTTTCTTCTGTTCCGCCAGACGCTCAGCTCTCAGACCTTCCGATTCATGATCTCTCCTGCTTCTGTCTCTTTCCCTCTGTTCCGCCAGACGCTCAGCTCTCAGACCATCCGATTCATGATCTCTCCTGCTTCTGTCTCTTTCCCTCTGTTCCGTCAGACGCTCAGCTCTCAGACCATCCGATTCATGATATCTCCTGCTTCTGTCTCTTTCCTTCTGTTCCGCCAGACGCTCAGCTCTCAGACCTTCCGATTCATGATATCTCCTGCTTCTGTCTCTTTCCCTCTGTTCCGCCAGACGCTCAGCTCTCAGACCATCCGATTCATGATATCTCCTGCTTCTGTCTCTTTCCTTCTGTTCCGTCAGACGCTCAGCTCTCAGACCTTCCGATTCATGATATCTCCTGCTTCTGTCTCTTTCTTTCTGTTCCGCCAGACGCTCAGCTCTCAGACCATCCGATTCATGATATCTCCTGCTTCTGTCTCTTTTCTTCTGTTCCGTCAGACGCTCAGCTCTCAGACCTTCCGATTCATGATATCTCCTGCTTCTGTCTCTTTCCTTCTGTTCCGCCAGACGCTCAGCTCTCAGACCATCCGATTCATGATATCTCCTGCTTCTGTCTCTTTTCTTCTGTTCCATCAGACGCTCAGCTCTCAGACCTTCCGATTCATGATATCTCCTGCTTCTGTCTCTTTCCTTCTGTTCCGCCAGACGCTCAGCTCTCAGACCATCCGATTCATGATATCTCCTGCTTCTGTCTCTTTTCTTCTGTTCCGTCAGACGCTCAGCTCTCAGACCTTCCGATTCATGATATCTCCTGCTTCTGTCTCTTTCCTTCTGTTCCGCCAGACGCTCAGCTCTCAGACCATCCGATTCATGATAACTCCTGCTTCTGTCTCTTTCCTTCTGTTCCGCCAGACGCTCAGCTCTCAGACCATCCGATTCATGATATCTCCTGCTTCTGTCTCTTTTCTTCTGTTCCGTCAGACGCTCAGCTCTCAGACCTTCCGATTCATGATATCTCCTGCTTCTGTCTCTTTCCTTCTGTTCCGCCAGACGCTCAGCTCTCAGACCATCCGATTCATGATATCTCCTGCTTCTGTCTCTTTTCTTCTGTTCCGTCAGACGCTCAGCTCTCAGACCTTCCGATTCATGATATCTCCTGCTTCTGTATCTTTCCTTCTGTTCCGTCAGACGCTCAGCTCTCCGACCATCCGATTCATGATCTCTCCTGCTTCTGTCTCTTTCCCTCTGTTCCACCAGACGCGCAGCCCTTGCTTTATCAGTCTCATCAATCCTTCTAGTCGCATGCCTGTCCCGATCTTGTTGTCGTGCTTTCCACTATCGATAAACCAACCAGATGTTTTCTTTCCTCCTCGTCGAGGCATTATTTAAGAATCGAAAATCGTATTCACCTTAGAAAAAATTCATATTACCTCAACAAATATTTTTTTTAAATCAGCATTTAGAAATATTTGTAAATAATGAAAATATTGTCTGTTTAAACAACTCGTATTTTCAAATCATATTCACTTAAAAAATACTTATTAATAATTAAAATATTCTGTTTAAAGAAAGCTGAAATATATATACTCGGTGTACAAATAATTTGTATTTTTTAAGTCATTTTCACTTAAGAATATTTTTTAAATATGCCAAGAAACATTTTTTCCATCGTATTCACTTGAAAATAATAAAAAAAAAATGAAGATATTGTCTATGTAAATAAAACTATTTGTGAAATCAAATTCACTTTTAAATATTTTTAAATAATTGAAATATTTTTTTTAACAAAAGCAAAAATATAAACACCTACTGTTTAACACCAACTGGTATTTTTCAGTGATATTCACTTAATGCTATTCTGATAAATAAAATATCGTCTGTTTAAAGAAAGCTCAAATATAGATACTTGAAGTACAAACAACTTGTAGTTTTGAAATCATATTCACTGAGAAATCACTGAAAAATCTTTTTTTAATAATTATTAAAAATATTTCTCGAATGATGAAAATAGGTTATGTCGATTTACGTCAAACTTGTTTTATCCCAATTTCAGGGTTATATCACTTACAGGGCTATTTTTCCATTATGCACCGTTTGGGCTATTTACGAAGTTATCCTACACACACACACACACACACACAAATATATATATATATATGTCTCTAACTTAAGTACTGTTACACAAACATGTCTCTAAGTACGTAAACACATGCACTGGCACACATACACATACAGATACACACGGTGGCAGTAGAACTGTGAAAGAGAGAGAAAGAAATAACGTTATGGATAGGGGAGAGAGTTAAAATAAATAAAAGTTAAGGACGCTGTCTCTCATCCCCTCACTCTCTCTCTTTCTCTCTCTCACCCTCACTCTCTCTTTCTCTCTCTCTCACCCCCTCTCTGTCTCTCTTACCTACAGAATGGACAACCAAAAAACAAACGGATTATTTCTTTCGATATTCATTATAAAATAAGATAAATTGAATTTAGATGAATTCCTTGCTATTTTTGGAAAATTGAAAATATTGTCCATGTGCGATTTACGCCAAACTTGTTTTATTCAGAGTATTTTCTCATTATGCAATGTTTTGGTTATTTACGAAGTTTTACAGGGTTATGTTAATTTCGAGGTATTTTCCCAGTATGCACCGTTGTGGCTATTTACGATTTACCCCCAAACCCCGCGAATCTCGGGAACCCGGGGTCACATTTTCGCGAAACTTGTTTTATTCAATTTGTATTCCCATTTCAGAGGCAACTTGCTTTCAAAGTATTTACCAATTATACGCCCTTTTGGCTCTATTACATAACAGACAAGCAAGCACGCAAGCAAGCACGCAAGATCAGAGTTTTAGTAGTATATAGATAAATAGATAGATTTCAATTCTCCAGAACAGCTGAACTGTGTGGACGTGTTTCCTTGGGGATCTGCAGGAGTCAGCAGCAACACACACAACCACGTGTTACTACCACCAAGAATAAAAAGAATAGAGTCTAACGAGGGAAATTACATTATAGTTATGATGATTCACATGGTAACATAGATATAACACAGATAAGTATACAGTCCAGGTGAAAAAAAAAAGACAACATATAATCTAATAATCTAATATGAAGGTTAAAGAAAAGAAAGAAAAACGGAAATGAAGCAGAAAAAATTATTGAAGTCCAAAAAGATGTTGAACTTGACATCGATGAAGGAAATTTGCTTCCATCAGATCCCAGTCCTCTTGAGTTAAAAAGATTAAGGTTAGTCTATAATGGATGTTTATCTTAAACATTTACCACGTTACTTCATCAGTTCTAACATATTCTTAAATCCACTAGATTCTATCCAAATCTATTCTGTCCGAATGTTCTCTTAACGTAACATCTGCTCCAAGCTCTATTTAAGATTTGTCTACTCTACATTGGTGATTTTACTCTTGGATTTTCTGAATACTCAATAGTCAAATATTCTTTCGTTCCAAATATTCGCGGCATTAATTCGCAGTTTAATACAAGATGCTGGGAAGCTGAATGTGTTGTTATGATGGAAATATGACAACAAATAATTGTTTCTACTTTAGGCACAAGGCCAGCAATTACCCAGTGCATTACTGCTACTTTATTTTATCGACCCCGTAAGGATGAAAGGCAAAGTCAACCTCGGCGGGATTTGAACGCAGATCGTAAAGGGACGTAACTATGCTGGAAAGCATGGCGTCCGATCCTCTACCGATACTGCCAATCCACAAATAATAAATACAATTAACTATTGATCGGAATCTCACAAATGTAACGCACCAAAATATACGAGAAGAGCGAGAGAAAGAAAAAATAAAAGGAAACAAAAACAAAACCGACCATCAATTCACCGCCAAATAATTATTCGAATTGGATTAGAAAGAGAGAAGAAAAAAAAGAGAGAATATTTATATAACGCTGTGTTTCGAAATGATACAAATTATAATGTATGGTGCAAGTCGTTTCTTAGAAGAAATAAGTTGTGTAAAATGTATTAGAATTTCACAAAATTTCAAAATGCCGAAAGCCCGCATCTTCGGTCAAAGAACGCCTTAGGAGCTTCACTCACAAAAGTTGATTCAGCAGCCAGCTTGACAGCCGAAATAAGTACCAGTAACAATTATCAACGACAGCAACAGTGTGTCACCAACAACAAAAACATATATGTGTATACTATACACCATCATCATACCAGCAGTCACCACACGATAATCCAACTACTACTGCCACTACTAATAAGAAATCATTAGTATACGGATCTTATGCTTAATCTCTATAACAATTGTGTTTGTGTCAAGCGAGGGTGTAAGGGCCTCTATGCGGATGCTTGACCTGCTGGAGGTGGCGGTCAAATCTCTTCAGGTCACATCACAACATCCTGTATTGAAGAAGGACTCTTTTATCGACTGCTTCGGGACCCAGTTCGGTGCCAAACCTATACTAAACGGGGGTGAATTCCGAAGGGAAATATGTTCCGGGATTGAGTGAACGAACTTTTGATTTGACATTTCATTCGTGATCGTGCGTGACACGTGTATCGAGAACGCAACACATACTTGTTTCTTTTTCCTCCACAATCTCTGACACTTCTTGGAACTCTCCAGTTTCAGCTTCCTCTCTTCAGTGCTTTAGCAACTTTCGACTTCAACTTTGACCTTTTATCGAATTTGCCGTTTTGAATGCTTGCATGCACACACGGCATCTATCTCGGCACTTCTTCATTAGGGCTCCTTCTTCAATTTTCGACCTCCTTTCTTATTCGTCTTTGTGACCCACTGCTCTGAAAAAAAAATCTTTTTTTCTTCTCTTTTCTCCCCCCCCCCCCTTCTTCAGTGTTATCGAACTTGCTGCTTGGGGTGCCCAGACACACACGGCACTCGTCTCAACACCATGCGTGCCCTCACCCCGAGGCACAGTTTACAATTCACTCGGTCTAGCTCGCACCCAACCTCCTATTACGTGCGGTCCACCTATCTTTTCTCCTTACCCATATGGCGGAAGATCTGACCTTCCGCACCCCTGAACGCAATGCCCGCCTATCCTCAACCTTCCACCCCACGGGTGGTTGACCGGTGCCACACGTGCGCCACGTGCAACAGGCGCAAAAGAGGAAGGAACTGCGTCAAACTCACAAGACGCGTGTCGGACTCCTTGTACCGGTGCACTGCCCATAATGCTTATCCACCCCGACACCACAAGTGGTCACGGGCACCCGACCCAACGGGGAACTGTACCCGCTCGACTTGGACGAGTGTCTGGTGGCGATATCCCACCTCAGGTAGTCGCGGAGAGTCATCACCAGGATACCCAGGTCTTCCCGCATTCCCGTGGCTGAAGCGCTAGCGACTTAAATCGATCAGATGGGCTAGACTGTTCAGTTTTGCTACTCTCATACTCGGAGACCCGTTGCTGGGGAACCCGACGGCGAGAGACAGATCTGGCTCATCCCTGGCATCGCGACTCAAGGGCAATGTCACCTCTTTCTGCGACCCTTCGCCTGCGAGCCTCACGGCATTCTCGTGCTGCCCACCAGTGCCAGCACAATGCCCCCAGTCCACCCACGACTGCACGAAACGTCTCCGGGACAGAGTCAACCGCAAACTAATTGAGGGCGACGTTTCGGCGACTGTTCGTGTGCTGGCCTCAAGCGACGCTCTACTGCCACCAACACCGGATGTGCCGTTAGCGCTCCGCCCCAAACACCCGGACACTCCTGCCAACATCAGGGACGCTCCAGCCCCGACCAGCAATCTATCCCCGGTAGCGTCCAGCGAGGACATGTTAGCCGCTCTAAGATCTTTTCCTGGTAGTAGCAGTGATGGAGTAGACGGCTTGCACCCCAGTCACCTCCGAGCCCTCACCTCGTCTCACGCGGCAGAAGCAGGGGTCCGACTGCTCCAGTCATTGACAGCTCTCACAAACTGTCTCCCCCTCAGCCATGCCAGCGATCTTTCCTACTCAGCCAGCTTGATCGCTCTGAGGAAGAATGATGGAGGCGTCCGCCCCATGGCGGTGCGTAACCTCTTCCGACGACTTCTTGCAACCAAGATAGCTTGTGAGTCAGTCAAAGACGGCCTGAGCCGTGTCAAGCTCGGAGTTGGAATCAAGTACAATAGTGAGGCCATAGCTCATGCGGCCCACCTCGCTCGTCACCCGACCTCCTCGTAAAGCTGGACATGACTAACGCCTTGAACAACGTTAGACAGGATTATATCCTAGAGACAGGTCTCAGACGAGCCCCCTCCATATACCCCCTCGTTCACCTTTCGTACGGAATACCCAGCTCACTCATGATCACCGACAACAGGATTACTTCCGCCACAGGTGTCCAGCAGGGGGACCCACTCGGCTCGATCCTATTCGCGCTGGCAGTCGACGAGGTAACCCGGTCGGTCCGGTCGCGCTGGCAGTCGACGAGGTAACCCGGTCGGTCTGGTACCTCGATGACGCAACCATGGGTAGTCCAGCTGAGACGGTCGTTTGAACCTTCGACAAATTATCCCAGCTCTTAAAGCATCTTGGACTTAAGATCAACCCAACCAAGTCTGAGGTGATCAACATCAGCTACGGAGAGGCTGAATTCCGCAACGCCGTACTCTGCTCCTAACCCTTTCTGGCCGGTGCTCGGCTGACCCCCAAGGACACCGCATGCATTCTAGGCTCCCCCATTCTTCCGACAAATGCGCGTGCTTGGTCTCCAAGCACGCGCATTTGTCCCTATTAGCAGAAAGGCTGCGACTCATTGATGCTCACCCCGAGCTCTTCCTCTTGAGGAACTGTTTCGCCCTTCCTAAACTCACATTCACGCTGCGCGGTGCACCTTGCCATCCACACGCAGATCTTCTTGGGGAATTTGACGCCACCATTCGGCGCTGTGCAGAACTCCTCTGCAATGTTAGTTTCGATAGCGCAGGCTGGCAACAGGTGACACTCCCAGCGAGGTTCGGTGGCATCGGCCTCCGATCAGCTTTGGACCTAGCTTTACCTGCCTACCTATCCTCTATCTCCTCCTGTCACGCTCTCGTCAGCGAGTTTCTCAGCCAGACGGCCAAATCTTACCTGGCCCCTGAGATAGAACAGGCTCTGACTTACTGGACGTGCGAAGGCCTCTCTATCCCCCAGTATACCACGGTCAAACGTAACAGGGACGACATCAATTGCAGATCCTGTCAGCCGAATCGCGTCTGACTTGAATCTACACCGCCCCGCCTGCCTCCACTCCGCTTCTCAGCGGCGCATTGCTCAATTCGGTGCCCCCTCATCAACCGGTACCCTTGATAATGAGTGCACTCGCATCGGAGTAGCCAATGCTTTGGCCTCAGGGTGTGTGGGCCACATAAATGCCGCTGCGGTATAGTTGTTGACAAGGTCGGCCTGCACCCTCGTCATGTCGCAAGAGCGGCAGGCCGTTTCCTCCGACACGCCACTCTCAACGACATATTCAGAAGAAGCCTGGACGCCGTGGCTTTCCATCTCAACTGGAGCCAGCATCCCTAGACCGCGTAGAGGGCAAGCCCCCAATGGTATCACCCTCTTCCCATTCGATCGAAGGAGCTAGATCCCTCATCTATGACACCACCTGCTGTGACGTTCTTCGCCACCAAGTTAGTCGCTTCGGCCACAAACCCCGGCATTACAGCTCGCCTCGCAGCCCGCCTCGCAGAAGAACATAAAATAAGCCCTGAGAGGTTGGGTGGCTGTTGTGGCGGGTATCACTGACTATCGTTCGCTGGAATGCTCTTGTCAGCGGGGCGTAGCACTTCTGCCCTCTTGCCCTAGGCCCAAAGCCCAATCCCCTCTCCCTTCACCCCTCCCCTCTCTTCTGCTACACCAGATCTCTTGCCATTACCTCCCCCTCTCGCACCTTTTCTTCTTTCTTTCTCTCTTTTTTTCTATATTTCCCTGTCCTTTCTTTCCTTTTGTTTTCCCTTTTTTATTATTTCTATATTGAAAATAAACGTTCTAATATTAAAAGTTTATGTAAAATAAAATAAAGATTTGTTTCTTATATATAATTTTCCTACGATAAAACATAGAATAATCAGTAGATACCAAACGAAATGCAATGAGCTACGTGCATACGTCACAACGCAGTAGCCATCATCCGCCGGCACATATATTACTCTTAGTCACAGTTATATTTGAGTTTTGTAAGAATAATATCAAAGACGGGGTTGGTCAATATTTTGTGATGTTTCAAAGTTTTAAGTCTGGCCCTACAATGATGCCAGACTGCAGAGTACAAATGTCTATGCCAAAGATATTAAGCAACTGAAGACTGTAAAGCGCTTTTGGTTATCGGGGATAAAGGAACTATTTGAAACAGATACTGACGACTTAGGAAGCTTGCAGCAGATACAGCTAAGTCAAATATGTCATACACTGCAGGCATAGGTTTAATCATATTGAATTGTGCAGCAGTAAATGATAGATGGGATTTTGTCGATGAACACTTGCGGAATTCATAGAAGATTAACTTGTTAAAGACATTTCAATCTATTTTTATCTGGAAGAAATTTGCCAGTTACATATGTTTCTAGAAGAAATTGGAATAAATCACTTTTCACGGAATTGAATATTAGAATGTCTAGATTAAAATTTGGAGACTGCCAATAAAGTTGAGTTGAACATATCAAGATATTGCTGGTTATTTCTATAATTCTTTGCTTAGCGACATAGAGTTAAGGCCGTTTACGTTCTGAGTTAAAATCCCGCTGAGGTTAGCTTTGCCTTTCATGTGTCTATAACATCCTTACAGGGTCTATAAAATAAACTACCAGGCACGCACTGGAGTCGATTTAATCGACTTTCCCCTCCCCCAAAATTGCTGGCCTTGTGCCTCTATAAGAAACCATTATTTTCATATAGAAATATTAATGTGTATCAAATTATACACAGCTGTTGAACACGATGAACCTTTTAGAAGAAACACCAGAATCTAGGTAGAACAGAAAGGGGTTCTGGGAAATAATAAAAGAGAATACATTAATAAGTATGACTAAATTCGGGTATTTTATCTTTGATATTATATATTCTGAGTTTAAGTTTTGCCAGCATCAGTTTTACATGTTCTACTAACAAAATTGATAAATAGATCACTTGTATTAGAATGAATCTCTAGGCTTAGACGTGAGGTTAAGTAACTTGCAATCACGTGTTCGGCGAAAGATACTGTATGCTAAATATCCTCAATGGAGTGGGTGATATGGTCGAAGAGTTATTGGTGGTCCAAGAATGTTAAAAGGAATTTGGAAAGTTGTTAAACGAACAGACGTACATCAAGGAGTGTTATATGGAAAAATTTGAGCATTAATAACTAGAAGTGTTTGTGGCTGAAATCCAGATAGGAAGTTAGAGTAAAGAATGGAGGCTGGGCAGCAGAAGCAGATTATTGATAGGCAATATGTTGCATTAAAGAACCTGCTGCTATAGTTGAAATTTTTAAACAGGTTTACTCCTGTTTTTCTACCATGAGGCATAAGATAAGATGTTTTTATTGAAATTCTCCCAAATAAAACTTGCCTATTTTCTCTAATACTACATAGATTATATCCAGATGCTGGGTTTATTTGACAGGTCTTGCTTTAGTCCTGCAGAGTATCTAATGACCATTTTCCATGGGTAACCAAGGTAGCCTGGGTAGTGTGCTGGTGTAGATACGAACCTCCTCACACAGACATACACACACACATAAAGCACCAACCCGGTATCTGGCAGATATGGGGTTTGATTCCTCATAGCGGCCGATGTCAAATTCTTTTCTCTTCTTTAAGTGTCTTTACTCTGTGCTATAAGCTATTTATATATTATTTACATATTTACATATTTACATATTATTTCTACATCTTACTTACACACACCAGCCTTGTCCTTTATTATTTGTTTTCCTTTCTCTTTCCTGTTCTGTCCCTTCAATTCATTTATATCGCTTATTGTTTAGTCTTTGATACACTGCACCGATTCTCATATGAATATGTCGCCTTATGTCAATTTGTAGAAGAAATACGTACGCTCCAATGTATGTTAAACTAACCATATCTCAATAGAACACTCAGAGAACTCATATTTCTGTTGATGTTAAATACAATAATCTCAACATCAATTAGTGCCAATTCTGTTCACTCTGAATGAGATACGGATTCTAATCAATACGATCACTGTTCATTTCTTCCTAAAATATCCTCGGGGTGTCCATAATTATATTTGTGAATTTTAATTAATAATTCATTGCTAAGAATCTCAAGTGAATATAAAGAAAATCATGATGTTTATATTAGATATTTAAACGCTAAAGTGTCTCACTTTTTTATTAAGAAAAATGGAAACTGCCCATTCAGTTATCCTGCCCTGCCAGGTGACTAATAGTCTGACTCGAACTTAAGAAGAATTCCAGCCATCAATACAAATACAATATAGTAACTGGCATTGTTTGTATGGCGATATGTTTAAACACAATTGTGAATATATGCAAGAATCAATGCGCATGTGTATGTAACTATAGTATGTTTATAGTTACGTACTTAATATCTCATCTGTAACTCTTTTAATATGAGCCAGGGAAAGGAAACCGCAGTATTATTCTGTTATAGATATCTTTATACCAGATTACGATTATATCAAAGCTGCGAACTTTAGATGATTTGCCCAGGTCAACTTCGCCTCTCGTCATTTCGAGGTCGATAAACAACGTACCAGTCTAATCAACTGTATTTAGACGTGAAGTGGGATGCACCACGTCAGGTTTAAATGGTGCGATGGCGCTCCTACGACTCCATCAATATTTAAAGATCTATAAATGGCATGGATGGTTATAGCTAGCAGGCGTTATTTTTTATTTTATCTCATATTTCTACGATAATTTGTAAGAAAATGTGTATTTAGCTAAGCTCACAAATTTGGAAGGATTGAATGCAGTAGGCTCAGATTCTGTTATATTATTTAGATAATTGGATGAATAAATAAAAAACAAAACAAAACATTGGCAAACTCCTATTCAGTAGTTACTACATAACTATAACACATTTTATTTATACAAAGATTTTATTTTTACTTTTTAACAAAGCACGAAGAACCCAACTATAAGGAAATAATGCACTTTTGCAATGATATAAAAAATGTTAAATATGGATATATGCATGTTTATATATATTGGTGTTTGAATTTGTTTTTATTCAAAGTTTTCAGTACTAAGTCCTGAGGTATTAGTCGTAACGTCCACTCTTTATGTGTATTCTACCTAAAATTATGGAGATTTCATAAAAAAAACAACAAAAGTCCCCGTATTATTTAAACATCCTTATTCAGAACATACCGACTGAACTCCATTTGCACTTAATTCTATTATTTGCTTTTCTCGATTTTATACTCTGTATTATGTCTCTCTTAGTATAGTAGTTGATATTGTAATTTCGTTAATTCACCACCAGAATAACCTACTGGATTCTTCAATATTTCCAGCTGTTTTCTAATTCCTCAAAATTATTAATTGCACCAATCTCACACACAAGTTTCCTGATTCGTTGCTGGTAATCACATACTATACATAATGCACTGTTTTAGCGGACCAGATGGTGATAATTATACCAAATAATTATGCAGTTCAACATAATTTAATCACTTATTAGATGCATTTAAGCTCTCATTAGTATTTGATGTTTTAGAGAATCTTAATTTAATCAGTACCAGGAACATGTTTGTGAAACCCATTCACATCACAACTGCCCACCGTCTCCGTATAAATGTGTTATTGATTGTTAAGTGATAAAGCAATTTGAAATGTGCATTTCTACTTTTAGTAATATGTATGATTAAATTTCAATAATCTATTTTGACTTATGGAAGTAAATATTCATTATTACTTATTTCTCCCACGGAAGCAATCTTACGCAAAAAACAATCTTATAGTAGGAGCAGAATTTGCTATTAAATAGTTTTCTGAAAATTAAACTAAATGTTATTCAATGGTAAGCCATTTTAATAAAGTTGGTTTCTTTAATATTAGTTCACTTATCGTGATAGGAATATCAAAGTCAATATTTAGGTAGATCTTTCAAGTGTATCAATAAAAATGCATTATATTCATTATGATTGTTGTTGGTGTATACTAGCCAAGCTTGTGTGTGCTATTTGAACTCTCAGTAGAATGCCACCAGAAAAAGAATATGATGGTCATAGAAGAGTCCTACCGTATGCAATACAAATATAATTTACTTTTTAATCCAGTGTAAACTCAGCCGCCGTTTCCTTAAAAGAAAAAAATAACATAATTTTGTTTTATTAAAGAAGGGGAATAATATAAAGATAAACATATTGCTTAGATAAAAACATAAGACAATAGCCTTTTTGCGAGATGGAATGGCTCTTCCAGCGCATCTCCCTTACCATCCTCCGGGGAAACGCCTTCTCCATTCTGTCCGCCGGGGCCGTTGGGTGGCCAGCTCATGGGACCACATTTGCTCACAATACAGAGTGATGCGGAGGGCGAGAGAGATGGGGGCGATGACAGTGGGAGTTAGGCTCTTCCATGTTCTGACACATTGCACCTGTCATGTGGATCATGTGTAAATTTCATTTTACTTGTCACTGCTGACTTGCCTTTCTCTTTCTCTATCTCTCTCTCATTCTCTCTCCCACCCACACTCTATCTCACTCATTCTCTCTTTCAAACCCTTATAATGTCGCTCTCCCTTAATCAGCTAGCAGATTACTATTTTTCCTGGCCAGCGAGGCGGAACCATCTATAGCCTTTTTTTTATTGCATACAAGTAGTAAATTAGTCTAATGGCAGTGGAGTCAAATTTGCATTCGTACTTTTGCGATCGATACATTAAAATACCAGTCCAGTGCGTCAAATGAGAAGCCATGCAGTATTTGTTCCGGCTTTTTACGTCATCGGTTCTTTGGTGGTAAAATTTATCCGTCAATCAGTTTAACATCATAACTTAGTCCTTGAGGATCTTTAACGGAATTCAGTATTTCGACCAGGTTTTCTGTTTGGGGATAATTTTCTTCCTTCATTACAGGAGGTTGTTAAATTAAAATGCGTAACAGTGTTACCGAAACTCGTTTTTTGTCAGCTAAATAGATCCTATTGGTTAGAAAGCTGATTATGATGTTGGTTTAAAATTGTTATCACAATCTGTCGACTAAGATGTCCAAATGATATTAAGCGTACCATGGGATTACTGATAAGTATGGTCTCCTCAAACTTGTGACGCAGGCAGCTGAATATTAATCTAGATGACGAATATTTAGAGAAGATATAAAATACGCAGAAATGTGGGATGCGGACAGACACGAATCAACCTATGGTACGGTTACCATTATAATGTGTGTTCTGAAAAAAAACCTCATTTGGCACAGTAACATCTTTTTATTTGTACATTTCTTTCTCTGAGCTCATATTTATCAGTGAATATGTAAAGCTCGTGATATGTCTCCGCTTTTTTCTACTTGTCTAGATCGTATCATGGAATATTTTCTGCATCATTTGCCACTGAGAATAGATGTCTCGTCTAAATCTCTGGTCATTTCACGGGACTTTTCATCATATTAAATTGAAAGAAATAAAACCTAGATTCGAGAATGAATGAATGCTCATATTTTTTTATCCTCTTTTGTGGTTGTTAAATTTCACTATTCTGCCAATGTATTGCTTGTGTGCAGATAACATTATGAAACTAGGAAATATGAAAAAGAAATGCTAATTAAAGAATACTAATTAATTTTAAATTTCACAGCTCACAACTGTTTCATAAAAAGGTGCTATCACTATCTTAATTATTACCGGAATACGAAGACTGAACCCGAAAAAAATTGTAAAAGAAAATCTCTTTCGAGTTAATTAACTCTAATTGGAAAGTGTAGCGGAATCGTTAAACACATTTTGGTTTTGAAAATGCAAATGAAAGTTGTTTCTTACAATCATATTAATATCTTCCTGTCTGCTTTATCTCATTCCAAACTAATAATGTCGTTACAACAATACACATTTGCAATATCTGAAGATATACAATGCACTCAAAAGTCTGAATTTGAGTTCACATATATTTAGTGTAACATTGTATTCTCTATTTTTGTTCTTACTTGTCTTTTTCTTTCCCATTCACGAAGATAGAAAGATCAAAGAAAACATCTCTGATCATAACGAGGTTGAAAATGTTTAATAAAATCCAACTTTATCGATCATTATCATGATCACCCGTAGAGCAGGTTCGGTGACATAGTTTCACTTTTTCTTCGTAAACATTTAATTTCATTACCTCTTTTCAGAAAGTGGTGTCGTAATATAATCCTACTTTCGTAACTTTATTACATCAATTCTTTTCAAGCATTTATTTGAATTATTTGAAGATTTCATTGTACATATTACAAGATAGGTAGAATAGATTGAAAATGAAAATATAATAATTAAATCAGGAGCTTCATATATTCTATTCCATGGATGGCTATTATTTTAAAGGTTCTTGTATCTTTTGATATATAGTAGAATATTTTACTCTTATTTGTAATATCATGTGATTTAATACAATTCAGTGGTTACATGTAGAAATTATATGCATGAGTAAGAAATAAATGTAACAGAGATTGGCACAAGGCCAGCAATTACCCCAGTTCATTAGTGGTGCTATATTTTATCGACAAGATAAGGATGAAAGGCAAAGTTAACCTCGGCGGCATTTGAACTCAGACCGAAAAGGACCATAACTATATGCTACATAGGATGGAGTCCGATCCTCTACCGATGCTGCCAATCCATCGTTATATAATAGACAAAGTTAAAACCAGTGGCTTACTATTAGTTTGTTTATTTAGGATACAGGATACACGCAGCGCGTATATCACATTAATTAGAAAAAACGTAATACTAAACGTAAAATAATTAATAGAACACCAACCGTGGGGCTAGTGTCAAATATGCAATCGAGTTAGTAAGACTGAAATAACAATTTTCTCAGTAGTGCGGAAAGATTTCCCATATAATTTATTGCTGGAGGGATGACATTGTGAATGGTTTGATTCAACCTAGAAATAGTATGACATCTAATTGCATTTAGCTCAACATTTTATCTATTGCTTCACCATTCTACAAGGAAAAAATGTAAATAGAATTCAAATATGCATACATTCAAACAAGCAAACAAGCACACACGCGCACACACACACACACACACACACGCACACACGCATGCACACACACACACACACACACACACACACACACACACACACACACACACACACACACACACACACACACACATGTACACACACACACTCACATACACACACACACTCACACACAGATACATATACATTCCAAATAAGCTATGGTAAAATCGAAACTAAATAACTTTATCACAAAAGAGAGTTCTATTAAAACCAGCCCTAAAATACGCATTTATCCCCATATATGCCTAAGATATCGTATTACATTAATACAATTCGTATATGCTGTCATTCCAAAGCGCAAGTATAAAGGAAAAATAACTGAGTGAAATAGTTTAGAATACAGAAATGACTAAGAAACCTGAAAATAGTTACACGAATGTCTTAGCGGCATAACCTTTTGTAGAACAATGGACGATGGTCTGTTGAAAAGTTCATTGGCTGGCTATAAAAGAGTGAGGCTAGCGCTGTAAAATCTTGCATGCATTCATTTCAACTCCTACTAATAACAGCATGGTTTCTGTCCAAGGACTATGTTGACAAATAAACTACATTTTTCATTCCATGAGCGTATCTTGGTCAGCCTATGAACTTTTCAGTCGACCCTCGTAATTTAGAAATTCCATCCGGCAATGGGAATGTGATGTAAATGGTAATTAGGAAATCCCATTTGTACCAACATTCTTTCATTACTATCTTAAATCTTAAGTATAAGGAATCTCCAATAATTTACAATAAATTATTTGATTAATAATTACATTTCAGTTAAGTGAACATTTTTTTTATTGAAAAGCGTTTTGTATTTTTGTATTGTATTTGCTGTATTTTCTACTTTTCAGCCTAAGCTTCAAGAGGCAAATCCTCCCTCCCAATAGGATTCATTCTATAACACATTATGACAGTCGGAGGTTGTGAGTAATCCCACTTCCGCCTGCGCAGTCATTTCTGGCGCCACTTAAATAGTGGAGTTTTCATCCTCCATCCAAATTTTCAGTATCAGAGCTACAAAGGGAATGTGAGAATAAAAGCGAATAAAAGAAATAACTAGTGAGTGTTACACATACAGATATAGATATACCTCCCCCCCCCCAACACACACACATATATATATATAAAGAATAAAATAATTGAGTCAAATATGTAAAATTTGGCTTCGTTTATTATAAATTATAAATTTACTGCTTTATATTCCTGCTATATATTCCTCGGAGGAATAACAACATACCCAGGAGCTGGACATATCGATGTATTGACGGAGTGAAACACACCCCAACAACATGTGTACCTGTCTTTTCCACACCAATTCGGACTGTCTGAAGAGGTCAGAGCCAATGATGGCTGTCACCGAAATATATATAGCAGTAAATTTATAATTTATAATAAACGAAGCCAAATTTTACATATTCGACTCAATTATTAATTATTATTCTTATCAGATGGCGGTGGATTGGCAGTATCGGTAGAGGGTCGGATGCCATGCTTTGACGCAAAGAGTTACGGTCCTTGCCATTCTGAGTTCAAATCCCGCCGAGGTTTACTTTGCCTTTCATCCTTACGGGGTCGATAAAATAAAGTACCAGTAATGCACTGGGTAATTGATGGCCTTGTGCCAAAAGTAGAAACAATTATTTTACATTACTCCGGAGTAAACAAACCAACCTGCGTACTTCGTCGAGTGCTCCAATCTGCATATGAGGTGTCGGTAAAACAACCAACATATACTCAAAATTTATTTATATGAAGAGATAGATAGATAGAGTGAGAGAGAGCGAGAGAAAGAGATGGAGAGAGAGAGAGAGAGAAATAATGAAGGAGTGATACACTGATTAATGGTGAAATAAGTGTCATCTATTATTTCGTTTCAAAATATGTTTTGACTATTCGTCACAAGAAATTATAAAAAAACTAAAACTAAATCAAGAAAAAAACGAGAAACAATAAAAGTTTAAAAAACATAAAAAAAATTAAGTTATAATAGAATGCAGTTTTGAAATTGCAAAAAAGAAAGTAAGATGGTAAAAAAAACCTTCAGTAGACTAAGATAAGAAACAAAACTTACTGAATAACTAATAACTCTCCAACTAACATAAAAAAAAACAACAGGAATATATCTACGTGTAATGAAAGTGTACTGCTTTGTTCTATAATGTCTCCGGGATGTGCCACACAAAAATTCAAAGACTTTTCAATAAGGTAAGAATGTTTGTGTTTTATCTTATTCATATTTTACATTTAGGCACAAGGCAAATCATTTTCTTTTTTTTTTGTGGGGAAAGTCGATTAAATTGACCACGGTGCATTACTGGTACTTTATTTTATCAACCCCGTAAGGATGAAAGGCAAAGTTAAGATCGGTGGGATTTGAACTCAGAACGTAAAGGACCGTAACTATGACGCAAAGAATATTTTTCAATGCTCTACTAACACTGCCAATTCACCGCAATTGCAGGTAGACAACTCCGCTCCTATAGCAGTGAGTAGGGATGTGGTCTGAGGGTCAAGAAGGCCGGAAGTTTCCACCGATACAAAAGACAGAAATAAAGAATTTCCAACCACCTAACGAGAAAACAACACAAGCATACCATACAAAATTGGCAAATTTAAATACCAACAGCTCAAAACACCACAATGACGGGACAAATAATAATACTGCAAATAAGAAAACGTCGAGGTCCCGCACAAAATCATACCTATGGTATAATCTCCTGCACAACGATATGAAAACTACTAAGCTATCCTATCTCTTCTTCTAACTTATGGACGAACACTTTCCACGTACAGACAAATTCCATATAATACTAAATAGAAACACGATCCGATAATCCTATTCCACCACAGCTAACCTGGGGGATTTCATCGTGAAATTGAATAACAAGCGCCTTAACAGCCACCGGAAAACCGGACATACTCTGAACCCTCAACAACATCCGCAGTCTCCAACACTGAGCAGACCAACACCCGCGAATACCAACGCCTCTTTCACTTCACGCGCATATACGGAACAACAACAACATACCCAGAATAACAACCCCAACACAGGAACCGGAGAAGAAACCATACACTGTAACTGCAGTGTAGCAATTTCTGGTAAAATCTAAACTGGGTATATATATATATATATATTTATTAAAATAACAGATTAAAGTTTAAGCAAAGAATAGGTGCTTTTACCCTCAAATATATATTTGATATATATTTATCCTCATCGAGCTCTCTTTGGGTTTTAGTCTTCAAATTTATTATTATTACTATATATATATATATATATATATATATATATATATATATATATATGTGAGTTCCACTTCGAATATTTCCAATAAAAGACGGCATGTGCACATCCACACGTTTTAAAAAACAGTTTAGCTAGATTTACTGGCCTGGCGAAAACATTCTGGGATCTGAAGCGCGCTAATATTAAATACACACTACAATGGTCTGTGCTAACATTCGTCCGTCCATACCGGAATGAAAGATGCCCCTGTAGATTATGTTTGGTGGAAGTGATTGAAATAGCGACCCGAAGCACCTTCTAAATTCCCGGCACGATAGGATATTTAATTGTAAACACAAGGTTCTAAAAACCTTCGCTAAGTACTAACTGGGCTAGCACAAGATTCGATCCCTAATACCTACGTTATACTACATCCTATTTAGTACATTTCTTGTGGCATTTGAACTTTTCACACCTACCCAAATAATTCTATAATATTCAAATCATTTTCTTAATTCCTTCCTCATTACCCACTCTAACCTAATCTTAATTTCTAACGCCGCCTTTTTTGTCCTCTTTATACCTTCTCTATCCGCTAGACCATATATGGTAAACATCAAATCCTTCACCCATACCAATGGTACAGGAATAATTGTTCTACATCACAGCACACAGATTGATAATGTGAAACTCTTTAACCCCACTCCATCTTCTCTCTAGTATCTCACACTAACTGATTGCATTTCATTCTATTTCTTTAACTTATTTACATTTTCTTAAACGAAAGTTCCATTGCTGAATTGTACCGCGTAGTGAATAGTTGACTTCCCTATTATAGACTTTCTGGTGAAGTGTAATAAATAATTAAGTTTTGCATATATGTTGTAGTCAGCATATGTAGACAATTATAATAAGCCGGAAACATATGTTAAAGAAAATAAATTTCTAATCTCCTTCACGCCACCACTTTATTTTTCTTGCTTACATAATTCCAAACGAATCGAATGTTATTATTAATATTAGAAAAACTCAGATTACATTTATTGTATTTAGCCATGTAGAGCGAAATTTCTTTTTTATTTGAATTTGGCAAAGCCGGCCATTTATCGCTCGTATACAGGAAACTGACTGGCCAGTCTGCTGATATCCAAATCTGGCTGATGAGTAGATCTTCTAATATGCAGATCTGACTGATCAGCCAGTCTGCTAACATGTAAATCAGGCCGATCAGTCAGTGTTATATTTTAGAAAATAGCATATATTTTCACTAACTCTGACAGTTTGGCAGGTGAAGCGTGAGCTGTGCTGATGAAGGGTGATACCCAGAAACATTAGTGTTTGCAGTTCTATTCGCATGCCAACACAAGAGCAAGAATGAAGTGTTCATTCTACTGACATGGCTATAAAATTGAAGCTTGTTAACATAATTGTTAATATTCGAAAAACTCAGATATATATATATATATATATATATATATATATATATATATATATATATATATATATATATATATATATATATATATATATATAATATATATATATATATATATATATAGAGAGAGAGAGAGAGAGAAGCGAGAGGGATAGAGAAAGAGAGAAAGAAGAGGAGCGAGCGAGATGGGGAGAGAGAAAATGAGAAACGTGGATCTGAGAGGGTATTTTACAATGTTTGAAGTAACTGGTTTAAAAATGTAAACTGGAGTCTAATATGAAGATCTATCAAGATCTTGTAAAGTTACTTTATTTAAATTCTAACATCCAGTTACAATTTGCAGAAAATTATTTACATACGGGTTTCTTTGTTCAAATGTTTATAATATATTTATTAATAGTCAAACTATCGTGGACTGATTTTGTTTTCTAGAATGTCTTATTAAAGCGGTGTCATGAGATACAAAACTTAAGGAGTTAAAGAAACCATAGATTGTCTATGAGTTGAAATGAAATAAGTTTCTGACATAGTCGCCTGTTCAGAGCTTTTTGTAGCTCTTCAACTGAAGGGTTGGACCCACTAAAGTCAAATGGTGTGAGTCATGATATAAGATTCTTTGCTTATGCTTTATACACTGCGTCACATATCATTTATTGTAAATATAACACTGAACAATCCATCTCTATTTATAGAGTCTATATTGTAAATTATAAGGATTCTATAACTGGGGATGAACGGTTCAAGAATGTAGTCACTTGCACGTTCATTTCACGATCAGTCCGCTCCGTTGGTCAAACAACTGCAACTTTCGCCGTCAGTAGCGACGCAACGGATTTCCAATACACATACACACTGCGTATATATACATGTCTATATGTATGTATATATATTACAACAGATTTGTCAATTCTCCCCGTCCGACGGGGGAGATCTCCCACCCATTTCAGGGTGGGTGAGAGATTTCTTCTCTTGTGAAAATGGATATAGCTTTCATTTATGTAAAATCTCCTCATTTTGCCATATTTGTCCCCGTTTTGGGACACTTTTTTTCATCGTACTCCCCGTTTGGGTTTTTAAAGGTTGGCAGGTCTATCACAGCCTCGGGTCAATAGAAACTTTATGAATTTAGGTTCCCGGAAACTGTGTGGAACTCCGTCAGATGGTGCAACCTTGTAACACTGCCACAAGCGTGGCCATAAATGTAGAAACTGGTACTATGAGGCTTGCACTCGGTATCAACTTGGCCAAGACTACTATTTCTGTGACTTTTGTGAATAAAATGAACATTTTTTATTAATATTTCACACTTCTTGAAAATTTGTTTGAAGTGTAATCATATATATCACTCCATTAGTTGTATGTATAATTAGATATTCTTTATTGTCATAATTTCTGTGAAATTTATAATTACGACGATTAAAAATATCAATAAAATAACTAGAAAACTAAACATAACTGTCAATAACTATATAACGAATTAAGATACTTTTACAATTATTAAAAAAAAACGTTGCATATGATAGGGCTTCATTGAATTATCTCTATTTTAGCAACATCTGTCAACGATATTTTGTTGGCATAAAAGTAACCCCAGTTTACGATATGTGTATGTATAATAATATCAGAAATGAGAGTAAATTATTTTATTCTTGATACGTGATATAATACCCCCTTTAGTCACAATGGGTTTTGCACTTAGAAAGATCTAATTCAAGGCAGGGCAAAGAGTGTTTGTGGAAGACCCATGCATATTCGTCTCTACTTTCCACATCACAGATATTGTCCAAGTGACCAAGGTAAAGGCAAAAGCCGATGCAGTTTGGTACAAGTGACATCGTAACTCATTTCTACAACTTAGTGAAACTGGAGCATCGTGGAATAAAAAGTCTTGCTCAAGGATTCAAAGTATCTCACTGTCCGGTAATCGAACCCACGGCAAGTCGATTGTGAATCCAAATCTCTAACAACTAAGCCATGTAAGAGAAAGAAAAAAAAACCTTGCTTAAGCTTCATAAGAATTTTAAACTAATCAGTGATATAAGATTCGTGTTATTTTGCTGATTGCAGATTTTTATTGACCGTTGAAATATTTTACACACACACACACACACACACACACACACACACACACACACACACACACACACACACACACACATAGGCACACACATAAACACATATGCACGGACACACACACACGCAGAGGCACACACACAAACACATGCACGGACACACACAAACTCAGACACAGAGACAAACAAACACACACACACATATATACATACATATATATATATATAACAGGTAGAATTTCCAAAACTAATCAGATTAGAGCAAACATCACGGGCGCTCTATCTCAAAATTATTTTTGAAAAGCATTAGAAATGCGCAACCGGTAAACACTTAAAACCAAAAATGAATACTAACCAATACGTATTACTAATTTTTACTTATTCCTAATTAAACTACTTTTCACTGGGAACAATTTGTCAGTATTTCCTTTCCCTTTTACCAATATATATATAAATATATATATATATATATATATGAAATATATTGATTTTTGATTGTACCTTTTAAAATGAATGTAATCTCTAAGTGTGTACTGCCACTCTAAATGCTGTAATGAATGTTGACCCACAATATTTGCATATGTATCTGTATGTCTCTTGGGTGAAAAGGAGGTTATATAACTGTCCATTCATTAATAAATTGCTCCGAAGAATCCAAACCTCGGTTTGGAGGAAACAGTTGTAAGCACAAAAATGTTTTGAACAGTTCTTTGATTCTTATATTTCATATAACTGCTCTGTAAATCATCTGATGTTTTTACATTGAGCTACTTAACTTACTGGTAATAAGGTAGTAATACATTACTGCCTACCACTATTTAGGGTTTGTATAAAAAAATATATATAACTGCAATAGGTTTTTGTATTTACATAACCATAAATAGTATAATTAATACTATATATATATATATATATATATATATATATATATATATATATATATATATATATATATATATTCATTTTATTAAGGCTAAATAGTGAGTCTTGTTACTCTGGAGATTCACCTGTTTATCACTGTGATAAACATGTAAAACACCAGAGTAGCTATGTAGCCTTAATAAAATAAATATTAAAGCTCTACTTCAGTATTGAGTACACTTTTTTCTCACAGTCGTTAACGACTATATGGATATATGTATAGTAAGAGAGAAAGAGAGAGAGAGAGAGAGAGAGGGGGGGAGAAAGAGGATGAGAGAGAGAGAGGGAGAGGGTGAGAAAGAGAGAGAGAGAAATATATATATATATGACAAAGAACAAAGAGGGTGTGGTAAGATACCAGGTATACCATAGCGCACCAGAGTACTCAATACTTAGTGTAGTAAAGTGGGTAATATAAAAAGAGTCAGGAGCCCGACGGCTGAACTATAGTTCGGATCCAGCTGCCGAAACAGCCGGAGCAGTTCGTATCTAGCGAACGAAACAGCCGGAGCTCAGCCGTCAGGGTCCTGACTCTTTTATTATATATATATATATTGAGAGACACAGAGAGAGAGAGAGAGAGAGAGAGAGAGAGAGAGAGAGAGAGAGAGAGAGAGAGAGAGAGAGAGAGAGAGAGAGAGAGAAAGAGAGAGAGAAAGAGAGCGAGAGAGAGAGAGAGGGAGAGAGCGGGTGGATTTATTTACATTTCTAGTCAACAGATCTCTATTTACACGGTGAAAAGTTATTAATGTAGTTTGCTGTAACAGTTATTACAACCATCAGGCCAGATGCGTTGTACGGTTTCATCAGAGGTCTCAGACCACAATTTTCCACACTCCGAGTGTAATTTATTTGAATATTTAGACTATTTTATAGTTATCATGTAAACTGCGATAGCTTTTCATAATAAAAGCAAATCTCTCGCTTTCCCCCTCTCTCTTTTTCTCTCTCTCTCTCTCTATATATATATATATATACATATATACAGTATTTTCCGTAGTGTTGTAATATAAATATTACACACAGTAGATGGACAGCTCACGTAGAGTTTGCTCGACGGTTCCAGTTGTAGTTCCAAAAGTAATCCGGAGAAAAATAGAAGGATCTTAATGGATACAGTTTAGTTAAAAGGAATTTATTGACACGTGTTTCTATAACAGTTACATAACCTGAAAACAGCTGCTATCTACAAAGTATTAGTTATGCAGACATTCGATATTTCAATGTTATTATCAACTGTCATTTCATCGGAATAATTTTACTGAGGACCTGTTTGGTTTTTATAGAGAATAATCTCGATTATATAGGCATTCTTACTCAATAAAACACCAGAGCCAAAGAAATGTAACAACTTTAGCAGAAAAAGCTTGGACGCTCAGGGATAGCGATCAAAAGTTTACCCTAAAATGGGAGAAATTAGCTAAAACCCAAAGCTTTTTCAGGAGCCAAAATTTCTGCAAATTGTGTAATCTTGAGATCTATTACATAATCACACACAAGAGGAAATTGCTGAATAATTGAATTGAACGAACATTATTCTGCCGTCACCGAACTAAAACCCTTTTTTCCCACTACAAGCTGAATATTACATAAAAGAGGGACATCCCCCCAACTATATAAACCTCAATCTAGTTAGAAAAATATAAAAATAATCTCTTCTCAACATATATATGTATATTAATAAC
Organism: Eledone cirrhosa; assembly: GCA_964016885.1. Lineage (NCBI taxonomy): Eukaryota > Metazoa > Mollusca > Cephalopoda > Octopoda > Eledonidae > Eledone > Eledone cirrhosa. Next base: position 278,111,497 of record OZ024740.1, on the reverse strand, counting down.
CTTAAATTACCACACTAATAATGGAAAGATATGCTGATGAGAATAGGTGCAAATATGCTATAATGAATGTGTCTAAAAGCGACCATAAGTATGTATATATATGGGAAAAATGTATATAAATAAGTAAATATATATATGTTTGATGTGTATAGTTAGATGTAAGTGCATTCATGTATTAAAGTGTTTATATATGTATATATATATATACACATAGACTGGAGTATGTGTGTATATATGTGTGTGTGTATACGTGTGTATATAAAGATAAGTTGAGTATGAAAATGTATACACATGAACGCGTATGTATGTACATGTATATATATGTGTATATATATATGTATGCATGTGTATATGTATGTAAGTATGAGCATGTAAGTATGTGTATGTGAGTATATGTATTTTGTAGAGGTGTGCATATATGTTTGTGTGTGAATGCGTGGGCGAAAGGATACGTAAACTTGAAAGAAAAATTTAAGTCTGAATGTTAATTAAGTGCAAACACAAAACCAACCACGCATATCTATACTATCTCTAATCCTTCTATAGATTTAGAAAAATAACCAATAATATATTCTATAAAAATGTCAAAACAACAGATGGGAATCTAATTACTCACTGCCACCAAAAATTCTCACTGCTATCAAAAAACCACTCCCTCAAATAATCTTCTAACAACTTCACCCCTCCTCCCTAATATTCTCTATAAAAACCAAACAGGTCCCCAGTAAAATTATTCCGATGAAATGACAGTTGATAATAACATTGAAATATTGAATGTCTGCATAACTAATACTTTGTAGATAGTAGCAGTTTTCAGGTTATCTAACTGTTATAGAAACACGTGTCAATAAATTCCTTTTAACTAAACTGTATCCATTAAAATCCTTCTATATATACATATATATATATATTGGTATATATATATATATATATATATATATATATATATATATATATATATATATATATATATATATATATATATATATATATATGTATATATATATATATATATATAAAGAATGAATAATAACAGGTAGACATCATAAAAAGGTAATTTATTCCGTGTGCTTACAAGTGTTTCCACGGTGGTACTGCAGCCTAGTTATGCTACGTGCAAATTCACAAGTACTTGCAGAACTCAAATATCCAATGCTGTGACCACTGTTTCCTCAGAGCAGAATGGTAACATGTACAATGTAAATACCCTTAATTGGGGCTGTTGGGGAAGATAGAGTAGAAAAGGAAGAGAGAAAAGTAGGGAAGAGGAGGAGAGAAAAAAAGATATGCAGGGGTTGGAGAAGTAGGAGAGAGTGGCTTGTAGATATCTTAATCAAAATGTTATGGTAGGGGTTTTATTATACTGGTTACTTTTGGAGAGATGCGTTGATAGTTAAGGTCGGAATTATTTATTGCCCCAGAGGGCAGGTTCATAGATGTTGAGAGGGAGGTAGGCCAAAGGCGAGAGAGAGAGAGTGTAATGGATGTAGAGAGAGATAGGTAGAGAGGGGACAGACGAAGTTTGTGTGGTGAGTGAACTTTGGGTTTGTAGTAGTAATCTAGGAATTGCACTGAGTTACCATGTATAGTGATAAGCAGTGTATTGTCTTGTAGTGTGCGGGGGGGGGGGGGGGGGAGAAGGTTGTTAGCTACAAAGCGGTGTTATAGTTACGGGTTCGAATGTTAAGTTATTTTATAGTGAGAGAATTTAGCTTTTAGTTTGTGGTTGCAGTATAATGATCGTTCAATTCTATCGTTAAGTAGTTTGTTTTTGGATTTTAATATGTAAAAGAGCTCAAGGTTACATAACCTGCAGTACTTAATCCACTCCGATATGCACTTGCGCTGGAAAGTATATCCCATTTTAAGGTGAACTGTTGGTTGTGTTCACGGAGTTGCCAGGTCTTGTTTGCGAGCGTGGTCACAAAACGGTGATTCGGATGTTTGATTGAGAATCGATGACGGTACCAGCGAGATTGAACGATGTGGTGGTAGATACGATATAATACCATTTCTGGTCGTTCGATTCAACCGTGCATTGGTAAACAATGTTGGACTTTAGGCATTCATTCTTCAATGGACATCTTTCAGGTAGATGGCAGTTACATTCTTTGTTGTGGGTAGCGGGTATACCATGGATAGGTTGTGATAGCGGTACAGGTGGGTTGTGTAATACCCGTCTCCCATTTAGTGGTTGGGGGGCAGATATTGCGTTCTGCCCATCTGTTACTAAAATGTTTTGTTTTGTAGAGTTGTTTAATTGCCTTAAGTCAAGTTTTTTATGTATGCTTCAAGGTTTGGTGCCGTGGAGTATAATAGTTTTAGATTTCAGAATTTTGCTGTATTTATGGGAACTAGGGAAGTGTTTGTTGATTAACTTAAAGAATGAAAGAGATAGTTTTGTACTAATCGAGGCATTAAAAATAGGATTGTACCATATATACTTTCTACAACGTGATTTATTTGGTGGTGATCTTCTATTATTAGTATGTCTGGTAGTACTGTGTGTGTGTGCTTGTATTTTAGTCCCCCGGTTACGCATTCCTTGATTTTGTGTAGAGCTATGTGTGTTATGGAAATTCCTATCAATGTATTCTATTGTATCCCGGTGGTCAGCATTCCTTAATGCATTATTGTAGTATTCAGCGTGTTCATTAAAAATATCAGGGTTAGACGATAGGCGAGAGATTCTAAGAGAAATACTCCGGGGAACTGATTTGATCATGGAGAGTGGGTGGTTAGAGTTAAAGTTAATAAACGTAAGGTTCTCATTTACCTTGTGGAAGGGTCGTATCTGTCCGGTATTTAAATTAAGAGTTACGTCCAGAAACTTTACTACTTTAAGATTGTATTCGTATGTTATTTTTAAACCCAGTTCACTAAAAGATTTTCTAATATTTTTCCGTAGCCTTTCAAGATTTTGGTTATTCAAGTTATTAACTAATAAGAGCCCGTCATCTCTGTATATCCCCCCCTGTAGATTACTAAATTTACTATGTAATATGTGGGCTATGTAAATTCCCACGAGATCCGTGACCTCCGCCGAGTCGTTGGAACCCATGGTAATATCGAAATTTGTGGGTCTGTCCTTACGTTCCCAGTAGCAGTTATCGAACTTAATAATGGTTTTTCTAGCCTCGAGAATAATATTAATTTCGTCCTCCGTTAGGTCGGAATTGGCCTTAGCAAACGATAGGGCCTTACGTAAAGTGCTTGGTGAGATGGAAGAGTAGTATTCGTCTATGTCAAATTGTATAAACTTAGATTTATTCTTATTCTTAACATTATTAAACCAGCGAATTGCTTCGCTAGTGTTGCCCCATAATTTAATTTCAATTTTCTTTTTCACTTGAGTTATTACTCTGTCAAGTATATGTTTGCTAATTTTCCCTATGTCTGATTTAGAAGGGCATATAAGTCTGATCTTAGGGTTAGAGTCAAAATTTACCTTATGGTCCTTCAGGTTGAAGGTGGGGGTAGCGGGTATAATCGGCTCGGTTCTATCGTCTATTTTGAGATTCTTCACCACTTTATATGCCTCGTTGTTAATATTTGCTAGCGTAGTTTCATTTGTTTTTCTATATTTTTTGTGTAGTTCGTTGCGTATGAAGTTATTATTCATTCTTTATATACACTCCGGAATACTGAAGGATCAGGAACTAAGTTTCTTCAACAATTCTTCCATAACTCGTAGAGTAACCTCTTACCGTACGTCAACCATATCCAGTGTAGTAATTAACCATTATTACATCTTGGATAATCCTATACCTAATATATATATATATATATACATACATACACACTCATACACACACACACTCACTTACACACACACACACACACACACACACACACACACACACATATATATATATATATATATATATATATATATATATATATATATATGGCCGTGGATTGGCAGTATCGGTAGAGGGTCGGAGGCCATGCTTTCCAGCATAGTTACGTCACTTTACGATCTGAGTTCAAATCCCGCCGAGGTTGACTTTGCTTTTCATCCTTACGGGGTCGATAAAATAAAGTACCAGTAATGCACTGGGTAATTGCTGGCCTTGTGCCTAAAGTAGAAACAATTATATATATATATATAAAAGTTTTAATATAGATGAGATTCTATAGGACTAGAACTGTTTCATTCTTTAGAAATCATCAGGAATCTGAGATTCCTGATGATTTCTAAAGAATGAAATAGTTCTAGTCCTGTAGAATCTCATATATATATTAACACTTTTATACTCTTCTATGTATTGAATACCTTACTTACTGTGGTTACCTCCGATTCAACCCCTGAATAACGTATATATATAAGAAATAGGATTTCGCTTCAAGCATAGCTTTATACAATATCTATAAATATTTCGTATCTCCAAAGAAATACAGTTTTAGGAAGCCGTAGCTATGCAAACACCGGGGGGCTAACGCCCTCTGGTGATGTACAGCATAAGCCAGGGGGACAAACGTCTATGCATTTCAGGCTTAACTGGTCTTCGTCAGGACGGTCCCTCCTACCGCTTGCGACTGCTGGACTGGAAGACAGCTGAGAAAATATACTTTTCTCGTCTGTGTAAATGAGGAGATTAATCACATTTGCATATGAAGCTGCATAAGTTGGCTCAACTTATAATAAAAAAGAAATAGGATTTCGCTTCAAGCATAGCTTTATACAATATGTATAAATATTTCGTATCTCCAAAGAAATACAGCTTTATTAAGCCGTAGCTATGCAAACACTGGGGGGGCTAACGCCCTCTTTTTTTATTATAAGTTGAACCAACTTATGCAGCTTCATATGCAAATGAGATTAATCACCTCATTTACACAGACGAGAAAAGTATATATTCTCAGCTGTCTTCTAGTCCAGCAGTGGCAAGCGGTGGGAGGGACCGTCCTGACGAAGGCCAGTTAAGCCTGAAATGCATAGAAGGTTGTCCCCCTTGCTTCTGCTGGACATCACCAGGGGGCGTTAGCCCCCCGGTGTTTGCATAGCTACGGCTTCCTAAAACTGTATTTCTTTGGAGATACGAAATATTTATACATATTACATATATATATATAATAATATTATTTATACTTATATATAAACTATATATAATTATAAACAGGAAAGGTCAGTATTTTATATTTTATACCACCTTATTACCAGTATGAAAAAATAGCTCAATGTAAATACATCAGATGTATCACATTATATCCTACCCATTAATTCCTGACTGCTTAATATTACACCTATATTTCGTGATATCTTTTCTATATTATGCTGTATATGCTTAATACCTCTGCATTCTTTGCCATATTATTCTGGGTGGTCGATTAGCAGTATCGGTAGAGGGTCGGACGCTATGCTTTGCAGCATAGTTACGTCCCTTTACGGACTGAGATCAAATTCCGTCGAGGTTAACTTTGCCTTTCATCCTTACGGGGTCGATAAAATAAAGTACCAGTAATGCATGTGATAATTGCTGGCCTTGAGCCAAAAGTAGAAACAATTATTCTGTATATGCTTAATACCCCTGCATTCTTACTGCATATATGCTTATGTACCACTAATGTTCTCCTTTGCGAGTAACCTTTTTTTATACTCTTTATTATACCCTTTGTTGCAGACCACAGCATCTTCACTCACTTTGAATATGACACTTTTGATAGCAACAATAGTATCAACGTATCTTTATGAATGTTCTGTAGTATAGGAATTTATTTATGTGTTTAAACTTTGCCAATGCTCCGATGATTTCAAACAACTGTTTGGAAGAAACGATTGTCAGCAATAAAATGTATTAAACATGGATTTGATTGTTCTGTACTTTATATATATATATATATATATATATATATATATATATAATGAAAGATTGAAGAATAACATAGTCCGCAGTACAACAAGGGGCTTTATTTCAAGTATTGACAACTGTTTCATTGATCAGGTGAGTCTAAAGGTCGCTAATCACTCGAAGTTGTGTCACTCAACTTTCGATACAGCATTTGCCTCTGATCAAATCCTCAGAATACTAGAGAACTCACATATGGCAATGGTATATATAGAGAGACACCATAGAATCAAAACAATAACATCAATAATAAAATGATATAATGATAAAGAAGTTACAGATGTAAAAAGTAATAAAAGTAAAAAAATAAAGAAATAAAAAATAAGTAAATGTATATAAGTACAGAATACGATAGTTGTTAATAGTGGTGGTGGTGAGGAAGTGTCTGTATAAAGATGTGGGGGTGGAGGTAGTACTAACATGAAAAGCAATATTCGATATATACTTATCCGGTAGGTGGCAGTTACAGTTGGAGGCCTTCCTGTGTGCAGGTTCTCCGTTGCGGTTTATGCATGTTGTTCTGGGTGGGTTGAGATTTAGGCCTATTAATGTTTTGTCGTGATGCGCCCTGATGTGTGTGTGGTTGTGATGTTGTTATGTGTTTGTGTTTTGTATTTAGTGCTATGGAGTATGGTGGTAGGTTATTTTCTTTAGAGATTCTTTTGTAGTTGATTTTATGTATGTGTGATTCTATATTGGCTACAGTAGAGAGTAAGATAGTTTGATAGTTTTCTGTTTATGATTTTATGGCATTTGTGTAGTTTAGGTAAGTGTTTGTCAATTAGCTTAAAGAATGTAGAAGGTAGTTTGGTTTTTATGGAGGAATTGAATATTGGATTAAACCATAAGGTATTTCCTATCTCTGGATTTTCTATAGTTCCTAGGGGTCCTTATGTTAGTATTCGGCTTAGTTATTTCTGGTGCTTATTGTCTAATTCTATGTTTTGTCCTATGTTTGTTATTTCAATAGGTGTGGGTAGTGTAGCTGTCATTAGGTTTGTCGTTGCTGTCTCTATCTAGTATGTTTTTGAGCCCCTCCTTATGTCCTGCCTTATGTAAAGCCATGTTATAATAGTTTGCGTGTTCGTTAAAAATCTCTAGTTTAGAAGATAGGCGGGATATTCTGAGGGATATACTATGTGCTATGGAGTTAATTATGAATCGAGAGTGGTTTGAGTTATAACTAATGTGGGCTAGATTCTCGTTATTTTTATGGAAGGGCTCTATTAATCCTGTGTTTAGGTTGAGTGTTACATCTAAGAAGTTTGCTTTTTTAGAGTTAAGTTCGAAAGTGATACCTAGACCTAGTTTGTTGAAGACGACTCTGATGTTTTTCCGTAATTTTTCCATGTTTTGATTATTTAAGTTCTTAGCTAAAAGAAGTGTGTCGTCTCTATAAATTCCTCCTTGGAGGTTATTAAATTCCTTATGTAACTTATGCGCTATATATATATATATATATATTCCAACTATGTCTGTTAATTGAGCTGAGTCACTAGATCCCATTGTGATATCGAAGCTATTCTGTCTGTTTTTTCCTTCCCAGTAACTATTTTCGAATCTAATGATAGTTCTACTAGCAGCTAGTATTATTATAATTTAATCAGAGGTTAGGTCCAAGTTTTCTGTAAAGGCTAACGCTTTATCTAGGGTGGCTGGGGATGTTGGAGTAGTCATTAATGTCAAACTGTACGAAGTTGATTGTTTCCCTACTGTCTGTTTTGCTGAACCAGTCTATTGCTTCGTTAGTGTTACCCCATAGCTTAATTACTAGTTTGTCCTTGATTTGTGCTTTGCTAATTCTACCTATATCCGACTTCGACGGGCATATTAATCTAATTGTGGGGTCTGTTTCGAAATTATTTTTTGTGACCCTTTAGGTTAAAGCAGCTACCAAGTTCACAAATTTCAAACCACCATGATTCGACTCAGCAATCCCTTTATTCGAACTGAACCACCCGAATTTTAACGTACTTATTAGCTGTCAACTGACCGACTGGTCACTAGATCATAAATCTCCTAACTTTTCTTTCACTCTCTCTCCCTGAGCCACATAGACCCCATTAAGATAAGACAATCAGCTGGCCAAATATTTACCACACTCACATATCAAAACCCCCCTTCCCTATCCATCCTTAGCCCTTATGTCTCATGAACGTATCTCACACTTAATTTTTAATTTATTGTTTTTTCTTTTATCTGTCACTAGCAGAGGTACCCGGCGTTGCTCGGTTATTTAATAGCAGTTAGGTATACCATTTATGTCAATACTTCAGTGCTGCTTTGAAAACTAAACTTTTACAAAATCATTGGCTTTTTCCACATATTATCCTCGCTTTTTTCCCGTTCATTACCAGGGAACGTCTTAACGAACCAAAATATCTTCCTGTTTTCCTTCGGCTGTAACGTTTCTCGAAATATTTAATTCTGCGTTCACAGATTGAATTTATTAGTTTAACAAGATCCCGTTAATGTTGAAAGCAGCGATTCTTTGCTTAAACTTTCTTTCTTTCTCAACCCCTCTCCCTTTTTTCTCATACCCTCTCTCTCTCTTTCTCTCTCTCTCACTCATACCCCCTCTCTCTGTCTTCCTCTACAGAATGGAGAACAATACGCAGAT
>OZ024740.1:278095528-278098028 GCA_964016885.1 Eledone cirrhosa | reverse complement strand
CAGAAGCGAGACAGCAACACACGCACACACACACACACACACACACACACACACACACACACACACACACACACACACACACACACACACACACACACACACACACACACACACACACACACACACACACACAAACACATACACAGTAACATTCAACAAACAGGCAGAGAATGGACTGACAGCTAGCGCCACCCCACTCCCACAATTGAACGAACTACTTCGGCCGCTGACCTCTGCCCGACCGACCCCACGCGCGCTCTGCTGAATACCTCAGATATTCAAAACAACGAACAGCGGAGGACACGTTTCGCACCTTTCCGACAGACAACCTTTCCCCCACCCCTGAAAAAAAACCCAGTTGATGGATGTGAATCCGAAATATATAGGAACAATTAAATCTCTCCCAAGGTAACTCTCTCTCGTGTTGTTATTTTTATTTTATCCTTTATGCTCTTTCCTTCATTCCTCTACACGTCTTATACAAGCCACGCATCTCAACGTACACCCACTTACATCTCTCTCTCCACCACCGGATCTTGTTACCCGGAGATTTACCCATTTGCATTGTCGAGGCTTCCAAACGACTTAAAGAAATTTACCTTATTATTCCACAATGCTTCAAGCAAACTTCAATACTCTCTTATATATATATATATATATATATATATATATATATATATATATATATATATATATATATATATATATATATATATATATATATATATATAATGAGTTCAAACCTCAGGCAGTCCTTTACAATGAAAAAGCTCAAAGAAAGAAGTATTTCCGGCCATTTGCCAATATGCTTTGTTTTTATTGATTTATTATTTTAAATCGAGACAGGCAAACTGTATTATTATAATTAGTATTTTTCAATCTAGCTAACTTTAGTCATCGTTTACAATACAAACACGGATATGTTGGTATTAACTTGTATATATATATATATATATATATTGGGAAACGGAATAGAAAATGCTGACAAATTGTTCACAGTGAAAAATAGTTTAATTAGGAATAAATGAGAATTAGTAATTGTATTGGTTAGTATTCAGTTTTGGTTTTAAAACCAAAACTGAATACTAACCAATGCAATTACTAATTCTCATTTATTCCTAATTAAACTATTTTTCACTGTGAACAATTTGTCAGCATTTTCTATTCCGTATATATATATATATATATATATATATATATACATATGTCCCAAGGCTCTGATACCATCAACACTATACACACAGAGCTGGCATATCTAAGAACTGACTAACTGCCTGATGAGGTCATAGCCATTCAATGGCTATCATCGAAATATATATAGCAGTAAATAAAGGATTATGAGTTCATGCAATTGACTTATGTTTCGTCACTATATATATATATATATATATATATATATATATATATATATATATATATATATTAGAAAGTGAGTTTTTTTTTACAAAATGAAAAATAACCGAGGTGTCCTAGACGAGTGGAAGTATAAAGAAAAAGGGATGAAATCGAAAATGCAACTGAAGTCTCATTTTTTAAAAAAATATTTATATTTATTTGGGTCTGTGGATTTTCTCACAGAAAAACCACAGACCCTCCATCTCAACTCACCTTTTGAAAAGCAGAAGAACTGCGAAACCGGTAAAGGAACCAAATAAATATATATATTTTAAAAAAAAATAAGACTTCAGTTGCATTTTCGATTTCATCCCTTTTTCTTTATATATACATATATATATATATATACATACATACACAATCATACATATATACACACGTACATACACACACATACATACACACACATACATACACACATATATACACGCATACATACGCAAACACAAATATAGATATATGTATACACAACTACATACACACACACACAAATAATTATAAGAAAAAATATAATAATAAAAATACCGTCACATAAGAATAAAAATAATTGTAAAAATTATTATAAAGTTGACAGCTATACAGGCAACACATAATTGAACAAACACACGTGGTAAGCAATACACACAATTGCACATACACACATAAAAATAAATGCATACACATACACACACATACACATACATATACATATACACATACATACACATATACATATATATACACACACACATATATATATACGATATATTAACAAATGTAAACAATATTTATAAAACCATATTTATTTCTTTATACATATTTCAAGGACACCAAGTTAAATTATGGTGTGCTTTCATCAGATAAAATATAATATAGGTCAGTTTTATAAATAAATATTGACATACCCTTAAAGAATGCGACCATTTCTGTTAGAAGCTCCCGGATAGTGGGGTTATTAAATTTATTTATTCTATTATGCAAATTAGTGTCGGATATGTTTAAATCACAGTATATTTAATTGACTTTGCCTTTCATCCTTACGGGGTCGATAAAATAAAGTACCAGTAATGCACTGGGTAATTGCTGGCCTTGTGCCTAAAGTAGAAACAAGTATATTTAAAATAAG
>OZ024740.1:278060528-278090528 GCA_964016885.1 Eledone cirrhosa | reverse complement strand
TCAATAGTTTTAATTTCTGTGTTGTCTCTAGATTAAAACTTCTAATCTTCCCAGATTCGATAAAATGTCAATTATGTTTCACTTTAAAGACCCCTATAGGTAAAATGAAAGCCCACATTATATATATATATTCAAACAAAAGTTAACCAGCAAAAACATGTGCATCCACAGAAAATACGCACACACACAAAACAAACAAACATAGACTCGTATTCTATAAAATACTATAAATATTGTATAATATTAACTTCAGAAGAATCTATATCTGTTAAATATCTATATCTATCATTTCTCCATATATTGTGGCTGTATTGCTGCTGAAAATAGAATATATACTGGAGGAACGAAAATATGCTCAGTGGCGAATATTAATATTGATTCTGTCATAGTTATTGATTATAGTTTAATGTTATATATACGAGAAAGCAATTCTCAATATATCATTGGGTAGAGGAATTAATCCATCACCCTGTTCAAAACCACCAGCTGGCCCTTGAGTTCCTGTAATTGAATTTACTCTGTTGCAAAATTTCAGCCCTGGTTTCCAGTTTGAGAATGCCTTCCTCCTTCACTTTCACCACAATATATATATATATATATATATATATATATATATATATATATATATATATATATATATATATGCATATATATATATATAGAGAGAGAGAGAGAGACAATATGTATATATATATATATAGAAAATAATTAAATATATAAATAGATAAATAAATGCCATTGTTAAATAATAAATAAATCAACTAATACCTTAACACTTGACACAAAGTAAAACACTTCGTTTTAATCATTTTCTAACCCAGAAGAGAGAGAGAGAGGAACAAAAAAGGAAAATAAATATTTTTCTTCTTCATAATCGTCTCATTCTCCCTGTTTTCATGTATATATATATATATATATATATATATATATATATATATATATATATATATATATATATATATATATATATATATATATAAAACGATGGAATTGTGGTAAGGAACCAGATGGACCATAACGCACCAAAGTACTCAATACTTAGGGCAGTAGAGTGGGTAATTGGAACAAGTATGACCCCGACGGCAGAGCTCAAGCCGTTTCGACGGCTATTTCTGGACTAAATAAGAATTTTTAATATGAATAACCTGAGGTTAAACACCTTTCTCAACCAAAACATAAACAACCCAATATCAAAATAACTAATACATCAGACAGTGTGTCATACATCACAAAGTGTGTCAAGTGATTTTATCGCTGATACACCTTAAAGTCATAGCAATATAACTATTACAGTAGCTATCTGACTACATTTATTAACATTCTGGGACGATAAAATAAATATTAATGTGTATTAAATAATCGACATAGGCAATGAAATATCAACGTCTTTAGAACATTAGATAGAATGCTTTGGGGATTCCTGCGACCTGAGTTCAAAGCGCACCGAAGTTAACTTTGCCTCGAGCGAACTTGCAGGGAAAAGTGACTTCAGTATAATAATTGTTTCTACTTTTGGCAAAAGGTCAGCAATTAATTCCAGTGTATTACTGGTACTTTATTTTATCGACCCCGTAAGGACGAAAGGCAAAGTTAACCTCGGTGGGATTTGAACTCAGACCATAAAGGACCGTAACACTATGCTGCAAAGCATGGTGTCCGACTCTCTACTAATACTGACAATCCACCGCCCTCACCTCAGTATAATAATAACATTCAAAAGCAAAACACTAATTAACAATAGTAAAACTAAATAATATAATAAATATGAAAGTTTTATATATGTTTAAATATATTATAAACTTTAAAAAATCGATCACTAAAAGTATACACAATTTTCTAAAGACTTTGGATAAAGCAAATTTGGTTATTTCTTTATGATAATCAAATGAATAGTCACACATATATTCGATAATTATATTCCAAACTTTCTTAAAATACCATTGAGATTTGAAGACTGAAAATATCCTATTAATAACAATGGATACTTTTCTGAAAGTAATCTTTGACACCCTATTTAAAAAAACATAATTTGAGCGTATTTTTTTTTGTTTTTGTTGGAAAGGAAAACAAAACCAAATTATGTATGAGAAAAAGAAAAATATCAATGGATTTCTATTAACGATTGCTTTTATATCAAGGTTTACATTTTGTTTCATTTTCTATTTTCCTTTGCATCCTAAATTTTAAAAAAATTTATGGAGCCGTGGTCTATCTTCAAAACAGCTGATAGAATGTATTTCGCCTTGGATAGATGTTTAATATGCATAAATATGATTACTCTCCAGTAATTATGAGTACACTAAGACCATCAATTAGATGACATGAACAAATTGAAATGACAGTTTCTTAAAAGGCAAATTCTTTTCTTTTACATTAGTATATACATTTAATAAAATCGAATAATTATATGTGTATTAATTATATTTAATCACCGTCTTTTACCACGAGAAAATGTGTTAATGCAAATTAAGATGGATGCTCTTTATGTTTTTCGACTAAAATTTAATTTCAACATAAGGTTTCAAATCAAATATTACGGCAATGTTAAAGTTTTCGAAATTGGCAACGGATTAAATATGCATTTAAATGTTTTACTTTATTTCTGGGGATATATTTTGTCTAGTCGCTGTCATCTGCGCGCGAGAGGAAATGTGTGTCTTTTTGCTAGAGTGAATAGATGGACACAGGAAATGGATAGAACACACGAGACATCCAGATAAAAAGTTATTTTTATCAGAAATTCAAGCTTTCAATTGCTTGATTCCACAATTAGGCTTTTCTGAAAATTAATTAATTTGAGTCACGTGGCCAATGAAAGGACCAATCATTTTTTGGTGTACCGGACGTATGTAATTTTGGCTTCAGTAAGAATTTAGGAAACAAGGATCGATCGAAAAAGTGGGTGTTAGGTTTCTTGAAGCTAGACTGCTGTTCCTACGCAACTAAAAAAAAAAGTGACAATATATTTTGATACATAGCTACATATTCATATTAAAAAAGAAGTGCTATTTAATATAAAAGGCACCCAGAAAAAAATACACACCGGGTAAAGAACTCTTCCTGTTCAAGAGCCCATGTCATTGAAAAATTCCCATCGCCATGCCGGGGGAAATATTTGAGGTCTACACTGAAAATCTACGGTTCTTACTCCATAGAATACAATTCAGTATAAATGAAACATCGATGCATTCATACATTTTAAATACAGACATTTACAAAATTAAAAATAAAATAATCTGTTAAAATATAATTAAATTTGATGCAATTGTCTTTTGTTCTTCCCTTATCGTTATTTTCCTGATGATGGTAGGAATATTTTTTAACCACCCAAGACATTAAATACCTGCCTGTAGTATAATTTTGCTAATCGCCCCCCCCCCCCCCCTTACCCCCCTTCACCTTGAGGGTGCCACGGGGTTCATATAAGAAGGTATTGTGTGATATTGAGATGAATTTCTTGCAGGTTTTAGCATTGGAATGACCACACAGGAACGCCTTAATTGGCTTGAGTTGGGGGACTACATTTTCTTATATGTTTAAGAAAATACTCTCCTTCCAGTAGACAGCATCAAATATGAATAGTCATTCGTCTCTATTCACTCGATCCGTTTATGCCATTTTGGTGTGGTGACTAGAACAGAAGAGAAAATAACATCTGTTTTATTTTCTTTAAACATATATATATATACTAACCAATACTTATTACTAATTTATACTTATTCCTAATTAAACTATTTTTCACTGGGAACATTTTTAAACCATTTCTTTTCCTTTTTACTAATATATCACAACTCGTGTGTCACACCTCTATTTTTTTATATATATACATATATATACACAAACATACACATATACACATACATACATATAAATACATACATACACATACATACAGACACACACGTATATATATACATATATACATATATACATAGACATACATGTCTATGTATATACCAAATGTATGGGTAGCCGCAGAATATTATAAATTACGGAACATTTCAGAAGCAGTCTATTTTTGTATAGGAATTATGTATAATATATTTAATATTTCTAGAACTTTATTTAGAATTTACCTAGCATATTTCTAATTGGATTTGTAGATCTGGAGGAGAGATTCAACTGCTATATGTAAACAAGACGTGAATGTATTGATAATTCAAATCAAGTATTGCCAAACCTTTGTTTATATGTGTTATATGGTGAAAAATCAGCAGCCATAATTCTACGTTATGGGTTTCCGTTTAGCATAATATTGTTTAAATGATTCATGACAGTTTCGCAATGTTTCACAATAAATATCTACTAATAAACTGAAAAGAACAAAACAAATGTTTATACTCTCTCATATTACATATGTTACTATTGAAAATGCAGTGCAATACATCTCATGGTGATTATTAGATTAAATTAGGAATACAAAGTTATAACCAACTAGAGAGCATCTAATCGCATTCAACCACACAACCACTTACACTTACACACATGTATGCATGAGCGTATGTATGTATGTATGTATGTATGTATGTATGTATGTATGTATGTATGTATGTATGTATGTATGTATGCATGTATGTATGAATGTATTTATGTATGTCAGTTCACCAGTTGGTGCTACTGGTAACATGTATCCCAGTACAACCTGTCTCATGGTCGGGTCGTTGGCGACTAAACTGGCAACCCCACCAAGGTTTCTTGATGAGGAGGCTGACTTTGGACATCCCGCAGGACTAAAAACAAAACCTGTCAAAGGGCAAAGGAGCTCATAAGAGTCAATGGCCATCCAAAATCAGCGGGAGGGATGACACCTTACCCTTTGTCAAGGCAGAATTCTAGGAGAAGGAAAACTCTGATAGAACACCTGCAACCCTGATGGTATCCAATGATGTTGACTTGTTCTTCTTTTTGGTAAATATCATCTTGGTTAAGAGAGTGGGACTGGCTTTGTGCAGTGCTTTTGCTCACTATAAAAGCTTCACGGCACAGGAATTGTTTTATATCTGGAGATCTCTCTGCACTTGTCGTCACATGGTATCATGGGCCCAGCACTATGTGTCAATAATTGTCACAAGTGTAGTGTTTGTACCAGAGTTTTCAAGTCGCTGGCTGAACTAAAATGTCACACTCGTTCAGTGCATCGGTAGGGGGTTCTCCTACATGGATATAAGGTAGTGGCCGTACTCGAAAACGAGTTGGCAGCCACCATGTATGTATGCATGTATGCGTGTGCATGTGTCTGTGTGTATGTATCTGTAAATCTGTGTGTGTGTGAGTGTCGGTGCGTAAAACATATGAACTGCCCTGCTAATCTACAGATCAGTACTAGTGTCGATTCCTCATCTATATCTCTATCTCATGACTTCTGTTTCACTCTCAATTTAATTCCATTTCTCAATATCTTCCATCTCTCTGTCTTTCTCACTATCCCTTTCCCTTCTTCTCTGGAAGACGTCGGCCGTTTTCAAAGCTGGAGAGGGTAGGGCTCCGCGATGTTTAAAATCCAAGACATGTTTATGATTCAATAAAGAATGAAAAGTCAATTGATGTATACAACCTAGAATGTTGGAATTGCACAAACAACCGTACTATGAAAGATTATATTTTTCCTTGTTCCCAGTTAGACATAATTCATCTTATAGGAAACACATATAAAAAAGCACTATTTGTTAAGAAAACCTAAAAGGAAAACGAACAAAAATATTCTGAAAAGCCCACAAAGAAAATAACAAAATTCCAAATTGACTTTGTTAATATATATATAATATATATAATATATATAATTGATCTACTTTTGGCACAAGGCCAGCAAATACCCAGTGCATTACTGGTACTTTATTTTATCGACCCCGTAAGGATGAAAGGCAAAGTTAACCTCGGCGGGATTTGAACTCAAAATGACAAGGGCCGTAACTCTATGCGTCAAAGCATGGCGTCCGATCCTCTACCGATACTGCCAATCCACCGCCATTATATATACATGTGTGTGTGTGTGTGTGTGTGTGGATGTGTACGAGTGTCTGTATTGAAAGGTGTCAAGTTAAGGTTTCTATGAAAGCTGAAAAACAAACAAAATCGCTTTCAATGAAAGGATAACCTCTATCACAACTTTGATCTGTGGCTTTTTTTAAATCATGAAGTTAACGAATATATATATATATATATATATATATATATATATATATATATATATATATATATATATATATATATATATAGGAACGAGTAGGACCCCGATGGATGAGCTCAAGCCGTTTCGACGGCTAATTCTAGACTAACAAGTGCGTTATGTTCCATTTGGTTCCTTACCACATTTCCTTCGTTATATATATATATATATATATATATATATATATATATATATATATATATATATATATATATGTATATATATGTATATATATATATGTATGTATGTATATATATATATATATATATATATATATATATATATATATATATATATATATATATATATATATATATATATATATATATATATATATATATATATATATATGTATATATATGTATATATATATGTATGTATTTATATATATATGTATATATATATATATATGTAATATATATATATATACATATATATATATAGTTGTTATATTTTAAAGTGCATTATTGGTTGTGTAAAATGGTCCAAAACTTTATGTTAGCAATATTAAGTTCTCCAAGCTTTTGTATATCTCCAATTCCATTCGAGGGAACAACTAGATGATGTAAAACGGAGTATAAGTATCAAAATGAAAATCTGAAGGCAAGGTACAATTCCAATCATTTAATCACGACACATGTTTAAATAAGAGATAGATCGATTGTAAAGCCATGATCGATTATCACCGATCTGATCAGGTGAAAATGAATTGTCTTCAAATTCTTGATATGAGGGAGAAAAATAACGATGTTCTCTCACACACACTCTCACACGAGTAAATTGGACGATGTAAATTGGAAATATTGGGTTAACCAACGCCCCATACACACACATTAACTGTGTAGCAATTACTAACAAAAGCAAAGTTTGACCTTAACAACAAAGATCAATCATTCACTGTATCTAAATGGAATGATACTTGATGTGGCACATGTCAATCCATACACAACGGTCAATATATGAACACAAAAACTTGAAAAAATTCCCAAATGCAAATATGAACTGCAAAAGCAGAAATCTAATTTACTGCATTAAATGCCCGAATTGTGAAGAACTATATATCGGTCAAACTGGAAATGCACTATCGGAACGTGCACAGGTGCACCGGCAGCAAATCAGAGACCCAAATGTCCGTCAGATACCCCTGAGTAACCATCTAGCAAGATGTGGTCAGAGAATATTTATGATATTTCCATTCTACAAATTACACAGCCCAAGTGAAATCAAGAGAAAAATCAAAGAAAAGAATTTTATTGATAAATTCCAACCCAAGCTAAATGAACAATAATAATGGTTTATTACTCCTACTATGACTACGACCACTAACAACAACAACAACAATAATAATAATAAAAGTGATATTGATGGTGATGATTACTAGAAAATGCTATTTTCATAATTTCTAAAAATAGCAAAAAAATTGATGCTTTGGATAGGGTCAAATAGTAGTCGTTAGACATGTTCAACCAACCGTGACGCCTAAACCAATCAGCATTAGTAATCCAGTGAAACTACACACCGATTGGTCGAAATACAGTTTGCAAGATCTAGCATTCTGGAGCCGCTTTTCACTGTATATAAGGCACAACATTTACCCATCTCATTACAGTTGAAAATTGCAAACTTGACTGCCACCACAGAATATGAACCTGAAGATTGCGAAAGCATGAAAGTACTTGTTCAATTAACACTTAACATTTAATATTTTGGCATAATATTTCAGGGCATACACTTTCACAACACATAGGATAAGTTAGAGTAGAAAGCTCAAATCGTTCGTTTGTTTTATCTGAACTATTTCAGCTTTGCATCTGAAAAGTGGCTAATAGTCCTGAAATATCATGTGAAAATGTATTGGGTAAAACATTACTTTACTGTGTTTGGCTTTGATCCATTTACCATCATTTGTCCTTCGTGTTTTCTACCGTATTTAAAAAAGAATTCACCGGTCATTTACTGCATATCTCTGAATGCTTCGTTTTAACTGCACTACTATATATATATATATATATATATATATATATATATATATATATACACACACACATACATACACACATATATATATATATATATATATATATATATATATATATATATATATATACACACACACACATACAGACACACACACACACATATATATGGGATCTGTATAGCTTTGATAGACATGGATCACGACATGGGTCAAGTTAATACAAGTCTCCAATGCCATTAACATCCAATTTACTTACAAACTTACATTGAAACACTTCACTTCCTCATACTCATGTCCATTCAATGATATATCATAGCATATATTTAGATATTCTAATGGGTTCGTGTTTGAAGTGAATATACACATTTAGGGAATGGAAAAGTGAGATGAAGTTCAAAAGGCTTTTTTCTCCAGCATAATACTGGCTCAGTGTTTCGAAATACCTATTATACAAATTGAGATTTTTTTATTTATATATATATATATATATATATATATATATATATAAATAAAAAAATCTCAATTTGTATAATAGGTATTTCGAAACACTGAGCCAGTATTATGCTGGAGAAAAAAGCCTTTTGAACTTCATCTCACTTTTCCATTCCCTAAATGTGTATATTCACTTCAAACACGAACCCATTAGAATATCTAAATATATGCTATGATATATCATTGAATGGACATGAGTATGAGGAAGTGAAGTGTTTCAATGTAAGTTTGTAAGTAAATTGGATGTTAATGGCATTGGAGACTTGTATTAACTTGACCCATGTCGTGATCCATGTCTATCAAAGCTATACAGATCCCATATAATAGATTGTGAGTTGAAATTTTGGTTACCTGAAATTATCCATAGTATCAGCAAGCACAATCTCTCTTTAGCGATGTATAACCCCCAACTACTCCCCACCCACAAAAACAACAACTCCGGTTTATTTAATTAATTGTGAGTTTACGTAATATAGGTTAAACGAGGATGTGGTGTTTAAGTCAACTGGTGAAAACAAAGAGGCATATTTTATTATTTCAAGTCTGCTGTAGCCAAGAACATTTCTTGGAAAACTGGAAGTGTTCAATGTATATAGAGAAAGAGAGGGAACTCATTGAGACTGTTTATGAATGTCAACATTATGGCAGAAAGAGCGCCCTACTCAGTTCTACATACTAATTATATATACAGTAGAGAACCACGTGAAATACACAAAGTTGAAACACCGAGATTAAACATACAATTAATTGACAAAACCTACCCTGAAGGGCTACGTAAAATCTAAGATAAACAAGCTTAATTCCAATCTAATTAATTATTTTAAACTTTGAAAAATATCGAGAATACGATATGGAAATGGGTAATTAAAAACCACCAGGAAGAAAATATGTGGGTTGTTAACTGAGTTAGAGCAAAGATGAATGTGAGTTGAGGTCAATCAGGATCGTTCTGATTGGCTAAGAAAGATGTAGGTAGATATACCCATGAACTGTGTGAAGATGTGTTTGAAGTTCTACGTGGTATATAAAATAATTGTTTCTACTTTTGGCACAAGATCAGTAATTTTCCCAGTGCATTACTGGTGCTTTAGTTGGACGAACCCAATGATGAAAGGCACAGTTAACCTCGGCGGGATTTGAACTCAGGCCATAAAGGGCCGTAACTCTATGCTGCGAAGCATGACGCCCGGCTCTCTACAGATACTGCCAGTACACCAAAATACAAAATAATAAGTAACAAATGAGATGACTCCTAATTTGGATACACTGTCCGGAAATTATATGGATTACAAAAACAGTGGGGTTTTTCAATCAAATCAAACCTACCTACAAATATATCCCACATTAATTATTAATATCAAATTTACTATAGACATGACTGATAATACATAGAACATATTACAATTCAAGGAGGTGATCCTCTCTAATAGCTTAAAACTCATTAGCAGCAATTACGAATTACATGAAGTCAATTGGTCAACATTACTCTACAAGACTGCGCATACAACTACATATCTGATCCAATATGTGCGTAGAGTATTGGAGTTTCCCATCACCATCACATCTCATTTCCTTTACCCTGAACAGATGAGTCCAAAACCCAAAATAGCCCGAAACGGTAAAAGTGTAAGCTGCCGTTTGAGTTTATTTTGTTTTACACTAATCTCGTTTTCACTCCTTTCTTTCTAACTTCCATCGTACTGGTTTCACCCATGTATGTTCAGTTTCAGTTATTAGATGGCAGCCATACTAGAGAACCACATAGAAAGTGTTAAAAGGGTTTACTTGATCATATTGACCTCGAGTACTTATGTTTCAAGTCTGGTATTTATTTTATCGATATATGTTACAACGTTAGAACATAGACTAACAATAAACGTACCCCCACACCAAACTCATGCTTACGCACGTGCTCAAGAATAGCTCTTTTTAAAAAAGTTTTTTTTTCCATTTCAGGTAGACGCGCGCTATCATCCACTTTTCTAAAAAACAGATCATACAAAAAACGCCAGCACCAAAGGTTTTGCAAGTGATGTCAACGTGAATGGACCTGTTATTTTTATCTAAAGACATTTTTTCCAATTCCATTCCGCCCGTCCCCTCAATCTATTTTATTTCTCATTCTTTCTTCTGATGAAGAATTAGCGTCCGAAACGTTAGGACACTCTTCCTGCTATATCAAGCGTTAACCTAATATATACCTTCCATATACTGTACCGATTGTGTTGTTATTTCTGTTTACCTTTTACATACATATATATATATAGTATAAGAATACATGAACACACAATCAGTATTGCATCATAACATCGAACCTGACTCAGTATGTAAGCTCGTCTCTGATTTTATGCAAATCTCTGATATTCGCACAAAATCACACGAGCTTACACACTGAGGCATATCTGAGCATCTTTCGAGTCCAGAGCCAGGTTCGATCAATAATAGATTTTCCTCGAGCTGATCGAGAGTGAAACATATGTAATATGTTATTAAATATGTTATGATGCAACACTAATCCTTTGTTCCTTTATTCTTAAAATATTATACTCTGCTCTGCGCAAGCATCGAGTGCTCACGCGGCATACCACCTACAGACGCAATTATCTAGCACCTATACACCTATATATATGTATATATATATATATGACAGGCATCCACTCAGTTTCTGTCTCCCAAATAATGCCAACAAACCATTTGTCAATCCAAAGCTATGGTAGATGACACTTATCCAAGATTACAGCAATGGGATTGAACCCGACACTACGTGGTTGCGAAGGGGTCTCCTTAACCACGCAGCCATATGTGTGTTTGTGTGTGTCTAAGCGTGTATGTTTGTATGAATGTGTGAATGTGTTTGTGTGTGTGTGTGTCTGTGTGTGTGTGTATGTGTGTGTGTGTGTGTGTGTGTGTGTGTGTGTGAGAGAGTGTGAGTGTGTGCGCGTGTATGTGTGATCATCTTTGTGCAAAAACAATTTTGGTTATAACCAAATAACCTTCCTTGCCATTCTGAGTTCAAATCCCGCCAAGGTTAACTTTGCCTTTCATCCTTAAGGGGTCGATAAGATAAAGTACCAGTAACACACTGGGGGTAATTGCTGGCCTTGTGCCAAAAGTAGACGCACACACACACAGACACATACGCATACATATGCAGACGCACACACATTAACATTACAACGTGTCTGACGAGCCGCGGATTACAGAGTCAGGTCAGATCGATACAGATCGAACCTTGAGCTGGTCAGAAACCTGCGTCACCAACCAATAAACGTAATGAAGGAGTTACGAATCGTCATTGTTATCTTATTTAACTATAATACACTCTCAATAGCTTTACACATCGACACCGAATGAACCTAAGTATCGAGTGCTCACGCGGGTGAACCTACAGTAACTCCAAGTTACACTCCCTGGATATATATATATATATATATATATATATATATATATATATATATAGAGAGAGAGAGAGAGAGAGATTCCAACCATATATATATATATCCAGGAGATTCCAACCAGAATGGTAGCATTTTTTAAGGGTATGTCAATATTTATTTATAAAACTAACCTATATTATATTTTATCTGATGAGAGCGCACCATAGTTTGCTCTGGTGGCCCTTGAAATATGTATAATGAAATAAATATGGTTTTATAAATATAGTTTCCATTTGATAATATATTGTATATATATATATATATATATATATATATATATATATATATATATATATATATATACAAATGGAAACTATATTTATAAAACCATATTTATTTCATTATACATATTTCAAGGGCCATATATATATATATATAATATATATATATATATATATATATATATACCCAGGGAGTGTAACGTGAAGTTACTGTAGGTTCACCCATGTGAGAATTCTATCATTACTACAACAGAGTTCCGACGAGCTATTCATTCCAGAGTCGGGCCAAATCGATACAGATCGAACCTTCAGCTGATCGATAGCGAAACGTGCGTCACCAACCAATAAACGTAATGAAGGCTTAACAAATCGTCCTTGTATTATATATATATATATATATATATATATATATATATATATATATATATATAAATGGAAAAGAATGAAACGAAATTTCATTTCTCACTCTTAGTACGGCTGATGCCTAAATATAAGTATGTATACGTACATACATATATGTGTACATAAACCGTATGGGTTTACCGAACATTTATTATAATGTTCGGTTTGTTTGTAAACAAACAGCCTGAATTACGCCGTACAGCACTCGGCAACCATCGTAGCCCTTTTGTTCAACACTGACACAGGAACGATGTACTAGTTTCAAGCTTATTAGCTATCGTCAGCATCTTATACCTTTCTGTCAGATGATTGAACGTCTGAAAGTATATCCTTTCCTTATGCATATTAACGGCTGAGCAGCCTAATTTGCATATCGAGTAAGTTAGTCGGCCGGGCATACCGAAAACGATAAATGGAAAAGAATGAAAGGAAATTTCATTTCTCATCGTTCCTGTGTCAGTGTTGAACAAAATGGTGACGATGGTTGCCGAGCACTGTACAGCGTAACTAACGTCAATGTTATTTCCAATGCTGATATAAAATAAATACAATAAATCGCTTGCCTTAGGACTATTTCAATCCTTCCTCCAGTTTCCTGACTATTGTATTTAGGAGGCAGATATTTAATTGATCTATTACAGGTTAAAATAGGTGCTAATTAAATTGATGTGCATCATCTATGTGTTATATTAGTTCTATTTCTATAGTTTTAATTTCTGTGTTGTCTCTAGATTACGCCTACTAATCTTCCCAGATTCGATAAAATGTCAATTATGTTTCACTTTAAAGACCCCCATAGTTAAAATGAAAGGCCACATTATATATATATATTCAAACAAAAGTTAACCAGCAAAAACATGTGCATCCACAGAAAATACGCACGCACACAAAACAAACAAACATAGACTCGTATTCTATAAAATACTATAAATATTATATATTAACTTCAGATGAATCTATATCTGTTAAATATCTATATCTATCATTTCTCCATATATTGTGGCTGTATTGCTTGTAAAATAGAATATATACTGGAGGAACGAAAATATGGGCAGTGGCGAATCTTAATATTGATTCTGTCATAGTTATTGATTATAGTTTAATGTTATATATACGAGAAAGCAATTCTCAATATATCATTGGGTAGAGGAATTAATCCATCACCCTGTTCAAAACCACCAGCTGGCCCTTGAATTCCTGTAATTGAATTTACTCTGTTGCAAAATTTCAGCCCCCTGGTTTCCAGTTTGAGAATGCCTTCCCCCTTCACTTTCACCACAATATATATATATATATATATATATATATATATATATATATATATATATATATATATATGCATATATATATATATAGAGAGAGAGAGACAATATATATATATATATATATAGAAAATAATTAAATATATAAATAGATAAATAAATGCCATTGTTAAATAATATATAAATCAACTAATACCTTAACGCTTCACACAAAGTAAAACATTTCGTTTTAATCATTTTCTAACCCAGTAAAGAGAGAGAGAGAAACAAACACTAACTGATTATACTTGTCACTTGCGTTTTCCACTCCAGGTATTTTTTATTTTTATTTCTATTTTTATTTTTATTTTTATTTTTATTTTTATTTTTATTTTTATATTTATATTTATTTTTATTTTTATTTTTATTTTTATTTTTATTTTTATTTTTATTTTTATTTTTATTTTTATTTTTATTTTTATTTTTATTTTTTTATTTTTGCGCAGCCAATCTTATAATTTTATATTTGTAAATACTTATCCACAAGTATTTTACACCCTGTATCTATGTGTCTGAACGCCTTAATGTGTGTATGCTTTCTATATATGTACACGAGCGCCTACGTATGAGCGCGCGCGTGCGTGTATATATATATATGTATGTGTCTTTATATCGGTGTTTTTACATCTAGGTTTTTTGTTTTGTTTCTTTTTATTCCCTTTTTTACATCCTCATTTTTATGAGTGTGCATGCAAACAGGTCGATATGCGTGAGTGTAAGTATGTGTGTGTGTGTGTGTGTGTGTGTGTGTGTGTGTGTGCGCGTATGGATGTGTAAGTGTGCGTGTGTATATAAGCATGTATATTTTTGTGTTTCTTTTGTGAGATATACGTGTGTGTGTATGCGTGTACCTTGTTTGTCTTCTTTTCTTTAATTTTTTCTTTCTAAATTATTGTTCCATTTTTATAAATATATCGAGATTCATACTTTCCTTTAATTATTACACTCCCTTACCTCTTTTACTTCCACATATAAGTGTACGTGTGTGTAGGTGTGTTTATGCGCGTGCCTTCATATTCTTATGATGTATCTATTCTGTCTGTAGTTTACAGACACACAGATAGATTTGCCCTAAAATATATATTTATGCACACATTTTCACTATACGTATATATTTATGTATACACATATATGCACATCTGTGAGCGTATATACATACATATACACACACCTAACTATATTTCTTGAAAGATTTTTATATATTTCATATTGTAATTCATTTGTCTATATATATATATTTTTTTTTGCTTTTCTTGATGAGATTTTCCAAGTATTTACCCATGTTTTATATTGCCTCGTCTGACGAACGAATGAGGACGTTTCTTTCGTATTCGCCTCATTCGGGAAACCTCAGGTAATTAGGTAATTATATTGTATTGATTTTTATACATTAAATTTTGCTCTGGTACTCACATAGAGCACTCTTCACTTCTATGACCTTTTCTGTTTTCAACGGAAATTTCAATATATATATATATATATATATATATATATATATATATATAACGAAGGAATTGTGGTAAGGAACCAGATGGACCATAACGCACCAAAGTACTCAATACTTAGGGTAGTAGAGTGGGTAATAGGAACAAGTATGACCCCGACGGCAGAGCTCAAGTCGTTTCGACGGCTATTTCTGGACTAAATAAGAATTTTTAGGCTGGTAAATAAATAGCCGAACTTCTAGGGGGTATTACCTTATATGGGAAAATAGTAATTGTCGAGAGGATTGGTGAACAATTTGTTGAAAAGACAGATCATGGCATTTGGTGGGAGGTAGGGGTGGCTGAAATTGCAGGTAGAACAAAGAGGGAGTGGGGGAAACCCAGAGAAGCGTTGAAATTGAAATCTATACAGCAGATTCTAAGGATAGTGTATAAAAGGTCGAAAAAAGTGTGCTGGAGAAGAGGAGGGGTGGGGAGTGGGGGTGGAAGAATAGGTAAATCGAAAGGAAATAAAAAAAAAATTTCATTATAAAAATAAGGAAATAAAAATAAAATTCCATTATAAAAATAAGGAAATAAATATATAAAAACAATTTCTGGTTACTACTCCATTTCTACAATCACCAAATTTCTCATTGGTAATGCTAAGCTATAGAAAAGTTTAATAGGTGGAGAATGGGAAAAATACTAAATACGAGATTGTAGTGAAATAATTCTATAAAGCCGGCTTTACAGGGGGGTCTAACACCGCTGCTATAGATAGTTAGTAATCAACCAATGCTATCTTACAATGACAGGTTAATAAGTTGAGAACAAAAAATAGAGGTACGGCTCTTTAGGATCTGATTTCAAATCCCGCCGAGGTTAACTTTGCCTTTCCTCCTTATGGGATCGATAAAATAAAGTACCAGTCATGCACTGGGGTCGTTTGAATCGACTTTCCCCTCCTCCCAAATTGCTGGCCTTGTGCCTATATAAAAAACTATTATTAACAAGATGCAATATGGGATCTCCTAGGCTGTTACTCGAGCTGCTATAAACATCAACCTAATGTCTTTCAGCCGCACACAAAAGTTAAAAACAGGAAAAACACAGTGGATAATTGAGGTAAAGTATGCACTACGTCTGAATAAAAGCCGGAATGGTAACAGCTAAAATATCTTAGCTTAAACGTATATTTAAATATGAATAACCTGAGGTTAAACACCTTTCTCAACCAAAACATAAACAACCCAATATCAAAATAACTAATACATCACACAGTGTGTCATACATCACACAGAGTGTCAAGTGATTTTATCGCTGATACACCTTAAAGTCATAGCAATATAAATATTACAGTAGCTATCTGACTACATTTATTAACATTCTGGGACGATAAAATAAATATTAATGTGTATTAAATAATCGACATAGGCAACGAAATATCAACGTCTTTAGAACATTAGATAGAATGCTTTGGGGATTCCTGCGACCTGAGTTCAAAGCGCACCGAAGTTAACTTTGCCTCGAGCGAACTTGCAAGGAAAAGTCACTTCAGTATAATAATTGTTTCTACTTTTGGCACAAGGTCAGCAATTAATTCCAGTGTATTACTGGTACTTAATTTTATCGACCCCGTAAGGACGAAAGGCAAAGTTAACCTCGGTGGGATTTGAACTCAGACTATAAAGGACCGTAACACTATGCTGCAAAGCATGGTAACCGACTCTCTACTAATACTGACAATCCACCGCCCTCACTTCAGTATAATAACATTCAAAAGCAAAACACTACTTAACAATAGTAAAACTAAATAATATAATAAATATGAAAGTTTTATATATGTTTAAATATATTATAAACTTCAAAAAATCGATCACTAAAAGTATACACAATTTTCAAAAGACTTTGGATAAAGCAAATTTGGTTATTTCTTTATGATAATCAAATGAATAGTCACACATATATTCGATAATTATATTCCAAACTTTCTTAAAATACCATTGAGATTTGAAGACTGAAAATATCCTATTAATAACAATGGATACTTTCCTGAAAGCAATCTTTGACACCCTATTTTAAAAAACATAATTTGAACGTATTTTGTTTTTTTTTGAAAGGAAAACAAAACCAAATTATGTATGAGAAAAAGAAAAATATCAATGTATATACATTTAATAAAATCGAATAATTATATGTGTATTAATTATATTTAATCCCCGTCTTTTACCACGAGAAAATGTGTTAATGCAAATTAAGATGGATGCTCTTTATGTTTTTCGACTAAAATTTAATTTCAACATAAGGTTTGAAATCAAATATTACGGCAATGTTAAAGTCTTCGAAATTGGCAACGGATTAAACATGCATTTAAATGTTTTACTTTATTTCTGGGGATATATTTTGTCTAGTCGCTGTCATCTGCGCGCGAGAGGAAATGTGTGTCTTTTTGCTAGAGTGAATAGATGGACACAGGAAATGGATAGAACACACGAGACATCCAGATAAAAAGTTATTTTTATCAGAAATTCAAGCTTTCAATTGCTTGATTCCACAATTAGGCTTTTCTGAAAATTAATTAATTTGAGTCACGTGGCCGATGAAAGGACCAATCATTTTTTGGAGTACCGGACGTATGTAATTTGGCTTAAGTAATTTTGGCTTAAGTAAGAATTTATTAAACAAGGATAGGTCAAAAAAGTGGGTGTTAGGTTTCTTGAAACGAAGCTAGACTGCTGTTCCTACGCAACTAAAAAAAAGCGACAATATATTTTGATACATAGCTACATATTCATATTAAAAAAGAAGTGATATTTAATATAAAAGGCACCCAGAAAAAAATACACACCGGGTAAAGAACTCTTCCTGTTCAAGAGCCCATGTCATTGAAAAATTCCCATCGCCATGCCGGGGGAAATATTTGAGGTCTACACTGAAAATCTTCGGTTCTTACTCCATAGAATGTAATTCAGTATAAATGAAACATCGATGCATTCATACATTTTAAATACAGACATTTAAAAAATTAAAAATAAAATATCTGTTAAAATATAATTAAATTTGATGGCATTGTCTTTTGTTCTTCCCTTATCATTATTTTCCTGATGATGGTAGGAATATTTTTTAACCACCCAAGACATTAAATACCTGCCTGTAATATAATTTTGCTATTCGCCCCCCACCTCGAGGGTGTCACGGGGTTCATGTAAGAAGGCATTGTGTGATATTGTGATGAATTTCTTGCAGGTTTTAGCATGGAATGACCACACAGGAACGCCTCAATTGGCTTGAGTTGGGGGACCACATTTTCTTATATGTTTAAGAAAATACTCTCCTTCCAGTAGACAGAATCAAATATTAATCGTCATTCGTCTCTATTCACTCGATCCGTTTATGCCATTTTGGTGTGGTGACTAGAACAGAAGAGAAAATAACATCTGTTTTATATTCTTTAAACATATATATATATATATATATATATATATATATATATATATATTAAAGAGTTAAACAAGATTCAATGAGTATCAAAGTATCAAAGAATGAGATTTACAGTAGATTGGAAGCACTCTTCAGTAATATTGCATTATCTTATAACTATCTATAGAATGAATGACAATTGTTCAATAACACGCTCACACGTTGATATACATAACATAATATTATTAACTTTGATCCATACCATTATTTCTCTATATTTATTTTCCTATCTAAGTTTTAAATTTTAGTTTAAATATCCAACCCGTATATTTTTAAGGAACTTATTTGTAACTGTGAATCTTTCATGTGTTTACATTTTTTATTTTTTATTTATAATATGTATGTAATTATCTTTTGTAAGTTTTTAAATATACTTACCGTATTTTTATATCCATGATTCATATATAGAGCAAATATCCAAACTATAAATTATTACGGACCTTATTTTGAACTCTGAATTATCCATGCATTTATTATTATTTTTCTTATATATATGTATGTATTTAACTGTAACACGTTGAAATCTATTATATAAGATTATAATCGTTATCATTTACCTAAAATATACTGTATCACTAATAATTAATATATATCTATATATATACCTCCCTGTATCTCTCTATACATAATTTTTAGTTAACTTCTAAATTTTTAGATTATTATTTATTTTGAACTGTGAATAATTCATGCATTTACACCGTTTTATATATAGGTATCTATTTAACTTTAGCATGCTTCAATCTATTATTTTATATTCGTTATCATTTACCTAAAATATACTGACTCATTAATATATATCTATATACATAATCGTTATTTAAATATTTCTAACAATATGTACTTCATAAGCTTTACATACCGAAAATGTCGATATTTTTATAGATAATCTTCGTTAAAGTTTACATTTAGGAAAATATTCAACAGTGTAAATTTTCCTTTCGCTTTAAATTTTATCCTCATAAAATTCAGAAGGTTAGAAATGTTAACACACTTATAGAATTTATAAAATTAATAAATATAAATAACCAGCAACTTAAAAAAAAACCTAAAATCTTGATTCTGCACCCTCATATAACATAAATTAAATATTTTGAAACTTAACCGTTTAGCTTTTGGAAAAAATCTCTTCCAGCATATATTACTCCCCTTTATCTTTCCCTCTCTTTAAATCCTCTTTCAGTGGCCCTCATGGACTGTTATAATTCATGACATGTTTTCCTAGATAACCATAACTTGTAGTATCCTACATTTTAAAATCTCTATAGCTGTCACATTATCCAACGTTTTTCTTACTCACACATTCTCTAATGAATTTATTATGTTTTCGCATTTTCTCATTATTAGGGTATAAATGTTGAGTTTTCTCTTAGGTTAATCACTACCTTGATTAAATCTTAACCATTTAACACCTCAGGGTATGTCATGTATCATTATATTTTGTCTGATGCGGTGGATTGGCAGTATTGGTAGAGGGTCGGACGCCATGCTTTGACGTATAGAGTTACGGCCCTTGCCTTTCTGAGTTCAAATCCCGCCAAGGTTAACTTTGCCTTTCATCCTTACGCGGTCGATAAAATAAAGTACCAGTAATGCACTGGTAATTGCTGGCCTTGTGCCTAACGTAGAAACAATTATATTTTGTCTGAAGAGGACGTAGTGTTGTACCTCCGAAATATGTATAATAAAATTTAATTGATCAAAAGAACATCTATTTTATTAATATTTGTATTTTCATTTTAGTATTTATATATATATTTATATATATATATATATATATATATATATATATATATATATATATATAAGATCAAAAGATGGTTAAAAGAGTTCCATGTATTTTATTATGCGCATTTCAAAAACAAATATCATCATGCAATAACTGCACTATTCACAAGTGTTTTTTAACCTTCATATCATGTCTTCCTATTTTATCTGATGAAAACACAAATGTTATTGCATGATGATATTTGTTTTTGAAATGCGCATAATAAAATACATGGAACTCTTTTAACCATCTTTTGTTCTTATATATTATGTATACTCCAGTCCTACAAACTGTAGAGTGCTTCTTATCCGATATCTGCATTGCTTTATTGTACTACAATAAAACTCACCTCCTACACACACACATATATATATATATATATATATATATATATATATATATATATATATATATATATATATGCAAAAGTTTTATTTAAAATTGTTGGGTTACAACGAGTAAATATTTTATAACTGATATAAAGCACTCAACAAGTTTTGGAGTAGATATACGATATTAAACAAATGGAAACTATATTTATAAAACCATATTTATTTCATTATACATATTTCAGGGATACCATATTAAAAATATGGCATGCCTTCTTCAGATAAAATACAATATATAAGCAGTTTTATAAATAAATTTGACGTACCATAGAATTTTGAACAACTTCCATTTAAAAAAGTTGCTTTGGTAGTGAGATGTTTGTAAATATTTAGTGTTAAGTACAGTTAGAAAAGAAAGACGGAGAGAAGGAGTAAATGTATGTAAAGAAAAACAGAGAGAGATAGAGAGAGATATGGGAGAGAGAAAAATAGTGAGGAGGTGAAAAATGAGAGGCAGCTGAGGTAACAGATAAATAATAATAATTCAACATGCAAAATGAGAGATTTAGGGGGGGGGGAGGGAGTACTGTAATTATTTATTTATTTATTTATTTAGTTATAGTGTTAAGGAGACGGAGAAAAATAAAAATTAACTAAAGAGAAAACAGCGATACATAGATTACATCATGTATAGAGGGAGGAGAAGAAAGCTATATCTAGATAGAAAGATGACAGATTTACAACTTTACGTTATGTTCTATCAATTTGAATTATCAATTTATAAGAATTGGGTATTATACTGTAGATATCAATATTCATGAATGAGACATAGATATATAATGTGTGAAAAATAATGACCATATGTTTAGTTTAAAAATTCTTAGGTCGATATATCAAAAACCTGAGATAAAACTTCAAAATACATAAGTATATATGTACTTTCCGGAAAAAGAAAGAAAGAGAAAAAG
Source organism: Eledone cirrhosa (assembly GCA_964016885.1). Taxonomy (NCBI): domain Eukaryota; kingdom Metazoa; phylum Mollusca; class Cephalopoda; order Octopoda; family Eledonidae; genus Eledone; species Eledone cirrhosa. Next base: position 278,068,562 of record OZ024740.1, on the reverse strand, counting down.
AGAAGGTCATCTCAAGTTCTAGTTGACACTATAGATATACACGTGAGCATACGTGATCAGCTCTGTAATTTCTCATTTCACATGAATAAATTTTCCCTTGCGTTATAAAAGATTTTACTATATATATATATATACATACATACACATACATAAAAATATAAAATATATATTAATATTAATATTCCTGCCCTACCATACATGATTATCGTTCATGTATAGAATAGACAACAGATATCAATATATCAAAACGCTAAGAATACTTTCATCACTCCCTAGAGTGTCTAGGGCTTTAAAAAACACAGTATGCCCCCCATATCAACCACAGAAATCAACCCTTCCAATTTATCTGACAATACATTGCCAAGTTCATTAGAAGCAATCAGAATCAAAAGCAAACAAAAAACCAAAATTATTCAACAAGACTTATTTAGCAGAAATCATTTAAAAGATTTAGGAGACCCTGTTGTTCTACAGATGCTCTTATATTTAGTATAGAAGTTTATCTAGCGTAAAATTTATTCAATAGATTGGGAGCATCAACATTTAAGGGTAGTTTAATTACATCATTAGTATATATTTATGAAGAAGGTTTAAAAAAGAAAAAGTTGAAGGAATCGAAAGATTTATCGTCATGTTTCATAATTAATTAAATAAATATCTTAACTAAATATACTACATTTTAAATTTATATTTATATTTAAACGTTGAGTTCAATCTATGTCTGCAGCAACTGAATACATTGCTCCTTAGATTAAGGGAATTTTTAGATTTTAATATAAAGAATATCTCCTCCACGCAGAGGTCACATGTCTCAGATGAGGAATTAAAAGGAATCCCTCTTGAGACTATATTCCAAAACAACGAATATCCAACGTTATCATGTTTAAGTTGCCAGAGTAAGCCTGATAGTGAAGTTGAAGATTTTTTGCCTGGATCTGTGAAAGAATTCTTATGATTATTATAGCGAAGTTTAAATTCTGTCGAGGTGGAACCAACATAGTTAAAAGAATTTAAGTCAGTTTTAACATTACAATTGTATATTATATTTTTAACTAAGCAATTGTTATTTAACGGACATTTAGATTTATTTCTACAGTTACAGTTGTTTAGTTGAATATTGTTTAGGCTATTATCGGTATTTTGGCTAGGTTTTAGATTCCTATTATTTATTCAGTTAATATTTTGTGCTAAGTTTTTGGTGGACGAGTAAGTTAATTTTATAGTATGTCTATTAAAAATTGAGTGATATTTATGTGTTCTAGGGAAACGTTTGTCAAGAGCATTAAAAAATAGTTTAGCAATGTGGGTTTTAATATTTAGTGAGAAAGGGGGTGCAAACCATATTATATTTCTAGTTCTATTTCTTTTCTGGCTTTTGGAATTATTGTAATGTTTTCTATTATAGTTGTTAAAGTTGTTACCGTAATTAAAATTGTTGTTATATTGGTTAGTTTGCCTATTATTATCGATGTACATAATTTTATCACTATATCCTGCTCTAGCTAACGCTTCATTGTAATACTGCGCTTTTTCGTCGAAAATATTTTTATTAGATGAAATTCTTGAGATACGTTCTTGAACAGAGTTCACTATAGTATTTTTAACAGATCTGGGGTGATTAGAGTTAAAACTGACATAATTCAAGTTTTCATTTAGTTTGTGAAAAGGATAGTGAAGACATGTGTTGAGATTTAGTGTTACATCTAGGAAATTGACTATTCTATGGTTATTCTCTATTTCTATTTTTAGATTAAGGTGATTAAAAAATTGTATAATTTGTTTTCTTTTCCTATTTAGTTCAGAGTTATTATTTTCAATAAGTAAAAGCATGTCATCACGATATAATCCTCCGGTTACACCAGGTATTTTTCTATGTAGCGAATTAATTATAAATAAATCTCTCTTGTTAGCGTTTATCAAGACCACACACTTCCCTGCTTTTGCCGAAAATTAAAGAAGCTTAATTCTTATAGAATTCCAGTAATATTTAAGAGCTGATTAAACAGATCGATTGACGGTCCAATCTCTGTGTGTCTCTCTCTCTCTCTCTCTCTCTCTCTATATATATATATATATATATATATATATATATGTGTGTGTGTGTGTGTGTGTGTGTGTGTGTGTGTGTGTGTGTGTGTGTGTGTGTGTATATGTGTGTGTATGAATACCCAGGAAATATTCATTCGTCTGGATCATTAATGTAGAAGAGAACAAAATATCTTTGTTAGAATCAGTGAATACATATGTGAACAACTAAGAAGGAATAATACATTAGATTATATAAGAGTTTCCATTTCTATCATTTTATTATAGAGGATAGAACAAGTATATTGATACTTGAAGGGTTTTTGCTTAAGTCATTTCATAAATGTTAAGATTCTCCCAACGCTATTATCTTTGTAATTTGATATTCTAAAGGAAAATAATGTTCTTCCTTTTTATGTCTTAGAATGAAAGTAAAGGAATATATTAGCGTCATTTTCAACTTGTATATAACAAGGGAAAACTGAAAATACATTTTGCATTGATTTTTTAAAAGAATTATAATATTTTACTTCGTTCGGCAAAATATAGTAATTTTAATATAAAACCGCTATATATGTATGAATGCCTGTATGTATGTATGTATGTATGTATGTTTTCTCTTTCTCTTAATTTCGAGTATATTTTTTGGACCGGCCACCTTCCTGGTGGCAAGGTTGTAAAAGAAAAGAAATTGTCATCCCTTGAATCGCAAGAATGTTTTGCAAATTTTGAAGGTACCAGCTATCGCAGCCATTTGTAGACTATGAATTAGGGAGCTGTGCTTTTTGTCCGCAAATCCAAGTTCAGTCATACTTTGGTCCAAGCGGGTTGGTATATAACCCGTAGCACCAATAATTATGGGTATGAAGCTAAAGGTGTATCTTGGATACTGGATTTGTAAACTCCTTATCAATGGTCCGTAGATGTCCTCCTTCTCATGTATTTTTCTGACAACGTTTACATCAAGTGGGCAGCTGATCTCCACAACAGAACACGTTTTCAATGTGTGGTCCCAAACTACAATATCAGGCCGGTTGTGCTTTAATTTGGTGGCAGTTTTTATTTTCAGGTTCCACCAGTATTCCTTAGTGCCATCTGTCTCAATATATTCTTCCTCGTTTGTTGTTAATTTTGTTTTCCGAAGTGCGTTCCAGATGGTTCTAGCTATCCCATCGTGTCTCATGGGGAGGTAGTAGCGAGATGACATTCTTTCGCAGCTGGCAACAATGTGGCTTACATCCTCGATCTTTGTTTTACATAGCCTACATTTATTGTCAGCTGCTGGCCCTCCCCTTTTGTGCAGCAGATATTTGGTAGGGAGTTCTTGTTCCTGTATTGCATAGAGATATCCCTCAAGGTGTGATGTCATAAACTTGTCGGAACTCCATGCCAGGCTTTTTGAGTGGTTTATCCCCTCTATGGTCTGTGTTTTACGCCTCAAGTATCCATGCACAACTTTTTCTGTAAATTGGTCAATTTTTTATCTTGTTTGAACATTGAATAGGATCTTGCGATTTCTCTGGGTGAGAGATTTATATCAGGCTTTATTCCATATCTCTCCTCCAAATCAGTCGCTATTCTAATGATATTTCTTTTTTCATGGGCATAAACCTGGGCAAGATGGTTGCCAACCTTTTTCCTCTGTTGAAGGTGTTGCTTCAGTGTCACTATCCGGGTCTCATATGTTGTTAATATTGATTTTAGACCCCGGCCACCTTCCTTGCGTGAGAAGTATAGCCTATCCACATCACCATTGATGTTAAAGTTGCCAGTAACACTGAGAAGTTTTCGAGTTCTAACATCCATCTCACTTAGTTCTTGCAATGACCAGTTCAGTAGGCCAAATGTTGGCGTTAGAATTGGCACAGCATAAGTATTGTGGGCAATGTATTTGTTGTATGCTGACAGTTCTGATGACAATATTTTCTTTACTCTTCTGAGGTATTCAGTTCTGGTTCTCTCCTTATTTATGGGTCCATCATATCTGACATTCTCATCCTGTCCAAGATATCTGTAGTTGTCCCCTGACTGCAGAGGTTGTATTGTCAGGCCGTTCATCTCTAGATTTCTAGAGGAGGGCACAGCTCTTCCACGTTTTACTGCCAAATATGCACACTTGGACTCACCAAATTTCATTTTGATGTCGGTTGAAAATTGTGTAATGAGGTCCAATTGTTTCTTGATGTCATTGATATTTGGCCCATACAACTTCAGGTCATCAACAAAGAAAAGATGGGAGATACTTCTGGGCCCACTTCTTTGTCCACCTTGTTTCCTGAGTAGGTAAGATAGTGGATTCAGTGAGAGAACGAAGAGTAGCACTGACAAGCTATCACCCTGAAAGATGCCCTTCTGGTAATGTATCTTATCAGTCTTAACCTGCTCCTTCTCACCTCTAAGGATCAAACTGGTGTACCAGTTCTTGGTCAGGCGTTCAACAGCAGCTACCAATGGTTGTGGGACTTTAGCTAACTGTAAAGCCTTAACAATCCACCCATGAGGTACACTTTCAAATGCTTTTTGATAGTCCAGCCACACAACAGTCATGTTTCTGCGATTCTTTGTTGTTTTTTTCCTGAATCATTTTGTTAGTTAGTAGGTGATCTATGCAACCCCACACCTCCCTCTTTCCATCAGCTTGCTCAGGTGTTATGATGTTGTCGGTAGCACAGTGATTCTGTAAGAACAGGTTAAGGCACCCAGTATATAATTTATACATGATGTTTTGGCAGGCAATTGGGCGGTAAATTTTAGCAAGGGTGGTTTGGCTATTTTTGGGAATGAGGAGAGTAGAGGCAGTTGATAACCATCTGGGCAATTCTTGTGTGCCCTTAATGGTTTCCGTAAACAGCCGTATGAGATCTCTCCGATAGAAAGTGAAATTCTTCAACCAGTATCCGTAATGAGGTCTGGGCCTGGCGATTTCCTATTCGACATTTTCTGTAGAGCTGTTTCCAGTATTGACCCATCTATGTCATATTGTTTTGTCTGGACATGTTGGCAGTAGTCCTGTTCCAGTTCTTTTAGCCAATTGGCTTGTCTGTTGAATCCGTCATCCATTTCCCATACAGATCTCCAGTAGCTCTCAACCTGTTCTTTTGAAGGGGTGTCATTTACAGAGATTGAGCTTTTGCCACCGAAGCTGCGATAAACTGATTTAGGATCTCTGGCAAACAATCTATTTAGCACTTGTCGTTTATGTGCTGTTGACTTATATTTTAGTCTTTCTGTTGTAGCTGTGAGTTGTTGTTTCAACTGGTGTAATTTGGAGTTCAAAGTTTTAAATTTTGTATCTCCAAATCGTCTCTCTAACTTTTTCTTTAGGTATTCCTGGTGTCGTGTGAAGTTGCTCTCTATGTTGCATTTCATAACGACTGCGATGTGTGAGATACTTCGTCTCAAGGACAAAATTTTGGTTTTTAAATTTCGCATCCACGCTGGTTCAGGCTTTCTGTTTGTATCTCGATTGCGTGGTTTTAGATGTGTGTTATATGATAGCAATGTGACAGCTGAAACATATAACAAAACATTAAGCGTTTCAAATGTCGTTTCTACACATTTAGATCGTATAGCCTTCAGATAATTGCCAGCTATTTCGTTCACCGCTTCAAATTCCAATTTAGTTGGTTCTTTACTGACTCTAGTGTTGTATGTCACTCACATTAAGGCTGTGTATCTCTTGAAACATATCGTTCCATATCACTTGTAGGGAGCCCACAAGTTTTCGGTGCTCTGTTTGTTCAGTAGAGTCATGAATTTCAGCCTCGTTGTTGATGTGGTGACAATTACTACTAGAATCAGCTGACCTTTCTCGCTGTTCTTCAGTGGAAGTGGGATGGATTTCAGCAAAATTGTTGGTGAGCTGTTCACTGTTAGAATTAGCTGGCCATTCTCTTTGTCTGTCAGTGGAGGTGGGGTGGTTGTCTACAAGGGCTGTATTTGTAGTATCACTCAATTCCATTAGATGTATCAAATTACATCTAATGATACGTTTTGCCTGTTCATTTAAATGCTTTGAAGAAAAGTCTAATTCTGGGTGTTTGGAGTTCCATAAAGTTTTTAGCCTTTGCATAAAACCGAACTTTTGGGGTTCAGATTGTTTGTATGCTTCATATAATACTTTGTTAAGCTCGTAGCTCCACGGTGTACAACGGTTGTAATTGCGATTTGGTCGAAGGTGACTTGTACTTTTTGCCATGATAAATTCGTCTATTCACTAATATTTCGTATTTATTTTTCAAAATAGTCGATGATCTTCTTTAAAAGTTACGACAAAGTTCTGTCAGAATCAAATTTAAAGTTATTCACAGCTTGGGTAATATTTCTTTTCAGTTAGTTTTTAATTCTACAACTGTGTTTTAAACGTTGTTCTTGAATCGTTTGAATCGAGGAGAAAAAGAACCGTTACTTAGTATATTTCTTTATGATTGTAATATAATATAACAACGCTGTATTTATATGTTAAAGTTTATGTATCATTCATATAAATAGGTGTTCTACAACTTATTCACAACATATTCACAGTTCAAACACTTATGTTTTTGTTTCTGAATCGAAAACGTTACTTGTATATTTCTTTATAAATGTAATATAACAACGTTGCATTTATATGTTAAAGTGTATGTATCGTTCATATATCATAAGTGTATGTATCGTTCATATAAATAGGTGTTTTACAACACACTTACAGTTCAAACACTTATGTAGAATTATTGTATGTAATCTTACCGCGTAATGTAGCTCAACTTTTTCCAATATATGGTATGTTGCCTTCATGTAAGGCGTAATTACACACGTCCGATTATCGGACACTGACCACAACGATCGCCATGTTATGTATGTATGTATGTATGTTTATCTCTTTCTCTTAATTTCGAGTATATTTTTTTTGACCGGCCACCTTCCTGGTGGCAAGGTTGTAAGATAAAAGAAATTGTCATCCCTTGAATCGCAAGAATGTTTTGCAAATTTTGAAGGTGCCAGCTATCGCAGCCATTTGTAGACTATGAATTAGGGAGCTGCGCCTTTTGTCCGCAAATCCAAGATCAGTCATACTTTGGTCGAAGCGGGTTGGTATATAACCCATAGCTCCAATAATGATGGGTATGAAGCTAAAGGTGTATCTTGGATACTGGATTTGTAAACTCCTCATCAATCGTCCGTAGATGTCCTCCTTCTCCTGTATTTTTCTGACAACATTTACATCAAGTGGGCAGCTGATCTCCACAACAGAACACGTTTTCAATGTGTGGTCCCAAACAACAATATCAGGCCGGTTGTGCTTTAATATGGTGGCAGTTTTTATTTTCAGGTTCCTTAGTGCCATCTGTCTCAATATATTCTTCCTCGTTTGTTGTTAATTTTGTTTTCCGAAGTGCGTTCCAGATGGTTCTAGCTATCCCATCGTGTCTCATGGGGAGGTAGTAGCGAGATGACATTCTTTCGCAGCTGGCAACAATGTGGCTTACATCCTCGATCTTTGTTTTACATAGCCTACATTTATTGTCAGCTGCTGGCCCTCCTCTTTTGTGCAGCAGATATTTGGTAGGGAGTTCTTGTTCCTGTATTGCATAGAGATATCCCTCAAGGTGTGATGTCATAAACTTGTCGGAACTCCATGCCAGGCTTTTTTGAGTGGTTTATCCCCTCTATGCTCTGTGTTTTACGCCTCAAGTATCCATGCACAACTTTTCTGTAAATTGGTCAATTTTCTTATCTTGTTTGGACATTGAATAGGATCTTCCGATTTCTCTGGGTGAGAGATTTATATCAGGCTTTATTCCATATCTCTCCTCCAGATCAGTCGCTATTCTAATGATATTTCTTTTTTCATGCTCATAAACCTGGGCAAGATGGTTGCCAACCTTTTTCCTCTGTTGAAGGTGTTGCATCAGTGTTACTATCCGGGTCTCATATGTTGTTAATATTGATTTTAGACCCCGGCCACCTTCCTTGCGTGAGAAGTATAGCCTATCCACATCACCATTGATGTTAAAGTTGCCAGTAACA
>OZ024740.1:278005528-278055528 GCA_964016885.1 Eledone cirrhosa | reverse complement strand
ATCAGTGTTACTATCCGGGTCTCATATGTTGTTAATATTGATTTTAGACCCCGGCCACCTTCCTTGCGTGAGAAGTATAGCCTATCCACATCACCATTGATGTTAAAGTTGCCAGTAACACTGAGAAGTTTTCGAGTTCTAACATCCATATCACTTAGTTCTTGCAATGACCAGTTCAGTAGGCCAAATGTTGGCGTTAGAATTGGCACAGCATAAGTATTGTGGGCAATGTATTTGTTGTATGCTGACAGTTCTGATGACCATATTTTCTTTACTCTTCTGAGGTATTCAGTTCTGGTTCTCTCCTTATTTATGGGTCCATCATATCTGACATTCTCATCCTGTCCAAGATATCTGTAGTTGTCACCTGACTGCAGAGGTTGTAGTGTCAGGCCGTTCATCTCTAGATTTCTAGAGGAGGGCACAGCTCTTCCACGTTTTACTGCCAAATATGCACACTTGGACTCATCAAATTTCATTTTGATGCCGGCCGGAAATTGTGTAATGAGGTCCAACTGTTTCTTGATGTCATTGATATTTGGCCCATACAACTTCAGGTCATCAACAAAGAAAAGATGGGAGATACTTCTGGGCCCACTTCTTTGTCCACCTTGTTTCCTGAGTAGGTAAGATAGTGGATTCAGTGAGAGAACGAAGAGTAGCACTGACAAGCTATCACCCTGAAAGATGCCCTTCTGGTAATGTATCTTATCAGTCTTAACCTGCTCCTTCTCACCTCTAAGGATCAAATTGGTGTACCAGTTCTTGGTCAGGCGTTCAACGGCAGCTACCAATGGTTGTGGGACTTTAGCTAACTGTAAAGCCTTAATAATCCACCCATGAGGTACACTATCAAATGCTTTTTGATAGTCCAGCCACACGACAGTCATGTTTCTGCGATTCTTTGTTGTTTTTTCCTGAATCATTTTGTTAGTTAGTAAATGTATGTATGTATGTATGTATGTATGTATGTATGTATGTATGTATGTATGTATGTATGTATGTATGCATGTATGTGTGTCTGTATGTATGTACGTATGGATGGATGGATGTATATATATAAATTTATGTACGTATGTGTATTTGTGTATATTTATGTATCTACGTGTGTATATATGTATGCAAGTATGTACTATAAATGTATGTATGTATGTATGTCAGGTCACCAGTTGGTGCTACTGGTAACCTGTATCCCAGTACAACCCGTCTCATGGTCGGGTCATTGGCGACTAAACTGGCAATCCCACTAAGGTTTCTTGGTGAGGAGGGTGACTTTGGACATCCTGCAGGACTAAAACAAAACCTGTCAAAGGGCAAAGGACCTCTTAAGAGTCAATGGCCATCCAAAATCACCGGGAGAGATGACCCCTTAGCCTTTGTCAAGGCAGAATTCTAGGAGAAGGAAAACTCTGATATAACACCTGCAACCCTGATGGTATGCAATGATGTTGACTTTTTGTTAAATATCATCTTGGTTAAGAGAGTGGGACTGGATTTGTGCAGTGCCTTTGCTCACTATAAAAGCTTCACGGCACAGGCATTGCTTTGTATCTGGAGATCTCTCTGCACTTGTCATCACATGGTACCATGGGCCCAGCACTATGAGTCAGTAATTGTCACAAGTGTAGTGTTTGTACCAGAGTTTTCAAGTCGCTGGCTGGACTAAAAAGTCACACTCGTTCAGCGCATCAGTAGCGGTTCTCCTACATGGATATAAAGTAGTGGCCGTACTCGAAAACGAGTTGGCAGCCACCATGTATGTATGTATGTATGTATGTATGTATGTATGTATGTATGTACGTATGTATGTACGTATGTATGTATGTATATGTATTTTTGTATGCGTTATCCTTGATAATTATTTGAATTCATCTCATAAAGGCGAAACTGGTTTCTAAACACCCCCCCCCCCCCCCCCCCCCGCCTCCCCCAAAAAAACACAAATACAAACAAAACAACAACAATAGGAAAGAACAACGGTGAATAATTACGTGTTGTCCATCAGAAAAATATAGCATATTTTTATTGTTCCCCTTGCACATGGGATTTATAAATTGCATATTAGCTACACACCCATAAGGTTGCTGACTTCTATGTTTTCTCTTTCTCTTAATTTCGAGTATATTTTTTTTGACCGGCCACCTTCCTGGTGGCAAGGTTGTAAAAGAAAAGAAATTGTCATCCCTTGAATCGCAACAATGTTTTGCAAATTTTGAAGGTGCCAGCTATCGCAGCCATCTGTAGACTATGAATTAGGGAGCTGCGCTTTTTGTCCGCAAATCCAAGTTCAGTCATACTTTCGTCCAAGCGGGTTGGTATATAACCCGTAGCCCCAATAATGATGGGTATGAAGCTAAAGGTGTATCTTGGATACTGGATTTGTAAACTCCTCATCAATGGTCCGTAGATGTCCTCCTTCTCCCGTATTTTTCTGACAACGTTTACATCAAGTGGGCAGCTGATCTCCACAACAGAACATGTTTTCAATGTGTGGTCCCAAACTACAATATCAGGCCGGTTGTGCTTTAATTTGGTGGCAGTTTTTATTTTCAGGTTCCACCAGTATTCCTTAGTGCCATCTGTCTCAATATATTCTTCATCGTTTGTTGTTAATTTTGTTTTCCGAAGTGCGTTCCAGATGGTTCTAGCTATCCCATCGTGTCTCATGGGGAGGTAGTAGCGAGATGACATTCTTTCGCAGCTGGCAACAATGTGGCTTACATCCTCGATCTTTGTTTTACATAGCCTACATTTATTGTCAGCTGCTGGCCCTCCTCTTTTGTGCAGCAGATATTTGGTAGGGAGTTCTTGTTCCTGTATTGCATAGAGATATCCCTCAAGGTGTGATGTCATAAACTTGTCGGAACTCCATGCCAGGCTTTTTTGAGTGGTTTATCCCCTCTATGGTCTGTGTTTTACGCCTCAAGTATCCATGCACAACTTTTTCTGTAAATTGGTCAATTTTCTTATCTTGTTTGGACATTGAATAGGATCCTCCGATTTCTCTGGGTGAGAGATTTATATCAGGCTTTATTCCATATCTCTCCTCCAGATCAGTCGCTATTCTAATGATATTTCTTTTTTCATGCTCATAAACCTGGGCAAGATGGTTGCCAACCTTTTTCCTCTGTTGAAGGTGTTGCATCAGTGTTACTATCCGGGTCTCATATGTTGTTAATATTGATTTTAGACCCCGGCCACCTTCCTTGCGTGAGAAGTATAGCCTATCCACATCACCATTGATGTTAAAGTTGCCAGTAACACTGAGAAGTTTTCGAGTTCTAACATCCATATCACTTAGTTCTTGCAATGACCAGTTCAGTAGGCCAAATGTTGGCGTTAGAATTGGCACAGCATAAGTATTGTGGGCAATGTATTTGTTGTATGCTGACAGTTCTGATGACCATATTTTCTTTACTCTTCTGAGGTATTCAGTTCTGGTTCTCTCCTTATTTATGGGTCCATCATATCTGACATTCTCATCCTGTCCAAGATATCTGTAGTTGTCACCTGACTGCAGAGGTTGTAGTGTCAGGCCGTTCATCTCTAGATTTCTAGAGGAGGGCACAGCTCTTCCACGTTTTACTGCCAAATATGCACACTTGGACTCATCAAATTTCATTTTGATGTCGGCCGGAAATTGTGTAATGAGGTCCAATTGTTTCTTGATGTCATTGATATTTGGCCCATACAACTTCAGGTCATCAACAAAGAAAAGATGGGAGATACTTCTGGGCCCACTTCTTTGTCCACCTTGTTTCCTGAGTAGGTAAGATAGTGGATTCAGTGAGAGAACGAAGAGTAGCACTGACAAGCTATCACCCTGAAAGATGCTCTTCTGGTAATGTATCTTATCAGTCTTAACCTGCTCCTTCTCACCTCTAAGGATCAAATTGGTGTACCAGTTCTTGGTCAGGCGTTCAACGGCAGCTACCAATGATTGTGGGACTTTAGCTAACTGTAAAGCCTTAATAATCCACCCATGAGGTACACTATCAAATGCTTTTTGATAGTCCAGCCACACGACAGTCATGTTTCTGCGATTCTTTGTTGTTTTTTCCTGAATCATTTTGTTAGTTAGTAAATGTATGTATGTATGTATGTATGTATGTATGTATGTATGTATGTATGTATGTATGTATGTATGTATGTGTGTATGTATGTATGTATGTATGTATGTATGCATGTATGTGTGTCTGTATGTATGTACGTATGGATGGATGGATGTATATATATAAATTTATGTACGTATGTGTATTTGTGTATATTTATGTATCTACGTGTGTATATATGTATGGTCACCAGTTGGTGCTACTGGTAACATGTATCCCAGTACAACCTGTCCCATGGTCGGGTCGTTGGCGACTAAACTGGCAACCCCACCAAGGTTTCTTGGTGAGGAGGGTGACTTTGGACATCCTGCAGGACTAAAAACAAAACCTGTCAAAGGGCAAAGGAGCTCTTAAGAGTCAATGGCCATCCAAAATCACCGGGAGAGATGACCCCTTAGCCTTTGTCAAGGCAGAATTCTAGGAGAAGGAAAACTCTGATATAACACCTGCAACCCTGATGGTATCCAATGATGTTGACTTGTTCTTCTTTTTGGTAAATATCATCTTGGTTAAAGGAGTGGGACTGGCTTTGTGCAGTGCCTTTGCTCACTATAAAAGCTTCACGGCACAGGCATTGCTTTATATCTGGAGATCTCTCTGCACTTGTCGTCACATGGTACCATGGGCCCAGCACTATGTGTCAGTAATTGTCACAAGTGTAGTGTTTGTACCAGAGTTTTCAAGTCGCTGGCTGGACTAAAAAGTCACACTCGTTCAGCGCATCGGTAGGGGTTCTCCTACATGGATATAAAGTAGTGGCCGTACTCGAAAACGAGTTGGCAGCCACCATATATGTATGCAAGTATGTACTATAAATGTATGTATGTATGTATGTCAGGTCACCAGTTGGTGCTACTGGTAACCTGTATCCCAGTACAACCCGTCTCATGGTCGGGTCGTTGGCGACTAAACTGGCAACCCCACTAAGGTTTCTTGGTGAGGAGGGTGACTTTGGACATCCTGCAGGACTAAAAACAAAACCTGTCAAAGGGCAAAGGACCTCTTAAGAGTCAATGGCCATCCAAAATCACCGGGAGAGATGACCCCTTAGACTTTGTCAAGGCAGAATTCTAGGAGAAGGAAAACTCTGATATAACACCTGCAACCCTGACGGTATCCAATGATGTTGACCTTTTGTTAAATATCATCTTGGTTAAGAGAGTGGGACTGGATTTGTGCAGTGCCTTTGCTCACTATAAAAGCTTCACGGCACAGTCATTGCTTTATATCTGGAGATCTCTCTGCACTTGTCGTCACATGGTACCATGGGCCCAGCACTATGTGTCAGTAATTGTCACAAGTGTAATGTTTGTACCAGAGTTTTCAAGTCGCTGGCTGGACTAAAAAGTCACACTCGTTCAGCGCATCGGTAGCGGTTCTCCTACATGGACATGGATATAAAGTAGTGGCCGTACTCGAAAACGAGTTGGCAGCCACCATGTATGTATGTATGTACGTATGTATGTTCTTATGTATGTATATGTATTTTCGTATGTGTTATCCTTCATAATTATTTGTATTCCTCTCATAAAGGCGAAACTGGTTTCTACCCCCCCCCCCCCCCCTCCCCCCCAAAAAAACACAAATACAAACAAAACAACAACAATAGGAAGGAACAACGGTGAATAATTACGTGTTGTCCATCAGACAAATATAGCATATTTTTATTGTTCCCCTTGCACATGGGATTTATAAAGTGCATATTAGCTACACACCCATAAGGTTGTTGACTTCTATGTTTTCTCTTTCTCTTAATTTCGAGTATATTTTTTTTGACCGGCCACCTTCCTGGTGGCAAGGTTGTAAAAGAAAAGAAATTGTCATACCTTGAATCGCAAGAATGTTTTGCAAATTTTGAAGGTACCAGCTATCGCAGCTATTTGCAGACTATGAATTAGGGAGCTGCGCTTTTTGTCCGCAAATCCAAGTTCAGTCATACTTTGGTCTAAGCGGGTTGGTATATAACCCGTAGCACCAATAATGATGGGTATGAAGCTAAAGGTGTATCTTGGATACTGGATTTGTAAAATCTTCATCAATGGTCCGTAGATGTCCTCCTTCTGTATTTTTCTGACAACCTTTACATCAAGTGGGCAGCTGATCTCCACAACAGAACACGTTTACAATGTATGGTCCCAAACTACAATATCAGGCCGGTTGTGCTTTAATTTGGTGGCAGTTTTTATTTTCAGGTTCCACCAGTATTCCTTAGTGCCATCTGTCTCAATATATTCTTCCTCGTTTGTTGTTAATTTTGTTTCCCGAAGTGCGTTCCAGATGGTTCTAGCTATCCCATCGTGTCTCATGGGGAGGTTGTAGCGAGATGACATTCTTTCGCAGCTGGCAACAATGTGGCTTACATCCTCGATTTTTGTTTTACATAGCCTACATTTATTGTCAGCTGCTGGCCCTCCTCTTTTGTGCAGCAGATATTTGGTAGGGAGTTCTTGTTCCTGTATTGCATAGAGATATCCCTCAAGGTGTGATGTCATAAACTTGTCGGAACTCCATGCCAGGCTTTTTGAGTGGTTTATCCCCTCTATGATCTGTGTTTTACGCCTCGAGTATCCATGCACTACTTTTTCTGTAAATTGGTCAATATTTTAAATCTTGTTTGAACATTGACTAGGATCTTCCGATTTCTCTGGGTGAGAGATTTATATCAGGCTTTATTCCATATCTATCCTCCAGATCTGTCGCTATTCTAATGATATATCTTTTTTCATGTTCATAAACCTGGGCAAGATGGTTGCCAACCTTTTTCCTCTGTTGAAGGTGTTGCTTCAGTGTTACTATCCGGGTCTCATATGTTGTTAATATTGATTTTAGACCCCGGCCACCTTCCTTGCGTGAGAAGTATAGCCTATCCACATCACCATTGATGTTAAAGTTGCCAGTAACACTGAGAAGTTTTCGAATTCTAACATCCATCTCACTTAGTTCTTGCAATGACCAGTTCAGCAGGCCAAGTGTTGGCGTTAGAATTGGCACAGCATAAGTATTGTGGGCAATTAATTTGTTGTATGCTGACAGTTCTGATGACCATATTTTCTTTACTCTTCTGAGGTATTCAGTTCTGGTTCTCTCCTTATTTATGGGTCCATCATATCTGACATTCTCATCCTGTCCAAGATATCTGTAGTTGTCACCTGACTGCAGAGGTTGTATTGTCAGGCCGTTCATCTCTAGATTTCTAGAGGAGGGCACAGCTCTTCCACGTTTTACTGCCAAATATGCACACTTGGACTCACCAAATTTCATTTTGATGTCGGTTGAAAAGTGTGTAATGAGGTCCAATTGTTTCTTGATGTCATTGATATTTGGCCCATACAACTTCAGGTCATCAACAAAGAAAAGATGGGAGATACTTCTGGGCCCACTTCTTTGTCCACCTTGTTTCCTGAGTAGATAAGATAGTGGATTCAGTGAGAGAACGAAGAGTAGCACTGACAAGCTATCACCCTGAAAGATGCTCTTCTGGTAATGTATCTTATCAGTCTTAACCTGCTCCTTCTCACCAGTTCTTGGTCAGGCGTTCAACAACAGCTACCAATGGTTGTGGGACTTTAGCTAACTGTAAAGCCTTAATAATCCACCCATGAGGTACACTATCAAATGCTTTTTGATAGTCCAGCCACACGACAGTCATGTTTCTGCGATTATTTGTTGTTTTTTCCTGAATCATTTTGTTAGTTAGTAGGTGATCTATGCAACCCCACACCTCCCTCTTTCCACCAGCTCGTTCAGGTGTTATGATGTTGTTGGTAGCACAGTGATCCTGTAAGGACAGGTTAAGGCACCCAGTATATAATTTATACATGATGTTTTGGCAGGCAATTGGGCGGTAATTTTTAGCAAGGGTGGTTTGGATATTTTGGGGAATGAGGAGAGTAGTGGCAGTTGATAACCATCTGGGCAGTTCTTGTGTGCCCTTAATGGTTTCTGTAAACAGCCGTATGAGATCTTGCCGATAGAAAGTGAAATTCTTCAACCAGTATCCTGTAATGATGTCTGGGCCTGGTGATTTCCTATTCGACATTTTCTGTAGAGCTGTTTCCAGTATTGACCCATCTATGTCATATTGTTTTGTCTGGACATGTTGGCAGTAGTCCTGTTCCAGTTCTTTTAGCCAATTAGCTTGTCTGTTGAATCCGTCATCCGTTTCCCATACAGATCTCCAGTAGCTCTCAACCTGTTCTTTCGAAGGGGTGTCGTTTACCGGGATTGAGCTTTTGCCACCGAAGCTGCGATAAACTGATTTAGGATCTCTGGCAAACAATCTATTTAGCACATGTCGTTTATGTGCTGTTGACTTATATTTTAGTCTTTATGTTGTAGCTGTGAGTTGTTGTTTCAACTGGTGTAATTTGGAGTTCAAAGTTTTAAATTTTGTATCTCCAAATCGTCTCTCTAAGTTTTTCTTTAGGTCTTCTTGGTGTCGTGTGAAGTTGCTCTCTATGTTGCATTTCATAACGACTGCGATGTGTGAGATACTTCGTCTCAAGGACAACATTTTGGTTTTTAAATTTCGCATCAACGCTGGTTCAGGCTTTCTGTTTGTATCTTGATTGCGTGGTTTTAGATGTGTGTTATATGATAGCAATGTGACAGCTGAAACATATAACAAAACATTAAGCGTTTCAAATGTCGTTTCTACACCTTTAGATCGTATAGCCTTCAGATAATTGCCAGCTATTTCGTTCACCGCTTCCAATTCCAATTTAGTGGGTTCTTTACTGACTCTAGTGTTGTATGGTCTGTCACTCACATTAAGGCTGTGTATCTCTTGAAACATATCGTTCCATATCACTTGTAGGGTGCCCACAAGTTTTCGGTGTTCTGTTTGTTCAGTAGAGTCATGAATTTCAGCCTCGCTGTTGATGTGGTGACAATTACTACTAGAGTCAGCTGACCTTTCTCGCTGTTCTTCAGTGGAAGTGGGATGGATTTCAGCAAAATTGTTGGTGAGCTGTTCACTGTTAGATTTAGCTGGCCATTCTCTTTGTCTGTCAGTGGAGGTGGGGTGGTTGTCTACAAGGGCTGTATTTGTAGTATCACTCAATTCCGTTAGATGTATCAATTTACATCTAATGATACGTTTTGCCTGTTCATTTAAATGCTTTGGAGAAAAGTCTAATTCTGGGTATGTATGTATGTATGTATGTATGTATGTATGTATGTATGTATGTATGTATGTATATATATATATGTCGGGTCACTCTTGAGTGCTACCGGTAACATGTAACCGTTTACAACCTGTCACATGGTCGGGTCGTCGGCGACCAAACCGGCAACCCCACCAAGTTCACTTGGTGATGATGGTTATTTTGGACACTCTGCAGGACAAAAAACAAAACCTCACAAAGGGCGGTAGATCTCATAAGAGTCAACGGCCATCCAATAATATGTAAATAGGTATATACATTTGTAAATATGTATATACATTTATATATATGTATATTTGTATATATGTATATACATGCATACATATGTATATATATATGCGATGGGACAGAGAAATAATCGGGCTGGATACCCACTGGGAGTGAAGGACCCCTAGCCTCTGTCAGGGCATTCTCAGGAACTCGGATAACTCCGACATAAAACCCCGGCGCAGTATTTACCGATGATGTTGATCTTTTCTTCTTTTCGGGTTATAGCTACTGCCGCTCAGAGAGTGAGATTGGCACAGTGCACAGTCTTTCATTACTTTAAAAAAATCTTCACGTACAGGCATTGCACGATAGCATTAATTCCTAATTATTAATAATGTTATATCGTGCAATAGCCATATTCGATAATATCATGTATATATATTTGTATAGAATGTATTTCGCTTTGAACAGATATTTAATATACATAAATATGTATGTATGTATGTATGTATGTATGTATGTATGTATGTATGTATGTATGTATGTATGTATGTTCTTCTGGTTTTATAATTTCCCAAATTCTTTCCCAATAGAGAGAGAGTCGGTTTCTAACATAGACACAAGACTCTCTCATTGGAATTTACACATCAACTAGGTAGATTTTGTATGTATGCATGTGTAGATATGGATGTTATTGTATGTGTGGATGTGGATGTTTTGAGTTGTATGTGTGCATGTGTATATGCTTTGTATCTCTACATGTGTATATGCAGTTATTAGATGTAAAATGTTTGGAATGTTTTACCTATTTTTACTGTTCCATTAATGAATTGTACTTGTAATTTCCCACTTAGTTGTGTTCTTTCTGTTACTGTGAAGCTTAGCTTCTCAAGATTTGTATTTACTAATATACCACAGTGTCACAGTGCCCCAATAATCACAGGCATAAATCTGAACTGAAGGTGTAATCAGGGTGGAGTATCTGCAGATTTCTCATCAGTTCTGCATAAATATTCTCCTTTTCACTAATCTTTGATATTATATTGGCATCTGCTGGGCAGCTAATTTCCACTACTGTGCATGCTTTCTTCTCCATAATATCTGGTCTGTTATGCCTGAATTTTATTGGGATTTTTACTGGAACATTCCACCAGTACTCTTTCATATTATGTACATGGATATCTTCCACATTGTTGTAGCTTTTAATGTGTTTATTATCGGGGCTATCTTTTTTACGAACTGCATTGTACAGTGTTTTGGCCACTACATCATGCCTCATAGATAGATACTACCGCGATGACATCTTTGAACAGCTGCTGATGACATGGATAATATCTTCGATGTTAGTTCTGCTGAGTCTGCGCTTGTTATCTTATCTAGGCGTTATGTCTGCATCCCTATCTCTTTTGTGAGTCAGGTATTTCGTGTTAATCTCCTGTTCTTAGATTGCAAAAGCGTATCCTTCAAAGTGGGAGCCAATATAGCGGTTGTTGGTCCAAGATAGACTACTTTCCTTATCTATATTACTCTCACTCTGGAGCTTCCTGGTAACATATCCATGTATTTGCTGATAAGCATGCAGTTTTTTATCCATGGATACACTGCGATACTGCTGAGCGACTTCCCTGGGTGTGAGCTTTTGATTATTACACAGAGAATATCTCTCGAGGAGTTCCTTCCCAACTCTTATGATCTTATCTGTTTCATACAGATAGACTTGCTCGAGAGACGGACTCCTACGCTTCGAGGTTCGTAGATGTTGTCGGAGGGATATGATGTGACATTCAAATGCTGTCTGGACTGATGTTAGGCCTCTGCCTCCCTGCTTACGTTTCAAGTAAAGGCGGTCTATGTCACTGTTGATCTGGAAGTTGCCGGTGTTGTTTACTATTTTTCGAGTTCCAACATCGACTGCTCGGATTTCGTCTATCGTCCAATTGAGTATTCCACACATTGTGAGCCACTGTTTTGTTTTGCTCAGAGAGTTCCGATGACAAAATCTGTCTTAGTCGGGTGTAGTATTCCCTGGTTACGCGTTCATTATTTGAAATGTTGCGTGTTCGATTCTCGGACCTAGTGATGTGTTGTGTCCTTGAGCAAGACACTTTATTTCACGTTGCTCCAGTTTACTCAGCTGTAGAAATGAGTTACGACGTCACTGCCAATCTGTATTAGCCATACCCTTTCCTTTGGACATCATCGGTGGCGTGAAGAGGGGAGACTGTTATGCATGGGCGACTGCTGATCTTCCTCAAACAACCTTTCCCGGACTTGTGCCTCGGAGGGAAACTTTCTAGGTGCAAATCCCATGGTCATTCGTGACCGAAGTGGGTCTTCGATATATCTATTTATGCATGTATACATGTATGTATGTATTTATGTATTGATGTCTTGCTATAGGTATTTTAAACTGTGATCACGTCACAGGGTCATTAGAACGTTGGATAGAATACTTTGCGGTGTCCGTTTCAGTTCTTTGCTCTCTCAGTTCAAATCCTACCGAGGTCAACGTTGTCTTGCATCCATTTGGTGTCCATAAAATGTTCCAGTCAAGTACCGGGGTCGCTTGTTACTATATGTATCTTTCTCACTTTCATTCTCTCACTTCCGGTCCTTTTCTGGAAAAATCTGGAAATGGATAGGCGCCGTCAGGTTTTAAAATGCTCTAGAAACGCCGTATGTCAATGCAGCGCCCCTACGAGTCACTCATGAGTTACGGGACCATACATGTCTCAGCTACCTTAGACGTATGAGAACATCAGATCATATTGTGTCAGGAATTGTATCCATCTGCTACTGAGGTGAGCCCAAGCTCAAGCTGAGATGCTAATTTCTTTATTGTTAAAACTTGGTAGACTCGCATTAATTATCAGTGACGTTATTAACAATAGAGTCACGCATGAAAGCATGTTTATGTGTACTATTCCTACATAACTCTCGCTGTGGGTGATTTATGGTGCAATCATATTATAATTTCAGATATTCATATTAGTGGAGTTCAATGCACAGAAGCATGATTCGTTCGCCTTAGTAACTTTAGTAATTGGAACGGCTTGATCAGATCGTCTTATTAATTTTAACAAATTTTCCACAAATCAATAGGCATTTGTAGGAGCACTTCAACCTAGAAAGTCAATAAATTTAAACACTTTTTGTCATATTCATTTTCATTTAAAGAAATGCTCTTTCATCCGTTTATAATTTACTGTCAATTCCCTGGCTCTAAAAGAAGATTTGTTGTCTGCTTTGCCTTTTAAGTATTTCAGAAAGTTGCAATGCCGGTAGGAATTGAGGTTCTATTGTGCAGATATTTTTGGTTTTCTTCTCGTTTTGTCTTATAATCTTCATAAAATAGGAAACAATTCAAGAGTAAAATCAGAAGTTATATTTATATATGGATAATTCTTTCATATATTCCAACATTCTTATGCTGTTCGCATATATCTATATATATATTCTCACAGAAATTCCCAGTGTATATGTGTGTATATGTGGGTCTGTGGAGATATTTCTTGATTGACTTTAGAATCGTCTTAAAACACAACAGAGCGTGTAGGAAATTCAAAGATAAATTGAGAGAGTGAAAGAAAAATAGTAGCCTCAAGGTTTACACACGCATATCCATCCATATATTTATATATATATATATATATATATATATATATATATATATATATATATATATATATATATATATATATATATATATATATATATATATATATAGAGAGAGAGAGAGAGAGAAGAGCTTCTACAGGACTAGATCTGTATTGAGTA
Organism: Eledone cirrhosa; assembly: GCA_964016885.1. NCBI lineage: Eukaryota > Metazoa > Mollusca > Cephalopoda > Octopoda > Eledonidae > Eledone > Eledone cirrhosa. Next base: position 278,042,264 of record OZ024740.1, on the reverse strand, counting down.
CCTTACTTATTGTGGTTACCTCCGATTCAACCCGGAATAACTTATATATATATATATATATATATATATATATACGTATTCATATATACATACATACATACATACATACATACATACATACATACATGGTGGCTGGCAACTCGTTTTCGAGTACGGCCACTACTTTATATCCATGTAGGAGAACCCCTACCGATGCGCTGAACGAGTGTGACATTTTAGTCCAGCCAGCAACTTGAAAACTCTGGTACACACACTACACTTGTGACAATTATTGACACATAGTGCTTTACCTTTGGTACCATGTGACGACAAGTGCAGAGAGATCTCCAGATACAAAGCAATGCCTGTGCCGTGAAGCTTTTATAGTGAGCAAAGCCACTGCACAAAGCCAGTCCCACTCTCTTAACCAAGATGATATTTACCAAAAAGAAGAACAAGTCAACATCATTGGATACCATCAGGGTTGCAGGTGTTATATCAGAGTTTTCCTTCTCCTAGAATTCTGCCTTGACAAAGGCTAAGGGGTCATCTCTCCCAGTGATTTTGGATGGCCATTGACTCTTAAGAGCTACTTTGCCCTTTGACAGGTTTTGTTTTTAGTCCTGCAGGATGTCCAAAGTCACCCTCCTCACCAAGAAACCTTGGTGGGGTTGCCAGTTTAGTCGCCAACGACCCGACCATGAGACAGGTTGTACTGGGATACATGTTACCAGTAGCACCAAGTGGTGACCATACATACATACATACATACATACATACATACATACATACATACACACACATATATATATATATACATACTACTGTACGTCGGTATACATATATGTATGTACGTGTACATACTTATATTTGAGTAACAGCCGTACTAAGAGTGGGAAATGAAATATCGTTTCATTTTTTCCGTCTATCGTTTTCGGTGCACCCGGCCGATTAACCCACTCGATATGCAAATTGGACTACTCAGCCGTTAATATGCAAAAGGTAAGTATATACGTTCAACAATCTGGCAGGAAGGTATACGCTGCTGACGATAGCTAACAAGCTTGAAACTAGTACAGCGTTCCTTTGTCAGTGTTGAACAAACGAGCAACGGTGGTTGCTAGACACTACGGCTTAATACGGGATGTTTGTTTACAAACACACCGAGCATTATAATAAATGTTCGGTGAATCCATACGTGCATATATATATGTGTGCATGTATGTATATATATATATACATACTACTGTACGTCGGTATACATATATGTATGTACGTGTACATACTTATATTTAAGTAAAAGCCGTACTAAGAGTGGGAAATGAAATATCGTTTCATTTTTTCCGTTTATATATATATATATATATATATATATATATATATATATATATATATATATATATATATATGCAGAGGTTATATTTAATTTGTTGGGATTCAACAAGCTTAAAAATCTTTATAACATGTTAGTGGAGTAAATACACAATATATTAATAAATGGAAACTATATTTATAAAACCATATTAATTTTATTATGTATATTTCAAGGGCCACCAAGGCAAATTATGGCGCGCTTTCATCAGATAAAATACAGATTTGTTTTATAAATAAATATTGACATACCCGTAAAAAAAGACAACCTTAACGGTTGGAGCTTCCTGGATAGTGGAGATTATATTTTATTGAGGGTAATACAAAGTTATGAGTGAGTATGCAAATGAGTGTCCGAAAAGTGGAAAAGATAACGGTTTATTTTAATTAAACTGTTGTAAGAAGATGATATGTAAGAGAAAGAGAATATGGTTTTACATATAGGTTTTTTATATATATGTGGAATGACCTATATTTTATATATGTGGAATAACCTATGGTTTATGTTTTAACTATATTCTTAAGATACATTTTTAAAAACTTTATAACAAGTATGAGTTCTTTTAATATAACCTATGGTTTATGTTTTAATTATATTATTAAGATAAATTTATGACTTCTTATAAAATAACATATGATTTATGTTTTAATTATATTCTTAAGATAACATTTTTTAACTTTATAACATCTATGACATCTCATAAAAGAAGTTAAAAAAAATTAAAAAAAGAAATTTTTCTCTGAAGGGTTTTTTATGTATCCTTGGAGTCATTTGAGTTCTTAAAAAATCACTTCTAACTTCTTTTATACTTTCTTACTGTTTTTATAATATAATTAAGTAGTTATTCCTTTGTAAACTCTCGTAAATTTTCATAAATTTGGAATTATTTGGATGTTTAAGTTTTGACTTACAACTATTAATAAATATAATTTTGCCAAACTTGCTTTAATAAAATAAACTATACTAGATTTTCTCTAATGTAAAATACTATATTGTTATACTTGGGGAGGGTCATATTTGTGTAATATTGCCAGAATTAATAACACAACACACTCACTGCTTGGTTGGTTTTCGCTTTTCACTTCTGTGTCTTTTATATCGGTTAATTTAATTTATTCGGTCCTCAATGTTGCCATTGATTGACCAACGGTCAAAAATACAGATACAATATAGACATAAACACATATATATAGTCTATCAAAGTTCTTTCGTTGCACATCTGCAACAACGTCAGTGGTGCTATTGTTTCCTCCCGTTGCATTGTATGTCTACGCCATCTTTATTTAGTCTGTTTATATATTTATTTATTTGTTTATTTTGTTGTTGTCTTCTTTGCGCATGCGTTTGCGTGTGTGTATAGTGTTTTGTTTGATGTGTGTTCGTGTTTGGGTGACTGTGTATTGGTTAATGTATTCTATCTTTACTAGTGTGTGTTTATATATGTTTGTTGTTATTATGCTGTGTATGTATTTATTTATTTATCTATTTATTTATGTATTTATTTATACTTCTCTTAGGTCAGTGTTGTTTGTTTGGGTGTTGTTGTTATTCCATTCATTTTTTCTGTTTAGGCTTGGCCTTCTAAGTTCTATTTCACTGGCCTCACTGATTTGCCTATCTGCTGGGTCATTTCTATGTTTAGATATTATTCTAATTTCTATGTTGTCTATGTTACCGTAGTGTTGTTGTCTGGCATGTTCGTATAATACTATATATTTATTTAAATAATTTATAATCCATAAGATACACATCTAAACCAATATATTATTACAAATACATCTTAATATAATATAAATACTTCTGTTTTAATTTTAATTTTTAATTTTTTTGATTTTTTTAATTTTTAATATTAATATTAAATTAGATCTTTAATATTAAGGCAAATTTTAATCTTTAATTTTGATTTTTAATTTTTAATTTTAATCTAATTTTTCAACCTATCATTATAAATATTATAATCACAACGTAATGAACCCTACATTCTAAATATTATTCTTCCACGTTAATCTTATTTCTTCTTTCACTTTTTTCACTTAGATATATTTACGCTATGTATATTTTTCCATTAAAACTTATTTCTTCATTCACTCCGTCTATCTCCACTATCACTAATCGTTCTTTCTTTCCTATTCTCTCTTTCTCCTTCCTTTTTCTTTTTTCTCTCTCCCTTACATATCATCTTCTTCCAACAGTTTAATTTAAATAAACCGTTATCTTATCAAATTTTCGGACACTCATTTGCATACTCACTCATAACTTTGTATAACCCTCAATAAAATATTATCTCCACTATCCAGGAAGCTCCAAGAGTTAAGGTTGTCTTTTTTCCCGGTATGTCAATATTTATTTATAAAACAAATCTGTATTTTATCTGATGAAAGCGCACCATAATTTGCCTTGGTTGCCCTTGAAATATATATAATAAAATAAATATGGTTTTATAAATATAATTTCCATTTATTAATATATATATATATATATATATATATATATATATATATATATATATATATATATATATATATATATATATATATATATATATATATATATATATATATATATATATGTATATATATATATATATTACTCCAGGTAGAAGGAGCAACGTGAAATAATGTGTCTTGCTTAAGGACATAACGCATCGCCCGGTACGGAAAGAGAACTTACAACCTACCTCACTATTGCGAATTCAATTCTCTAACCACTCAGCCACACGCCTGCTTGTTGACCTGTCATTGTAAGATAGATTAGGCCGAGTACTACTAACTCATAAAATTCTTTCACTACAATCTCGTATTTAGTATCCCGCCCCACCTATTAAACTTTTCTATAGTCTAGTGAGAGATTTGATGATTGTGGTAGGGGAATAGTAACCAGAAATTGTGTTATTTTTATATTTTTAACATTCTTATTTTTCTATATAGATTTACTCCATATAGATCTACTTATTGTTTCGACTTCCTCCCCCCTCCCCCTCTTGACCTCTTCTCCTTAGGATTCTGCTGTAGTCATCACTTTCAACGCACGACTGGGTTTCCTCCACTCCCTCTCCCTCTTTCTTCTACTGGCAAGTTAAGCTACCCTTCTTTCCACAAAATGCCATGATAGAATTATGTCTCAACAACAAACTTTTGACCAATCCTTGTGACTATCTCTTTTACCATATATGGAATATTACCCCCTGAGAAGCTCGGCTATTCATTTACCAGGATAAAAATTTTCATTTAGTCCAGAATTAGCCGTCGAAATGGCTTGAGCTAAGCCGTCGGGATCCTACTCGTTCCTATTACCCACTCTACTACCCTAAGTATTGAGTACTTTAGTGCGTTATGGCCCATCCGGTTCCGTACCACATTTCCTTCGTTATATATATATATATATATATATATATATATATATATATATATACATATATGTTGATGCCCTAAGGACAGACACTGGTCTGTTGGAGCAGCAGGACATGGCGGTGATAATGAGGGACAGAAACCGCTGGAGAGAACTCGTCCATGGATCTCGGGAATTTTACCCGCGTTAGAATAGAAATATATATATATATATATATATATATATATATATATATATATATATATATATATTTAAATATTAGACCTAGATACAAAAATATAATCTGGTATAATGCTCCTTTCTCTATTTCTATTAATAATAATATTCCTAAACTATTCTTTAGGCCCTTAGATAAATGCTTCCCTCCATCACATATCTATAGTAAAATCTTTAACAAACATACAATAACATTTTCCTATTCCACGTCCTCCAACATCTCTAACATTATCTCTAAACACAGCAATAAAATATTAAATATTAAATCACATCCTTCCAACACTGAGCGTCATAATAATAGCAGTAGTACTCCCGACGTCATTGTTAACTCTAGGCTAGATTCTGCAAACTCAAATACGACGTCAAACGTAACTTCGTTGAATGTTCATAATACCAATCTAAATCAGGAAACTATTATTCCTATCGTAAATAACTTCTCCAATCCAATTCCTCCTATAAATAACACTAGGTCACTTGTTAATAACTCTGTTAATTTCTCTAATCGCAATTGTAATTGCCCTGTTAGAACTAAATGTCCTCTCAATAACCATTGTCTTGATAAAAACTTAGTCTATGAATGTAAGGTTATAACTGATACCAATTCCTTTACCTATTTCGGTTCCACTTCCACCTCCTTCAAAGCTAGAATTTATAATCACAATTCGTCTTTTAAATACCAACTTAAAAGAACTAACACGGCACTCTCAGAACTGATATGGTCCTTGAAAAACAAAAATATTAACTATATATTAACTCTTGGAGAAAAGTTTGTTCTGCCTCTCCCTACTTGAATGCCTCCCTATCCAGAACATGTAATCTTTGCCTATCTGAGAAATTTACCATTATATCTAATTTCAATTCTATAATAAATAGACGCACCGATTTATTTTCTCTCTGCTTGCATAAATTCCACAGAACATTCCATAAAGTATACAGCTAATATCTAATACCTTACTAGTTTAAAATCTTTTTTCTCAAAGGCTTATATATCTTTCAAAAATATACCCATCTTTCTACCTTATTTCAATATTATTTATTATATATTATATAATACAAGTTACTCATTCTATATCATTCCTCTTTATCACTTTCCTTTCTTCCTCTTTTCTTTTCAATTTCTAACCTCTAATCTGTACTTTTTCTTCCTAACTACTTCTCAATTCTTATTATTACTCACCACAACATTATCCATTCTTCCATCTTTCTTCATATCATTGGCCATAAAAATTATTATTATTTTCTTTAATACATTATAGTATTACCTTTAATAGTCCTTCGTAAACAAAAACATTTTTTGACGTTAGATTTTTCTTCCTTAAATTCCTTATCTCTTCCTTTCATGCTCGTTTGACTTTTACATGTTACAATACATAAAAACAAACTTAACCCTAACTAATTTCTTTTAATATATTATATTATTACCATTAGAAAAGATTTCGTAAACATATATATTTTTTGATGTTAGATATATTCTTCCTTAAACATTCTTTTCTTCTTTGCTTTCTGCGCTCATTTATAAACAAACTATTTACGTACATATATTACGCACACATATTACATTACATAAAAACAAACTTAAACACTAACTAATTCCTCTAAATTCATAACTCATTCACTCTTCTACTTCTTTTCACATTATATCCTTAGTAATATTAATATTTTTATTTTAATAATACATATTAATAATTTCTTTTCCTCACACATATTATTAAACCCTTTAATATACAAACCTTAATTTAATATTATTCTTAATCCCCTTTTCTCTTCATGCATAAACCTCATTAACTTTTAATTTCAAATTCTTTTAAATTATCTATTATCTTCCAACGGCTTTTTAACTTCTCTCTGTGAGACAATATATATATACTTTTTCTCAGTTGTAAAGGCTATATCTCTCTCTATCACCCATCTCTCCTCGTCTCTCATCCTTCCTTCTTATACTCCTTTTTTTACTCTCATCTCCTCCTCTTCCTTACCTTTTCCACCCCACCCCCCTCACTTTTTCACAATCTCATACATCAATCTTAAATTATTTTTCCTATGTTGATTTAAAACTTCACTATTCACAAATGTTTTTTAAGCTTCATATCATGTATCCCTATTTTATCTAATGAAAACGCAGATATCATCACATGATGATATTTGTTTTTGAAATGCGCATCATAAAATACTTGGTACTCTTTTAACCATCTTTTGATCTTATATTATATATATATATATATATATATATATATATATATATATATATATATATATATATATATATATATATATATATATTAGAAAGTGAGGGTTTTTTTACACAATGAAAAATAACCGAGGTGTCCTACACGAGTGAAAGTATAAAGAAAGAAAGATGAAATCGAAAATGCAACAGGAGTCTTATATTTAAAAAAAAAATATATTTATTTGGTTCCTTTACCGGTTTCGCAGTTCTTCTGCTTTTCAAAAGTAGAGTTGAGATGGAGGGTCTGTGGTTTTTCTCACACACACACACACACACACACACACACACACACACACACACACACACACACACACACACACACACAAACACATATATATATATGTGTGTATGTATATATATATGTATATATATATATATAAACGGAAAAAATGAAACGAAATTTCATTTCCCACTCTTAGTACGGCTGTTACTTATATATATATATATATATATGTATATATATGTATATATATATATATATATATATATATGTATGTATATATATATATATATATATATATATATATATATATATATATATATATATATATATATATTTATATATATATATATATATATATATATATGGTAGCTGAATTACTCGGCGATATCCGGGTTACTGTAGTTCTTATTCAGATTAGTAAACAATAAATATGAAGATATATTTTTTTTACATAATTATTACAATATATCTCTATTTTATTAAAATATATCAAAATTGTATAGATAATAGAATTTAGAAATGAAAATCTGTCAATCTTAGGGTAAACAATATACATTGCGTAATTTTTGTTGGTGTCCAAATCAATACATTGTTGCTACACACTCACACACATACACTCTCACATACATATACTCAGACAGACACACACACAGACATACATTCGTGCAGACACATGCATAGCTTTCATCTCATTTTTTTGGCAGTCGCTACATATACGTAGATGTGTGTGTGTATTTAATAACGTACCTAATGAACGCGCACACACTTACAAAAACATACATATTCATATACAAAATGTGATGTGGTTGTGTTGTGTTTTCAATTGTATTAATCAAAAGGAAAACATATCACTCATTCACTCAGACACACATACCCTCATGCACACATACCCTCTCATATACACTCACGCACACATACACTCTCACATACACTCACACACACTCCCACATACACTTACATATACTAAGACACACACAGACATACATTCACGCACACCTGTCTGTTGTCACATATGTATCTGTATGCGTAGATGTGTGTGTGTGTTTAATTGTCTATATGCATGTGTAGAAGTGTGTGTGTTTAATTCTCTGAGGCCTAATATATGTAACGAACTCACAAACACACACCCACTCAGAACCACATGTACACTCATATACAATAAGACGTTATCGTGGTGGTGGTGGTGGCGGCGATGGTTTACTATAGTTCACTATAGAAAGGTTATTTTTGTAAAATATTACATTGTTTTAATCCAAACATTACATGTTGACACTCCCGGATTCTAATACTTGAAAAATTTGATTTGATATGGTCCAGCCGTTTGAGAATGCATAGGAACAGACAGACAGAGATACAAAGAATTATATATATATATATATATTTGTATATGTGTGATTGCGTCAATATTTATCTCTCTACCCTCTCCCCCTCTCTCTCTCTCTCTCTCTCTCTCTCTATATATATATATATATATATATATATATATATATATGAAATTTAGATGCGTGTGTCTCTACGTAAATGACAAAACTAATAAGAATCAAACACTAAATGATTATTCCGAAAATTAGGTAAAATACACTTGGAGACGGGAAAAGGTGGTCTGACCCGGAAAAAGTGTAATACAAGAAACTGTCAATTTCTTTTTGCCACCTGATATAGATAATATTATTCGACGCTAAACAACATGGTGAATTCTAGAAAAAATATTGACTTGATATAAAAGAATTTCAGTGAATCAGCATACACATTCTTGAGTCATATATTTCTTCTCTTCTTTCATTCTTGCGCTGGCGTCAGTTATTAGACAGCGACCATGTTAATTCATCCACGCCAATGTTTCAGTCAGTCTTATCGATCATAGCACTCATTTCAGCCTGGTGTTAACCCTATCGTTCACTTTTTATCGAGATACTAAGTTACAGAACACCATTTGAAAAATTGCAAACATAAACAAATAAACAGTAACACTGAAATTCCGCCTCACACCCAAACACACACAAAGACACATTGCTTTAGTTTGATTGTTCGTTGAATCCGATGAGGAATATATTCATTTACTGTGGCTCGTTTAATGACTGTAGGCGCCAATCTATCATAGGCAGTTTCCACTGTAGAGATAACATGTGCACAATAAACAGAGATGTGAACATAAACACAAACACATACACACACGCACATGCTACACTCCTATTTATACACATAAACCCCCCCCCCCCCACGCACACACACACGCACACACGCACACACGCACACACACACACACACACACGCACACACGCACACACGCACACACACACACACACACACACACGCACACACGCACACACGCACGCACACACACACACACACACACACACACACACACACACACACACACACCCACACCCACACCCACACACACACACACACACACACACACACACACACACACACACACACACACACACACACACATATATATATATATAAAAATAATAATAGTAATAGCCGAAAGATATATACTTTATATCAACTCTATTTATTTCATTGTATATATTTCGAAGACGTAAAGTTTTATGTATAACATAAAGCCAAACATGTCCTCCTCAGATAAAATATATAGAAAATGTATAATTTTGTTATGCTATGCTGGTAGACAAACGAGCTGGACAGATCGGTGAACACCAAGCATTTTCTTTTTCATTGATTAATATATATCTTAACCATAATAAAGGGAGGAGTGCGGGGCAGCGTCCAGAAAATATTTTTTTTTATCCCGTTTGTGAAATAAGTTGGATTACTTTGAATAAATAATGAATGAATATTACATAATTTATCTACTAAATTTCGTGGCTGTTGATTAAATATATTTTGTTTATTTAAAGAATTACTTCTTTAACATTTCTGAAATGTTAACATTTCCGGTTGGCCATCGCTTAAATAAACATACTAATTTTCCGTCACTAATTTGGCCCTAATGCAGTTTATATATAATATCGTCTTTTTTAATGTATCATGGATTACATTACTGATTAAATAAGACAGTGTAACGCAGTCTTCGTTCAATATCTATGTATTATATATTGTCAATTACGATTTTATTTGATGTATCTTATCTACATGTATATTTACTTGCGTATAATATCAATATACACATTACACATACTAGCAGAAAACCACCCGAAGGGAAATGAAGAAATGAATAAAATAGGTGTAGTATAAAATAAGGGCATAATATAAGTGTTGAATGTGTGATAAAGTTCCATAGTGTTTAAAATTGCATTATGCCCTTATTTTATATTACACCTATTTTATTCATTTCTTCATTTCCCTTACTTTTACCTTGAACAATCTCTCTTATTTTACCGCGATCAGTCTCTCTTATTTTAAACACCATTTTTTACATATTCAACTCTTATTTATTTTATTTCATTTTATTTTATTTTATTTTATTTTATTTTACACTCATATTACACTTATCGACTTCATCTTTTCCTGAACACACTTATTTTTATCCCCATGGCCCTTCACCTCATACTTTCAACACTTTTATTTTATATTACACCTATTTTATCCATTTCTTCATTTACATTTACCTTGAACACTCTCTATTATTTTAACCCCGAACACTGTCTCTTATTTTAAATACACTGAAAGTTTTTACATATTCAACATTTTTTTATTTTACTTTATTTTATTTTACACTTATATTATTCACTTATTGACTTAATCTTTTCCTGAACATTCTTTCTTATTTTAACCACCCTGGGGCTATATCACAGACTTATATACATAGAGCACTCGTTTTTCCTTTCCTTTTTCTTCGAAATTACCCAACACATATATTTTAATATATATATTTTAATATATATATATATATATATATATATATGCAAAAGTTCTATTTAAAATTGTTGGGATACAACAAGTAAATATCTTTATAACTGATATAAAGCACTCGACAAGTATTTGGAGTAGATATACGATATTAATAAATGGAAACTATATTTATAAAACCATATTTATTTCATTATACATATTTCAGGGATACCAAATTAAATTATGGTATGCCTTCATCAGACAAAATACAATATATAACAGTTTTACAAATAAGCTTTGACGTACCCGTTTAAAATTCAACCATTATTTTTGGAAGCCATCTGGATAGTGAATTGTTTATATTATTTTAATAAGTCTTAGTGTTAAGGACAATTAGAAAAAGACGGAGAGAAAGAAAAAAGGCGGAGAGAGAAAAAAAGAAAAAGAAAATACGTGGAGAAATATATATATATATATATATGTATCATATATATATATATATATTTTATACATATATATATATATATTTGTATATATATATATGTGTATATATGTGTGTGTATATATGTATTTATCTGTGTGTGTGTGTGTTTGTATTTGATTGTACACTTGTATGTGTATTTTTGCATGCTTCCATGTGTTTATACTTTCACTGGACACATACACGCATGTATCTATATGCAGTTTTGCGTATGTTATTGTATTTAAGTCTATCATTATGCGTGTGTCGTTTTTGTATCATTTTGTCCGACCGCTTATCTATATTTTTATTTTATTTTATTTTATTTTCCCCTTGTTTTTGCGTATGTACATGTCCGCAGACTAGTGTGTTAATACGCTTGTGTCTATGCCATGTATGTGCATGCGTATTTGTTATATTTATTTACTTTTTTACTTATAATTTCGCAGCCTTAACATTCATATACATCTGTGTGTGTGTATGTTTGTATATGTATATATGTATATATATATATATATATATATATATATATATATATATATATATATATATATATATATATATATATATATATATATATATATATATATATGAGGGTGTTAAAGTTTTCTTGAAGCATTGTGAAATGTGTAAAATATGTAGTTTAGAAAGCCACAACAATGCAGATGGGAAATCTCGAGGTAAGAAGTGAGTGAGAAATAGGAGAAAAGTGAAAATTGAGAGAAATGAAAACAAAACAAAGGTAGAAGGGTTACCGTAGTGGAGTTTTCATTTTCGTTTCTCTCAATATTCACTTTTCTCCTGTTTCTCACTCACTTCTTACCTCGAGATTTCCCATATGCATTGTTGTGGCTTTCTAAACTACATATTTTATATATATATATATATATATATATATATATATATATATATATATAAATTAATAAAAATAATGAATAAAAACAAAGAAACAGTTCCTTATATTAAAAAAATCATCATTTTACGATCGTTTCTAGGATATATATGTGTGTGTTGGTATGTATATCATATAGATCTATGTAAAATTTTTACAAACTATCAGAGGGAATATACATACATACACATATATATGCTGTCTTCAGAAATAATATTATTTCTGAAGACCTTATGCTATTGTTTTAGAGTAGTGACAGACTGACTTACTTTAATTTCAGCAAACAGGGGGAGATAAAGCTGACAAGGCCTTGTTTCTGCATTTATTGATGCTTATCAAAGCCAACTACCCCTCCCGTTTGCTGAAAAACATGGATGTTTGGGTTCTTATAGAATTCTAGTAAATAATCAGGAACTGATTATACAGATTAAAAATTAGAATTGTTGCTCAAATTAAAAATTAGAATTGTTGCTCTGAAATAGCTATATATATATGAATGTATATATAGCTTCAAAATGCTTTTTATTAAGCATACAGTGTATTGCAAAATACACTATATATATACATTCATATATATATATAGCTATTTCAGAGCAACAATTCTAATTTTTAATTTCTGCTTGACCGGCAACCGCTCTGTATAATCAGTTCCTGATTATTTACTAGAATTCTATAAGAACCAAAACATCCAGGTTTTCAGCAGACGGGAGGAGTAGTTGGCTTTGATAAGCATCAATAAATGCAGAAACAAGGCCTTGTCAGCTTTATCTCCCCCTGTTTGCTGAAATTAAAGTAAGTGAGTCTGTCACTACTCTAAAACAATAGCATAAGGTCTTCAAAATGCTTTTTATTAAGCATACAGTGTATTGCAAAATACACTATATATACATTCATATATATATAGCTATTTCAGAGCAACAATTCTAATATATATATATATATATATATATATAAGAGTGAGAAATGAAATTTCATTTTTTCCATATATATATGTATATATGTATATATATTTATATATATGTGTTTGTGTGTATGAATGTGTGTATGTATATATATGTGTGTGTGTATGTATATATATATGCATATATATATATATATATATATATATATATATGTAAAGTTATATTTAAAATTGTTGGGTTACAACTAGTAAATATTTATAACTGATATAAAAGAACTCGACAAATATTTGGAGTATATTTACAATATTAAATAAATGGAAAACTATATTTATAAAACCATATTTATTTCATTATATATATTTCGGGGATATCATATTAACAATATGCTATGCCTTCATCAGACAAAATACAATATAAACAGTTTTATAGATAAATAGATTCGACATACCGTAATAACACCGACTTCATTTGAAGAGGTTTACGCTGGCAGTTTAACTGCCAGCATAAACCTCTTCAAATGAGGTCGGTGTTATTACGGTATGTCGAATCTATTTATCTATAAAACTGTTTATATTGTATTTTGTCTGATGAAGGCATAGCATATTGTTAATATGATATCCCCGAAATATATATAATGAAATAAATATGGTTTTATAAATATAGTTTTCCATTTATTTAATATTGTATATATATATATATATATATATATATATATAATTCAAGAAATAAGAGTAACATGGTTGGCTGTACAATAAGGGATTTATTCACTGTGCTGACAATTGTTTCGTTGATCTGGTCGGTCTAGAGCTCGCTAATCGCTTGGTGTTGCGTCAATCGATCTCCAATACTTTGTTTACAACCAGTCAATACATCAGAGTGCGTGGATATGAGTATGATACACATGGCTTTTATAGGAGAGTAGTGTTAGACCAGAACAATAACATCAGTAATAAACTAACTAGATAGTGAATAATTAAAACAATAACATCAATACAAGTAAGAAATAGTGATAAAACAAGCATGGTAAACAAACAGATATGATACACATGTATTAAGTGACATGCGAAATCTACCATAGGGTACATTAGAGGTAGTAGTCAAGGGAAAAATCTACTTAGATGAAGGTATAAATTATAATTAAATGTCCTTAGAGTCAGATTTTGGAATCTATACTTTGAGTGCAATTATGAGAGATTTAGATACAAGTGAGCTGTGGGTCTGACATCCTACCAAGAATAAAACGGAGATTGATTCATGGTTTGACAGATAAGCGCTTGTGTTAGGTATTTTCTCCTGTTGTATCAACTTAATGAGATTGATGGAGGGAGTGTATAGAGATTTATAATTTATTGGTAGCCGGTATTAAGTGAAATTGTGGATTCAGTATGTTATTCTAAATTTTGGGATTGCTAGTTCGAATCATGGGGGTTTAGTTTTCGCAATATCAATAACAAAATAGTGTATAATTAAGACAATAACATCAACAATAAAACATGCATGGTAAATAGATAGAGAACATGATGAATAAATTTAGGATAGGGTGCATTGAGATGATGATAATAATAATAATAAGAGTTTCAAAGGAGTGTAAGAGTAATAAGACAATGTACTTAGAATTAAGTTCGTCTGTTAGAGATCATGGGTCCTAATATGAGATATGTAGATATAATTGTGTGGTCCGAAAAAATAAGCAACAGCAAAGGCGAGATTGATTTACGGGCTGACAAGATAATTGGTAAATATTTGTAGACATTCCTGTCTTATCTTGGTGGTATAGATGTAGGGAGGCTGGAAGGTGTTTATAGAAATTTATGGTTCTGAAATAGGCTGGGTGAGAACGCGGATTTTATACGTTAAAGTCTAGGTGGTTTTCCATTAATTTTGGGGATGCTGGTTCGAATCACGGTGGTTTAAATCTCGTAAATTTAGTAGCAATCCTATGTCTGCAGAAAATTGACCTTTCTATTTTGGTGTTAAGTAGCATTATATCGTACCTTAAGATATGTAGCAATTCAAGGTTGCAGAGCCCGCAATGGGACGTACCGCTGCTATAGGCCTTTGCGACCGCTAATTTTGACCAGCTAATATTGTAATCAAGGTTTTTGTCCTTAAGTTGCCAGATTTTATTGGCGAGGGTTGTAGAATTCACGGTTCAGTGCGTGGTTCTTCACTGTATGTCTGTGGACATATCACCTTTTTTTAAATCACCCGCAGTGGATCCTATGTAGTGCCATGTGGAGTTGCCCGAGTTTACAGTACACATGTACACTAAGCTAGAATCTAGGCACCTATTCCCTAGTGGGCACTTATCTGGTAGGTGGCAATTGCAGTTTCAGGTATTATTCCGTGCAGCTTTCACATTGCGGTTTTGTAAATTGTTATGTGTGGGTTGCGATTCATGCCTATTGAATTTTTGCTGTGGTATGTTCAGATGCGTTTGTGGTTGTGATACTGTTATGTGTTTGTGTTTTGTATTTGGTGCTATGTTGTGTATTGGTGGCGTAATTTCCCTAGAGATATTTTTGTGGTTGATCTTACGTATGTGCGATTCTATGTTGGCTGCAGTTGAGTATGAAAGTTTTATAGTTTCTCTATTGAGGATTTTATGGTATCTATGCGATGTAGAGAAGTGCTTATCTATTAGTTTCAAAAACGTAGAAGGCAGTTTAGACTTATAAAGTAATTGAAGAGCGGATTGAACCATATGTATTTTCTTTCTCTAGTCCTTCTATAGTTTTGGGGGTTTCTATTGTTAGTGCTCTGTCCTCCTACTCTCGGTGCTAGTTGTCTAGTTCTATGTCTAGTCCTGTGTCTTTTATTTTTGTATGAGCGGGTAGTGTTGGTGTTATCGGGTTTGTTGATGTTGTCCGTATCTGTTATAAACTGCAACTTTTCTTTGTGTCCAGCTTTATGTAATGCTGCGTTATAATAATTAGCATGTTCATTAAAAATTTCCAGGTTTGAGGATAGGCGGGATATTCTGAGGGATATACTACGTGCTATGGAGTTAATTATGGATCGGGGTGGATTGAGTTGCAACTAATGTAGGCTAGATTTTCATTATTTTTATGGAAGGGTTCTATTAATCCTGTGTTTAGGTTTAGAGTTACATCTAAAAAAATTGCCTTTTTAAAATTAAGTTCGAAAGTGATATCTAGGCCTAGTTTTTTGAAGAATGTTCTAATGTTTTTTCGTCATATTTCCATGTTCTGGTTATTTAAGTTTTTAGCTATAAGAAGCGTATCATCTCTATAAATTCCTCCTTGGAGGTTATTGAATTCTTTATGTACGTTATGTGCTATAAATATCCCAACAACGTCCGTTATTTTCGCTGAGTCGTTCGATCCCATTGTGATATCAAAGCTATTCTTCCTATTTTTTCTTTCCCAGTAGCTATTTTCACATTTTATGATAGTCCTTCTAGCAGCTAGTATTATTTTAATTTCATCTGAGGTAAGGTCCGAGTTATTTTGGGCGAAGGTTAGCGCTTTATCTAGGGTGACTGGGGAAATGGAGGCGTAGTAATCATTAATGTCGAATTGTATGAAGTTGTATGTTTCTCTGTTTTTTATTTTACTGAACCATTCTATTGCTTCGTTAGTGTTTCCCTATAAGTTGATTACTAGTTTTCCCTTAATTTGTGCGATTACTCTATCTAAAATATATTTGATAATTTTACCAATATCTGACTTGGATGGGCATATTAATCTAATTACAGGGTTTGTTTCAAAACCTACATAGGGTTAGAGGCTCGATTCTATCGGATATTTTTTAATTTTTTTTACTATGCTTAGTCCCTCCTTATTAATGCTAGTGAGTGTAGATTCAGTTGTTTTTTTGTATTTTTGTGCAGTTCACGTCGTATGAAATTGTTGTATGTATTAATGTCCATGGTATATACGTTTGATGTTTTGTCTGCTTTTACTATGATACCGTTGGTGCTTCTTAGTTTTTTTAGTAGTGTATTGATGTCGTTTTGTAATTTGTTGTGATGTGTCCTCTTTTTGAATTTAGTTCTACTTATGTTAATAAGATCAAGCTCGAGTATGGGGTTATTTGGTGGGTTTTTACAGGATTTGAATCCGTAATTCTCTTTAGTGAATTCCTCCATGTTATTAGCGGGTCCTTTGCGTAGTGGTAAGTACATTTTATTATTATTTATACCTTCATCTAGGTAAATTCATCCCTTGACTACTACCTCTAATGTACCCTATGGTAGATTTCGCATGTCACTTAATACATCTGTATCATATCTGTTTGTTTACCATGCTTGTTTTATCACTATTTCTTACTTGTATTGATGTTATTGTTTTAATTATTCACTATCTAGTTAGTTTGTTACTGATGTTATTGTTCTGGTCTAACACTACTCTCCTATTAATACATCTGTATAATGCTCATATCCACGCACTCTGGTGTATTAACTGGTTGTAAACAAAGTATTGGAGATCGATTGACGCAACATCAAGCGATTAGCGAGCTCTAGACCGACCAGATCAACGAAACAATTGTCAGCACCGTGAATAAAGCCCTTATTGTACAGCCAACCATGTTACTCTTATTTCTTGAATTATTATTACTCCAAGTATAACCTACCTAGAAATTACCGCGAACTCGCTGCATCACTATGGAAGCGTCTTGTTGAATCAAACTTAGCCATACGTTAAAAACATCCACAACAAGGAGTACTCTAACTGGACTACCTCTAAGTGGATTACCTACAAACATAACTTGTTATCCCGTATATATATATATATATATATATATATATGTATATATATATATATATATATATATATATATATATATATATATATATATATGTGTGTGTGTGTGTGTGTGTATATACGCTACACGAGAATGCTGAGGATGGCTCTGAACATTATCCAGTATACACTGAGGATGAAGAACTCAGAGCTGTACGGGAGCCCCCTAAAGGTCAGCTCGAAAGTGACAGAGAGGAGACTGAGGTTAGCTGGACATGCTCACCGACATCCAGAGTTGATACTGCACTCAGTGCTCCTGTGGGAGACTCTGCATGGACACACTGGAAGAGGAAGACCGAGGTTAACATGTTGATGCGCTAAGGACAGACACTGGTCTGTTGAAGACGCAGGACATGGCAGCTATAATGAGGGACAGAGACCGCTGGAGCGAAGTCGTCCATAGATCTCGGGAATTTTACCCGCCCTATGTATATATATATATATATATATATATATATATATGGATGCATTTATAATTATATTCCAAAATAGCAGACTAAATACACACGATCTCAAACATATATACACACACACACATATATATATATATATATATATATATATATATATATATATATATATATATGCTTGCACGATGGACAGCCGTACAATTTTAGTCTAAATTATTATGTTCACAAGGTTTTGGTCAGTCCTAATCTAGTGCAGAGGTCACTTCCCTGATTTATCCCCACAATCATGCATGGATGTATACAAATATTCTTTGATGATTTTAATAGTTTCATGTTTACATGATTAGTAATATTTACCAGGAATTCTTAATATGTTTGTATCATAGGAACTGATGTGCGGTCAGCTATCCTAATTATTGCTGTTTTTATTGTTTAGGCGCATGTTAGGCCTGGTGGAGAAAATATATGACCAAAGATATTCTAGCTTGCCTATTTTGTCTGACCAATATATTTCAATGTATTGTTTTTTCAATATCGTAGCATGCTATTTGAGGGAGATTTGATCGCTACTTCTAGTAGAAGAAAGCCCACCTATTGATTGCCGCGTTGTTCCTGTTCCTATCTAGACCTATGTCGGCTAAACTGAAACAGGTAAGAAACATTCCAGCTGTAAACATTCTGTTATTTATTCAAACGATAAAAATAGTATATAATATCTAATATATTATCTAATCAAGTTCTTCCTTTCTTAACACAGCAGAGTGTGATTTACGGGAGGTTTGGCTCCTATTGCTAGCAACTCATACAATAACATTAAGTCTGCTCTGTTTGCTATGTGCACACACACTCTGTTAATGGAATCGAATGACTTCTGTGGGCAATAGAGTAAGCGTCAGACATGTACTGTGACCAAGCTTATCAATTCTACAAATATGTTTCCTGCCTTTGTACTAATGTCAAGAAATATTCTACTGGTTCATGTTTTATTAATATCCGGAGAAATACATGGCTAATTGAAGTCTTTGACACCAACCCCCGGCCTTGCATTTGTATATTGTAAAACATAATTTCACTTACAAATGTTTGCAATTATTATTTCTTTCTTCGGAAGCTGACAATATGTTGTAGGATTTATTTTGGAAAGTTTTGTGGATCCTCCGTCAGTTTCGATGACAGACGTTCAGTTTTCCGATCAACTGAATTCTCTAGTCGTGAAGGTAACATGTAATAGCCGTTAAGTATTCCATAGACCATGTACTCTTAACAAAATTCTCAGCCATAATCAACAGAAACGATGGACTTTGGAATACAGGTACAATTACAATCCAGAGTGAGAAGGAGGAAGAGACAGACAGAGAGACAGAGCGAGAGAGCGAGCGAGAGAGAGAGAGGGAGAACAAAAGAGACAGAAAGCAAAATAGAGAGAGATATAAAGAGAAAGAAAGAGAGGAGGGAAAAAGAGAAACAACCTATCGCAATACTAGTACATTGTCAATGAATTGGGTGAGTCTTAAACACTTCAGATAAAATGGCGTTCGGTATTTGATTCGGCTGTCAGTGCTCAGAGTTCACATCTTGCTAAGGTTAACATTGCCTTTCACCGTCATGGGGTCGATAAATAAAATACTAGTCAAGTAGGAGTGTCTATTTTTATAAACCCCCCCCCCCCCCTCTCAGAATTGGTTACATTGCGGTGCAAGGGTCATTGCAGACCGCTCAAAGTGTCTCTGTCTCCAGAAACGCAAACGTATTGAGCGAGACGTATGTAACATCTTCACATAAAAAAAATTACTGAAGACGTCTGCCGAAGATTTTATGTGCAGCACTGTACAGTATGGAAATAAAGAAGAAATTTGATATTCTAGTGATTGACTCCGAAATGCAATATTTGTACATCAAGTGCAGGATGTTTCAACGATGCTACCAACCCGCTCCTTTAATGAAACGTTAGACCGTTTTTTTTTAAATTGAACACAACACTTTAGAATGGGATTCGATAAATGACACACGTCCAACCACACAGATATATGAAACACACACATGAATTAATGAATTATAGTTATTACTATCAAAACATATAAATATCCTTGCATATATAATGAATAACAATCTCCAAGTATCTTCTTCGAACATCATGTCATGGGTTCGACTCTTTGGTCGGATAATATGCTATGTTCTTAAGCAAAAACAAAACTCATTTCTAGTTGCTCCAATCTATTCAGATTATCAGCAGTAGCTGGACTGGCGTTCTCTTCATGATGGGGGAGTTTTGTACTCTCAGTTACCAATGAAACAGAGATAAGCAACATCTGTTGAACTTCGGAACCGAAGACAGGTTTTATCGTTCTTTTTCAGGATAGTAGAACCTATGAAATTCAAGGGTTTTTCCTCACTTCTGGTCTCTAGAAAAATATATTTCCTTCATTATTTAAAGAGCTTAAATCCAGAGAGGATGGATATAGTTGTTTGAATAGGTGATAATACTCACTTAATATATAAACTCAAGTGGAATTGAAACTCTATAAACAAAATGCTATAAAACAATAAATGAAACATTTTGCATTTCGGTCGCTCCACCTTCCATTCTCCTTATGCTCATCATTAATATGATAAAGTTTAGTGGCTGAATGAACTCTGAATATATAAATAACTTTTTTAAAATATTATCTTGAAATATTAATGTATAAGAAACCCTTGCAATAGCAGAGTATTTGAAGTTGGAAATAATATATTCAATCCTTGTTTCAAATATGTATCCACATGTAAAATAAGGATTATTTCTTTTATGGTCAGACATTGTAAATTTGATTAAAATATACTAATATACTAGCTCGAAAACTTGTGAGCGTATATGGGAGTTATTTTCCTTCCAGACCTGAACAGAATATTTCAGCTTCTGGTTGATTTGGACAGGAAGTAAGTACCTCCATTTTGTAACATCGTTCATGTGTCATTAATAAAGCTTACTTCTAAAAGATAAAAGAAACATTGTCAGGCTGAAACATAGTATTTAACTTTTGAAAGTTAAGCAGAGAATTGCAGGTGAGATAAGTAATTGAAGATTGGAAAAAAAAAAATAACGTTTTCTTTTTAAACACTAAATGAAAATATAATTAGAGTGACGATCACTATTTCGCTACAAAGTCGTCAATAGAAAATACAAAAAGAAAACATAACAGGCATCACCAAACATTACAACTACACTTATCAGATTACAACATAATGCGCTTAATCGATAATAAAGTGAATAGATCTTTCTAACTTTCATCTAATAAAATGTTATAATGAGGGGAAAATTGGTAATCTGTCAAACGCCACGGCATATAGAGCATTCTCCTATCCAGTTTGCGGTTTCTTAAGATTAAATAAGTGATTGACAGGCATTGATGTCTTACATATTCATCAGCCGTTTTGTAGTAGTACTATGGGTCTTGATAAATATATGAATAAATTGACAGATGTTTGGTGGTAGTGAATATAGCGAAGAGGATCGATTTAACATTGCACTTAAGTTGATAACAGTGTGAATGCGTGTGGCTGAGTAGTTAGAGAATTGGATTCACAATCGTGAGGTTGTGAGTTCGATTCTCGGACCAGGCGATGAGTTATGTACTTGGGCAAGACACTTTATTTCACGTTGCTCCTTCTACCTGGAGTTGTACACAAACTTATTTTTCGTCAGTTGGACAATCTGAAAAGAAAGCACACACACACATTTATATATATATTTAATTTATATCTGTAAATACATTGTATAGAGTTTTACCGAGACTGTGTAAATGTGTGTATAAATACGCATATTGGGTACATAGACGTGAAAATACGACAGATATATATATATATATATATATACAGTATATATATATATACCAAGTTAACCGGTATATTCAAGTTGAGAAGTATCTGTGATTGATTGCAGCCTGAGTAGTTATAAATGGATGAAAGTGGTCCCGAAAGAAGAAAATGTGAACTTGACCTCAGTAGGATTGACATCAGCGTAGGCAGCCTAAACATATAAGATGTATGGCATATTATTTTACGCAATTGGCGATTCTGCTGTTTCATCACTTACTCTCGGTTCGTAAATCATTTTTGGGGGGTGGGGGTGGGGGGTTGAATAAGTGGAAGGGGAGTGGTGAGAAATTGGTAATTTTTCTATGTTGTCACCATTGATTTTTTTTAAAAACCATTCTATTTATAACGTATGGGATTTCAAGTTATATATTGTTATGTCATGTATAATGTTTTTTAATGTATAAATAAAATTAATTTAGAATAAAGTTTCGCCGAAGTTAGATTACCAAAATTCAATAAGTGGGTGTGTGGGGTGTATGGAATAAGAAAAGGGAAATGGTGGTGGAAAAAATCTGAAAAATTAATAAGAGAGGAGGGGACGATTATTCGAGACCCCAAAATATCTGTCATTTAAAAATGAATAGAAATGAGCACCCATAAGTAATTTACCGGTGAAAATAAAATCCCAAGACTATCTATATATGAAAATATTGGAAACATTTGAATAATATTTACAGAAATAGTTCAGATTTGGTATTATGCTTTCGTGTAAATACATTTGATTGTTATGTTCAAAGAGGTTTAGCAATGATGCACTGAAGCCTTCGAGGATGAAAGACCAGCTTCAAATTTATAATATATATATATATACCGGTTAACTTGGTATATATATATATATATATATATATACACCTGTGTCTGTGTATTTTCCTTTAAAGCCACTACAAATTTGAAGGTATATATATATATATATATATATAAAGTAGTAACATGTTGTTACGCCGTATTTGACTACATAGAATTAGTCTGTTAGTTGGGATTTAAGGAAGAAAATCTCTGAATGGAAATAAAAAAAGGATGAGTATTGACGTACATGGGAAACGAACACACATCTATGGTTTGCCAGCCCAATGTGTTACCATTACACCAACACGACATCCACATTTCCTACCGTTCAATTTGAAGCTATATAACCCTAGTCAAATACGGTGTAAACACATGTTACTACCTAATTTTCAAATTCGCTAGCCGTTTGTAAACAAAGCCTGCTTTGAGTCTCCCTATTTACACACACACACTCACACGCGCACACACACACACAACGCGCACACACACAACACACACACATATATACATATAAGAATATATATATATATATATATACATATATATTCATATATATATATATATATATATATAACGAAGGAAATGTGGTAAGGAGAACCAGGTGGACCATAACGCACCAAAGTACTCAAAACTTAGGGTAGTAGAGTGGGTAATAGGAACGAGTAGAACCCCGACGGCTAGCCGTCGAAACGGCTTGAGCTCAGCCGTCGGGGTCCTACTCGTTCCTATATATATATATATATATATATATATATATATATATATATATAATTGAATAAACAAGAGAGATGAACAGTAATATAAACATACATGTGATCGAATCGGAAGGACTAGGTTAGCTAGGGTGAAAAAATACTAACTACAACAATATATATATATATATATGTATATATATATATATATATACATATAAGAATAATATTTACGACTAGCTGACCCCGTGCCGTCAAAAATGACGGCTAATTGTAATATATAGACATAATATAAAAAAGAGATGTTTGTTAGTTGGTTGACCGATTAGTTGGTTGGTTCCTTCGCGCTCACTCACACAAGTGATACAAACACACAGCTGTGACGAATCTTAGAACGCTGGACTCTATACTTTTTCACCCCACCTTCCACAGTCATCACTTAGATGTGTGTGTATTAGACACACCTTCGTTAGTCGACGTAATCAACCCTTCCTTCTTCAGTCAACATAATCCCCCTTTGCTTCCTCAGTCATCTCTAATGTGTTTTGAATTCAGAGAACAAATGCACAAGGCTATTATATTAGTAGATAATATGAAAACATACATTTGATGTAGATTTAGAGATTTTATGTTTCTGAAGATCCAAACGTATCGATGATATTTTATTTTATTTTATCTTTTTACTTTTTCATTCACTTTTTGTTTTAGAATGTCACTTGTATATGGATTTATTCTTCAATTTATTTATTTCAATTTATCTATTTCAGACCGACCGTAGTTCTAATTCTGACTGAGTTCAAAATAGTTGTAGAGTACACTTAGGGAACGGAGACGGATAAATATCTGCCTTCTGAAGTTTATCGTTCGGGTAGTTACAAAAAATATTTCCGAACTTAATAGCGCAGTACAAGACTCTGGAGCCATTTATAGTACTCCGGCTGGACAGGATTTTTGGTTGTACATATATAAACATGCTTACTTCGTTCCTTTGCATTATGAAGCATGCTGTTTTGCAGGCTATGAAATTTTAATGTAGGGTAAATGTTCACACACTTTCTTTATATCTCCTTATATTTGATAGCCGTTCTTTCCCTCTACCTATTTCGTAGCGACACCGGTTTTACATTTTAGTCAACTCCGATTTAATTGTACAGCTCAATGAATATATTCCTCGATTAGACGAATTCAATGTTAAAAGGATGTAAATTCAATTAACAGCTTTTGCAAATATTTATTGTTTCTACTGATAAAGGACCTATCAAAAATAGTATCCCCCCCCCCCACCGAGTTAAAGGAGGACAAGCAGTAACAGCATCAACACGACCACAAACTCAACCAGCACGATCCAATGTGATCACTAGAACTGCTAGAAATAGTAGGCAAATTCTTTTAGGTCACAGCCCGTACTGTCTTAAAAAGGAGTGGACGAATTAGATAATGCCATCATTAATACTGCTGAGAGTTAACACTTAACATCCTGTACAATATGAAACTACATTATCATCGAAAAGGTATAGACAGTGTCCATAACTCCTGATATAGTATTAGGAGTGCCTTCATGACATAAGTTGTATATTAGGCATTTAAAATAAATTTGACAGAGCCTTACCTCTTTCAGATAAGGATTCCTTCAGAGAACGAGAGAGAGAGAGAGACATAGAGAGAGAGATATAGGAAGAACCATCCTCAGTATTGAACTGGTACTCTATACATAGCCATCGAATAGATGAAAGGCAGAGTTGACCCGAGCGTGATTTTGAATTCAGAGAACATTAAGATGGAACAAATGTGCAATATTTAATCTGATATTTTAATGCTTCTTCAAGCTCCTCGCCTTACATTAATAAGACCTTCTTGAACATTATAAAACAACATAATGACTGTAGCACAATAAATATTAAATACTTTTCCTTAATTTATTGCGAAATTCTACTACAATCTGTCCGTTAATAATAAATATAAAATAAATAAACCACACGAAACCACATTAACAAGACATTCTGAAAAGTGTAAAACAGTAATATGACTGCAAAAGATTAAATAGGTTTTACTCTAATATTGCAAATGTTCTATTCTGCAGTAAAGATACATAAATATTTGAATTGACATAGCCATTTTAAGATATTTTCTGCTAAACTATTACCGGATGATAAAATATAAAGAAGAAATGATGATTTGAAAGACGAAATGTTTGACGACAGCTCTACATTTCAATGGAAAGTTAAAAACCTGTAACGTTTCTGTCTTAGGCAGAATAAGAAATATTGCTGTCAAGTTTAAATCGATAATGTCAGAATTATGGGCGAAAATGTAAGATATCAATTCGGAACAATTCGGAACAATCTATGTAGGTTAATCTTGGTAATCTTGATAAACGTTACAAGTTTGACGTAAGAGGTCGCGAGAAAACGTTATCTAGAGGGCACTTTCTGTGGCTTAGTGTTATATACAGACGTACTTACATACAGACATACACACGTACACACCAATATATCTACATATATACGCACACGAATACGTACATATGTGTGAGTGTATATATGGGTTAGATCTTCCTCATCTCTGACGATGTAGGTTTCTGTTGATACAATCAACGGACGAACATGCAGGTGATATGGAGGCGCGAGTGATCGAGCATTCAACAGACACGTGTTCCCTTAACATAGTTCTCAGAGAGATTACGTGTGATATATGTTGTTGGCAAGGCTGGCACATTTAATTACAAGTAAAATATTTTATTGCCAGGTGATTGGGCAGGAGCAATATGATATTAAATATCTTGCTCAATGGTACAAGGCACCCCCGGGAATCGAAATCATGGCCTCACGATTATAACATGAGTTGAACACTCTAAACACAGAGTCACGTACCTCCACTCACGAGTGTATGTATGTATATATATATATTTATACACATCTACACATATTCGTATATATATATATATATATATATATATATATATATATATATATATTGGAAAATGTGTGTAATCCTTGGTACAGTTAGGTATATTAAGACAGGGGGGAAGAAAAAATGGCTTCACTTGTGCTTTCAACAAATTTATTTTCTTCACAAAATCCAAAAAGAATTTTTCTTAAAAAAAATTATTTTATAAATTAAGTTGTTGGTTGTTGGTTAGGTCTTAGGAGTTCTTGGTTAACGTAGGAGGTATTGTTTCGTTTTTAGAAAGACCTTTCACGCTGAGGTGCGCTTGTCAAAAAAAATTTTTTTTAAGAAAAATTCTTTTGGGATTTTGTGAAGAAAATAAATTTGTTGAAAGCACAAGTGAAGCTATTTTTTCTTCCCCCCTGTCTTAATATATATATATATATATATATATATGAAAATGTTTAACTCCGACGGCAGAGCTCTAGCCGTTTCGACGGCTATTTCTGGAGTCCAGAAATAGCCGTCGAAACGGCTTGAGCTCTGCCGTCGGGGATAAATATTTTCTTATTACCCACTCTACTACCTTAAGTATTGAGTACTCTGGTGCGTTATGGTCCATCTGGTTCCTTACCACACCTTCTTTATTATATATATATATAGGAAAGGAGTCAGGACCCCGACGGTTGAGCTCCGTCCGTTTCGACAGCCAGATCCGGACTGACGGAGCTCAGCCGTCGGAGTGCTGACTCTTTTCCTATTACCCACTCTACTGCCCTAAGTATCGAGTACTCTGGTGCGTTATGGTCCACCTGGTATCTTACCACAACTTCTCTGTTATATATATATATATATATATATATATATATATATATTAGTGGTGACTCTAACGCACCAATGTTATTCGGGCTTAGAACAATGTTTTACAAATTGTAGCAACCATACAATTAAGATCATCACATTCAATAGAAGAATTAAAACATCTAAGTACAATGTAATCGATATACAATTGAAGAAATCTCTATGTACAAAACCACGATTACACGATGACTTGTCATTGTACGGCGATTTATTCGATTAGTATCGTTTAGAGGTAGAAATGTTGAAAAATAAAGCAGCTATGCCGGGGCTTCGTGGATTGAAACATTCCCCGACCCATCTCTTTATACAGATTTTGAAAATAGTTTTCAACGGCTAATTTAGATATTTTGAATATGTCGACTCACCTTACATGACATATAGACATAACAACATGAACATAATGTTATTTCAACAACTATACATTGCATGAAATATTATTTTTAACAGTATAATCTAATTCTATGCCTTTGAAAATGTATATCTCCAAAATTTAATCGAGACATACATTATTAAAAGGTTATGAGAAAACAAGTTCAAAGGTGTTCTACTATATTATAGGCATGTTATCTATAGCATATGTACAATTATTTAACTAAGAAACAATACTTAGATACAAAACAATATATGTTTTCGGTCTAACATGGTGGAAACCTAAATGTATTCGTGACTGAATAATAATAATATTATTATTGATTTTTGGTTCGTTTGCAAGCAAACAACCTCATAATGCCATATGTGTTTTTTAGATGACTGACGTCATAGTTTTGTTCCAGCGGTAGCAGAGAGAAAGCAGTTTTATTTTCGGCAAAACCGGCCGTAAAATCGCTCGGTATGCAAATTAGGCTAAATAGCAGATGTATACCTTTGAGAATACTATGTATTCTCAACAAGTCCAGCGGGTTGCGAAACAATTGTCGACTGTTTTTCTCTCTGCTGCCACTGGAACAAAAGGATGATATCATTCATCTAGCAAACACACATTGTGTTATGAAGCATTTTAGCTTGCAAACGAACCGAATATTAATAATTATTGTTATTATTCACTCACGAATACAATACTTTGATACGTAGCTATACTTACTGAGTGAGTCCTATAGACTCATAGTAAAGTCATCAGGTTTGTTTCTTAATTTGTGCATTTCTATAAAATCATTTGAAAGATCTTTATATAGAAGAATCAGGAATGCACACATTGCAATATCACATAATAAATTAAAAATTAAAAAACCCATACATTGTTATGAGCAAGTACATTTCTCTAATATCTTGCCGTTGAAACACCGAGGTGTAAATGTTTTTCAGTACAAGTTCTTCAGCCATAATCAATTTTAAGAACGAGTGAATTCTGTTTGAAGTTGAGGAGCGTCTTTTGTTTACAACTGAAGTTTAACAGTTTAACACAGCAAACAAGAAACCTGTTTATGAAGTGACTCTAAAACATCATTACCGCTATACATATACCTGAACTCATATCCCAAGTATTTGTATCTGCACTGCAAAGTGTCTATATGTTATATAGGGAATGTATAGTCAAGCACTTTCAAACTCCTTCACATCAAGTATATTTAAATATATAAACCTATACAAATTCGTTAGTTTGAGGAAATTGCTTCAACCCGCTGTGTTTAGCATACGGAATACCGCATTATAAACTGCAGTAGCAACCCAGCTTATGTTGTTACTCTTAAGCGAAAAGTGCATAGCTATATTTTATGAACATACACCATCACCCTGATTTTTATAAGACGTTAAATGAAATTCGAATTACTTTAGAGAAGGAATTTATCGATTAAAATAATAAACATATAGTTTTTATTATTACATTTTATTAAACGACAATTTATCTTGTAGAACTCCAGAATATTTTCGCGAAACGTACTTTGGGAAACATTGATTTAATGTGTCCTGTCATTATATAAAAATGACAGAGTGGAGTTTGAGGGAAATCTAGCTGTCTTTTCTAGAAAATCAGGCATGGTATGACAATTATGGCAGATACAAACATTGTGCTGTTACGCTGTCTTCTAGGAAATTTTGGAATATTTTTGGTAATGAAGGATTTTGTGTGGAAGCCAATATTTTGAATTGTGCAAATTAACATTGACCATAGCTTTGGGAACATGTCGGTGTAACTTCTGACTTGCAGTGATCATTCTAGCATTTTATTGGCTTTGAATGTTGTAAAACCCACATGCATATATTTATAATTCATGCATATATACATATACACATAATTTGTAAAATTCGCATGCATATATATATACAGACGAACACACCATACACAAACATACAAACACACGTGTATATATATATATATATATATACACACATATATGTGCATGTATATATGCATACATATACGTGTATGTATATACACATACATGCAGTTATGTATATATCTGTTAGACATGCAGTGACTAACAACAGAATGTTTTAAGTCTGCATGTCTGACATATATGCGTAGCTTGTGAATAAAAAATTCAAGGGGTTTCGCTGGCCGTGGTGATCCCTGCCAAAACATCTTTTGTAATGTATCGTCTTATTGGCTAATCAACCAATGGGAGTAATTGTTGCTCAAAAGCATCCGCCACTTTGTTTGCACGTTTATTTATCGTTTCGCTTTCGAAACTTCCCCCTGTATTTCGTCGTTTTTTATCATCAAAATATTTTTCTCGTTTTGGTAAATTATATTGTTAATTTATATATGATTTTTTAAATTTATATTAACTATTTTTTTTCAGTTCGTTATAACATGCTTATAATATTGGTTGTATCATATTTACTTGTATATTTGTCCATATTATTGTTCGTTTTATTTTAGATTATTTTATTATTATTATGTTAGACTATTTGTATGTAATATTTAATTTTTATTAATTCAACTATAACAATTATTATGTAAAATATACAACAGCTGAAGATCTCGGTCTTGGAGTTAAGGCAAGTGGAAGTGGCTTTCAAATTTTGGAGAATTCTAAATTTTTCCCTGGTGCACAAAGAGCAATTCTTTGAGCCCCTTTGGTATTCTCTAGAATGGTCCAAAATAGACCAATCGATAGTGTACGGGATGTTTTTGTCTTTGAATTCCCACACTTTATTTGCGAGAGCCGTTGCTGTTCTTTTATCAGAGTGTTTAAAAGAAGCGACATGTGCATAAAACTTGGTTTTGAACCTATCCTGAGTCATGCCAACATATCGTTCGCTCTTGGCTAGCTGCTTGCTAATCAACGGTGTCGATTTGGCCTCATACACAACGGATTTAGTATTACATTTATATATATATATATATATATATATATTAGGTTATGCAAGAAATGCTTAGGATTATCCTGAATGCAGTAATGGTTAATTACTACACTAGATAGAGTCGACGTACGGTGAGGGGTTACTCAACGAGTTATGGAAGAATAGTTGGAAAAACTCAGTTTCTGATCCTTCTGTATTCCGGAGTGTATATAAAGAATGAATAATAACAGGTAGACATCATAAAAAGGTAATTTATTCCGAGTGCTTACAAATGTTTCAACAGTAGTTATACAGCCTAGTCATGCTATGTGCAAATTGGTGATTATTTGATTGCAGAAACTCAATTTTCAAATGCTGCAACTACCGTTTCCTCAGAGAAGAATGGTTAAAATGTAAATACTCTTGTATTTCTTAAAGGAAGTTATTGGAGAAGATGGAGTAGAAAGGATGAGAGAAAGAAGGAGAGAGAGACATGTAGGGTTGGAGAAGTGGGAGAGAGTGGGTTGAAGAATACAGATAGTTTAATCAAATGTTGTGGTAAGGGTTTTATTATACTGTTTACTCTCAAGGTGACAGCCTTAGGCATTGTGTAGATGTGGTCAAGATTGGGATTATTTATTACCAAAGAGAGCATATATATATGTATATATATGTGTGTGTATATATATTTGTATGTATATACTTATCTGTGTATATGTTCATATTGTATATACACTTGTGTGTATATATTTCTATGTATGTGTATGTGTATCTATGTGTGTGTGTATTTGTTTATGTATGTGTGTGTATATATGTATTTATGTGTGTGTGTGTATTTATGCGTATATATATATATATATATATATATAGTAATAATAATAAAATTGAAGACTAAAATCCAAAGAGGGCTCGATAAGGAAAATATATATCAAATATATAAGAACCGTAGAGCAAATATTTATTAAAATAACATATTAATATCACTTATTACTCTATGCACCACCTAAGAGAACATTAATCTACGACCTCTTTTATACCATAAACGTGGTTTTGTCTTTGCGCGTAATTGTTTTTCACCGCTCCTATTAATGACGTATTATTCGTTTTTTCCCGTTCTTTGCCAGCGAACGTTACTACGAACCAAAGTATCGTCTTCCTGTCTTCCTCCGGTTGCAACGTTTTTTGAAATATCCAGTTCTGCGTTTACAGATTGACTTTGTTAGTTTCAGAAGATCCCGTTAAGGGTGAAAGCAGCGATTCTTTGCTTAAACTTCAATCTGTTATTTTAATAAATATATATATATATATATAGATATATATATATGAAAACAGGGAGAAAGAGACGATTATTAGGAAGAAAAATATATTTTTCCTTTTTTATTATTATTATTATTATATATATATATATATATATATATATATATATATATATATATATATATATAAGTATGTACACGTACATACATATATGTATACCGACGACGTACAGTAGTATGTATATATATACATACATGCACACATATATATATGCACGTATGGATTCACCGAACATTTATTATAATGCTCGGTGTGTTTGTAAACAAACATCCCGTATTAAGCCGTAGTGTCTATAAACCACCGTTGCTCGTTTGTTCAACACTGACAAAGGAACGCTGTATTAGTTTCAAGCTTGTTAGCTATCGTCAGCAGCGTATACCTTCCTGCCAGATTGTTGAACGTATATACTTACCTTATGCATATTAACGTGCATATATATATGTGTGCATATATCCATACGTGCATATATATCCATACGTGCATATATATGTGTGCATGTATGTATATATATATATATATACATACTACTGTACGTCGGTATACATATATGTATGTACGTGTACATACTTATATTTAAGTAACAGCCGTACTAAGAGTGGGAAATGAAATATCGTTTCATTTTTTCCGTTTATCGTTTTCGGTGCACCCGGCCGATTAACCCACTCGATATGCAAATTGGACTACTCAGCCGTTAATATGCATAAGGTAAGTATATACGTTCAACAATCTGGCAGGAAGGTATACGCTGCTGACGATAGCTAACAAGCTTGAAACTAGTACAGCGTTCCTTTGTCAGTGTTGAACAAACGAGCAACGGTGGTTGCTAGACACTACGGCTTAATACGGGATGTTTGTTTACAAACACACCGAGCATTATAATAACTGTTCGGTGAATCCATACGTGCATATATATATGTGTGTATGTATGTATATATATATATACATACTACTGTACGTCGGTATACATATATGTATGTACGTGTACATACTTATATTTAAGTAACAGCCGTACTAAGAGTGGGAAATGAAATATCGTTTCATTTTTTCCGTTTATATATATATATATATATATATATATATATATATATATATATATATATATATATGCAGAGGTTATATTTAATTTGTTGGGATTCAACAAGCTTAAACATTTTTATAACTGATATAAAGCACTCAATTAGTGGAGTAAATACACAATATATGAAAAAATGGAAACTATATTTATAAAACCATATTATTTTATTATATATATTTCAAGGGCAACCAAGGCAAATTATGGTGCGCTTTCATCAGATAAAATACAGATTTGTTTTATAAATAAATATTGACATACCCGGAAAAAAGACAACCTTAACGGTTGGAGCTTCCTGGATAGTGGAGATAATATTTTATTGTGGGTAATACAAAGTTATGAGTGAGTATGCAAATGAGTGTCAGAAAAGTTGAAAAGATAACGGTTTATTTAAATTAAACTGTTTGAAGAAGATGATATGTAAGGGAGAGAGAAAAGAAAAAGAAAAAGAAAAGGAAGGAGAAAGAGAGAAGAGGAAAGAAAAAACGATTATACATAGTGATAGTGAAGATAGTCAAGAGTGAAGGAAGAAATAAATATTAATGGAAGAATATAGAGCGTAAATATATCTAAGTGAAAGAAGAAGTGAAAGAAGAAATAAGATTAACGTTGAAGAAGAATATTTAGAATGTATGGTTCATTACGTTGTGATTATAATATTTATAATAAGCTGAAAAAATTAAAAATCAAAATTAAAGATTAAAATTTACCTTAATATTAAAAATTTAATTTAATATTTAATTTAATATTTTTTTATGTATCCTTGGAGTCATTTGAGTTCTTAAAAAAATCACTTCTAACTTCCTTTATACTTCCTCACTGTTTTTATAATATAATTAAGTAGTTATTCCTTTGTAAAGTCTCGTAAATTTTCATAAATTTGGAATTATTTGGATGTTTAAGTTTTGATTTACAACTATTAATAAATATAATTTTGCCAAACTTACTTTAATAAAATAAACTATACTAGATTTTCTCTAATGTAAAATACTATATTGTTATACTTGGGGAGGGTCATATTTGTGTAATATTGCCAGAATTAATAACAGAACACACTCACTGTTTGGTTGGTTTTCACTTTTCGTTTCTGTGTCTTTTATATCGGTTAATTTAATTTATTCGGTCCTCAATGTTGCCATTGACTGAACAAAGGTAAAAAATACAGATACAATATAGACACAAACACATATATATAGTCTATCAAAGTTCTTTCGTTGCACATCTGCAACAACGTCAGTGGTGCTATTGTTTCCTCCCATTGCATTGTATGTCTACGCCATCTTTATTTAGTCTGTTTATATATTTATTTATTTGTTTAATTTTTTTTGTCTTCTTTGGTTGGTCTTTGAATGTTATTTGTTTTATATGGAAAAAAGTGGCTCGAAACGCAAGGTTTTTAGAGAAGTAATTTGATTGGTTGGTCAATAAGTATAATAAATATCGCGCCAGTTCGCGTTACAAAGTTCTTCAAATAGGGGGGGGGGGGACTCAGGTTGTTTTTTCATATATGAGTGTTTGAATTTATTTTTACTTAAAAAAAGGGGCTCACGAAGGTTTTTTAAAAAAAATGTAATTTGATTGGTTATAAATGAAATTATTGCTGTCACGTGAACAAGTCATTAAATTTCGCGTCCGTATTTGGGAATATATTTTGTAGCCTTTTAGAGAATTTTATGACAATAAAAAAAGTGGCTCCCGAAGACTTCTTTTAAAAAATGCAATTTGATTGGTTATAAATGAAATTATGACTGTCACGTGAACAAGTTCCGCGCCCGTATTTGGGAATTTATTTTGTAGCCTTTTAGAGAATTTTATGACAAGCAAAAGAATGGTCAAGAGAAATGGTATGGGAGAATTGTTCTGGTTCAGTGAATATGGCTAGTTCGCTGGGGTGTCAGAGTTTAGATTTTCTATTGAAATAAAGAAAGTAGACATATGTATGTTTATTTGTGTGTGTGTGTGTGTGTGTGTGTGTGATTCTATTGGTAGAAAAGGAGGAGGGAGTTGTGTGTGTGTGTGGATATGGGTGTTATGTGTGTGTAGGAGTATGTTAAGATGGAGAGAATATATATATTGTGTGTGTGTGTGTGTAGGAAAGTGATTCTATTAGTAGAAATGGAGGAGGGAGTTGTGTGTGTGTGTGTATGGGTGTTATGTGAGTGTGTATGGGTGTTATGTGTGTGTGTATTGGTGTTATGTGTGTATGGGAGTATGGTTAGCATGCTAAGATGAAGAGAATATATATTTTGTGTGTGTGTGTGTGTGCGTGTGTGTGTGTGTGTGTGTGTGTGTGTGTGTGTGTAGGAAAATCATTCCGTTAGTAGGAATATTTTTGAATGAACATATTTTCTTTACTTATTCGTATTTGTTCTGTTGTATTGTCAGCGCAAACGTATGTTAAAGTTTATTTGGTTCGGGTTTTTATTTTCTAAAGTAGAAGGTGTTATGTGTGTGTGTATGTGTATGTTTGGATGGTTAGCATGTTATGGTGTTGACATAATGTATATTAAACCATATTTAATGCTGGTCTTATTTTTGAATAAACATATTTTCCTTATTTATTCGTATCTGTTCTGTTGTATTGTCAGAGCAAAGGTAAAATGGGAAGACTTGGAATTTGAGTGTCTTATTACTTGCGCAAATGTCTAGATGTGCGCTTAATGGTATCTGTCTCGTGGTTGGCTCTCGTAATTGTTGGCAATGAACTGTCATTCTATTTCTGAGTGTGAATTTAGTTTGTCCTATATAATCTTCATTGCATCCTTGTCATAAAATACTCTAAAAGGCTACAAA
This sequence comes from Eledone cirrhosa, assembly GCA_964016885.1. NCBI lineage: Eukaryota > Metazoa > Mollusca > Cephalopoda > Octopoda > Eledonidae > Eledone > Eledone cirrhosa. The sequence continues at coordinate 278,006,181 of OZ024740.1, read as the reverse complement.
ATATATTCCCAAATACGGGCTCGAAATTTAATGAACTTGTTCACGTGACAGCATTAATTTCATTTATAACCAATCAAATTTAATTAAAAAAAAAGCCTTCGTGAGCCACTTTTTTTAAGTAAAAAGAAATTCAAATACTCATATGTGAAAAACAACCTGCCCCCCCCCCCCCGACTTGTTTGAAGAACTTTGTAACGCAAACTGGCACGAAATTTATTATACTTATTGACCAACCAATCATATTACTTCTTTAAAAACCTGGGGTTTGGAGCCACTTTTTTCCATATAAAACAAATAACATTCAAAGACCAACCAGATGTGAGAAAAACCACAGACCCTCCATCTCAACCCTACTTTTGAAAAGCAGAAGAACTGCGAAACCGGTAAAGGAACCAAATATATATATATTTTTAAAAAAACAAGACTCCATTTGCATTTTCGATTTCATCTTTTTTTCTTTGTATATATATATATATATATATTTATAAAGAAAAAGAGATGAAATCGAAAATGCAACTGAAGTCTTATTTTTTTTAAAAATATATATATTTATTTGGTTCCTTTACCGGTTTCGCAGTTCTTCTGCTTTTCAAAAGGTGAGTTTTTCTCACATCTGGTTGGTCTCTGAATGTTACTTGTTTTATATGAAAAAG